>JAOWBW010000082.1:1141523-1282210 GCA_026119855.1 Campanula takesimana | reverse complement strand
AAAGCCGCTCAGACAGGGAGCACACCTCTATCCCCTGCCATTTTAAATTCCTGCTTTTATCGAGTCTTTTCTTTTTCTTGGGGATGTCCTAGGCGGATGTCTGTCTTTCGTCGGCATATTTGCTTCGCAATCCACGCCGCCCGAGGGGCTCTGTAGACACCCCGCCTTGGGACCGCTCACCCCGATTGCACACTTGATTTGTGTTTCTCCCACTTTTAAGTGTTTTCTGTTAGTTTTCGTTACTTTGGTTAAGTTCCAGACGGACTCCGTTAAGTCCCAGGACTAAACTGAATAATAGTTCTAACTTTCTATTCCATTCTGTGAAAAATTTCTTTTCAGAGTCACGCGCCTCCGCCTCTTGAGGCCAGACGCGCGCGCCTTCCGCCGCCTAGGTGGGACGCGCGCGCTTCTGGGGTGTGTCAGTTACAGATTCTGCCCAAGAATCTCTCCCTTGCTCATTATACATTATTTTGCCCGGGAAAGATTTATTGGAGACTCCATTTGGCTCCAAAACTAGTCTTCTTTCAACTATAAAAACCCCTCCAATCCATCATTGGAAGGGACCCTTTTCCTCACTTCTTTTCTAGACTTTTCCTTGGGATTTCTTTGAGACCTTTGTCAACTAAGCATTCAATCTCTTCTTCAAGGATTTTCAAAAGGTTCTCTTTAAAAGGATACTATAGGTAAATTTCTTAAGCATTCTTCTTCTTCTTCTTCTTCTTCTTCTTCTTCTTCTTCTTCTCCTCCAATCAAATGTGCAATCACCCCAAAACCAATTGGGACATGACACCAATGGTCTTTTCATTACATTGAATTGGCCTAGGAGTCATCTTCCTACATTTTAAACTTTAAAACCCTTTTTTTATCATCATTCAAATAGGAAGAGAACATTTATATTTAAAGTGAATTATGAACAAACAAGACCGACTTTGCTCAGGCGAAATGGGTGTTTAAGTAATTCCCATTTCGTAACCTAACCCCCGAACCCCTCATCCCAAAGAATCTCTACTTTTTTTAAATCAAACTTAGGCTCATAAACATTAGGTTTTCTTACGTTCCTCAAAAACGTGGGTGGCGACTCTTAAAATCAATTAGACATCCTAGGTAATTCACCACTCTTGCCAAGCCGTGGTTCCCCGGGGTATCTACAAGATGTCCCTGAGATGTTGAAAGTCGAAGGTGGGACTGAAGTATGGCTAAGTGGAGAGAATTGGAGGAAGCCGGGATCCAAGGACGACGACATCATCGGAGAAGTCGTCACCAAAGGAGATGACGGGGTTTCACCATCAGTTGAAGTAGCCATTGGGATCCATTCATTGAACATAGATTGACTACCCCCAGTGCCAAAATTAAGAACCCTTGGACGAATGGGTGACATAGAATCAACCCTCTCGCTTAAGGATTTCTGTTCCTTCTGCATATTGACTAGGGTGTAAAATATCAATGAGGTGCTGCTCTGTTGCTTGTCTAACTGACTTCTCATCTAGATTTGAATGCTCTTGAGTTTCGGGTCAGAGGCTAAAGCTGATGACTTCTTGGCAGCCCCACCCGGCGGCGGCGGTAGAATTCCAGAATGGCTACATGTCGTCTTGTTGGGACTGTTGCCCCCAATTGATAAGTTCAAAGGAACGCCGTGCTAGGAGACTTACTGGTGCTGGAGGTCATGGTTTATGTAGTCATAGTGATTCGAAGAAGATTTAAACAATTAAAAAACCAAAGGCCCCTCGGTGGGCGCCAAACTATTTTGGTAAAAAACAATCAAAAGTAAAATAATCCAAAAAGAGAGTTCTTTCGAATTAATGGAGAGGAGGGTACAATGGAATATAATTGATGAATCAAGAAAAAGAAAGGTAATTGCACGTGAATGTATACGAGGAAAGCCCTTAAGAAAACTATCTCCCTGGCATAAAACCTCGGGAGGTGTTTGTGAGCACCTACCACCCCTAAACAGTAGTATTGATCGTTTCTTGAGGTTACAGAGAAATTTTATGGCAGATTACTATAATGAGCGTGTCTCAGTTGTGTTTGTGCTGCCTTTTAGTAGGTTTAAATAGATAAAAATAATAAGATAAAGCTAATCCCTAATCTAACTAACTAGGCTAAAATTTCGGTCTTTATCCTTTATTTGTGACTCAGTCCAAGTTGCCGTTGATAGGAGTCTTTACCACGTTTTAAATAGCTGATAATTATCTGTAAAAAAGAGGTTAATTATGCAGTAAATAAATAAATAAATTAAATTACTTACAGCGCTGCAGCAGTAAGGACGGCACTATCTTGAAGATGTCGATGTTCGAGATTTCTCCCACAACAGTTGGGACGTATTGTCTTGGGTTTGTACCCTTGGAGAGGAGTAACTTGCCCTTTGGCCTTGAGAGCTTCGAAGGCCTCGGTGATAGTCATGCCATGGAGAGGAGTGTAGACACGATTATCTTGAAAGTTCTTTCCTTGTGGTGGAGGAACCCTTTTGTAATTCCCCTTATCAGTAGTAACGGCATTAACCGAAGCTTCCTTTGTAGAGTTGGAGGCGGCCTTGTAACGGAGGCTAGGAGAACTTTTCTTGATTTCTCTAAGCAACTCATCCATTCGGATCCCCGCCTCATACATTTGAGAGAAATTGCCATAGCAAGCCCCAATTAGGTGGGTGCGGAGATCAATCTTTAGACACTTAAGAAAGATGTCCATTTGCTCCTTGGTGTTAGGCCTCTCAACAATTTCAGGAAGCTTGTCATTCCACCTTCTCATGAAATCAATAAAGGATTCATTGTCCCTTTGAGTAGTGTTCTCGAACTCTTTCTTGATTGGCCGATGGGTGGTGTTGCCTTGGTATTGACTTTTGAAGGCAAGCATAGCGGCGTCCCAATCAAGATGGTCTGTGAGCGGGAGAGTAGCATACCAATCTTTTTCCGCCCCATCGAGAGTAAGAGGGAAGCATTGTGCCATGACTTTAGGAGAGACCTTCTTCGGTACCATAGCCCAAATGTAGGTCTCAATGTGTGCCATGGGGAAAGAGTTGCCCTTGAACTTACTGATGTCGGGCATCTTGAACTTTTCAGGGAGAGCGGCCATGGTGCTCATGAAAATTGAGGATTGATAAAGACTCGTGTCGGGACTTTTCTCCAAGTTGAGGCCGTTGAAACGTTGATATATGTAAGCCATAATTGAATCAACCATCTTGTGCTCATTGTTTTCGGGTGCTCGGTTCCCCCATTTTCTTGGTGCGGGCACTAACATAAGGGCTCTTAAATAAGCCTTGGGTCCACTCGGACTCTTCATTGTCTTTCTTGTCTTTACCCTTGGCAAGCTTGGTGAGCTTTTCTTTCATTTGCTCCATTTCGGCCTCGTGGGCCTCCCTTTGATTATCGAGGTGGGATTGCCAAAGATCGTCTTTATTTTGGGCCTCCTTATTAAGAGTAGAAACTTGCTCTTGGAGCACTTGAACCATAGCTGAAAGTTGTTCGAGAGACATAGTGTTGCTGCTGCCGGTCATGGTTGCTGTTGGAGTTGTTGGAGTAATCACTTCACGGACTACCCGATTCGCTGAATCCCGGTAGACACGGTAAGTACTAATTGAACCTATATTGCAGAAGAAGCCCTTGTCAGTCTTGGGTAACACTTTCGGTCCATGATGAGGCTTAGAACACACATTGGGCACACGACTCAAAACCACATAAGAAAAGAGACTTTTTTTTATAAGTGTAGATACCCCGGGAGAGCCCACTACTTGGCTAGAGCGGTGGAAGGATCCTAGGATGTCTAACTTGTTTTAGATTGAAGATTCGCCACCTATATTTTTAAAGGAACATAAGAATAATAGCCTATTTTTATGTACAAAACCTGAGATTCGGGAAGAGAAGGGTTCGGGGGTTAGGTGACGGAGTGGGAAGTACTTAAACACCCACTCCGCCCCGCTTACGTGGGTCTTGCTACTATTGGTGTTCTAATGTTAAATGTCTTTATTTTATTATGAGAAAAGTGCTAACAATTATAATGTAAAGAAAGGGGAAATAAAAGGGAAATAAAATAGAATTGTTTTATTGATTAATGATGAAGATTACATGTCAAACTATTCTAATAATTACATTAATAAATGAATAGTAAATTAAAATGGAGTTTAGAATGTTGGAATGTAACCTTGGCCAAATTTCAATGGTGAAGTGGCCTTTTGTTTGTATTCCTTTTTATGGAGATTGCATACACATTTAGAAGAGATAAGAGATGAAGAAAGCAAACAAAGAGTTTAGAAGGAGAAAGTGGGCATTGTACCTTGTGCTTGAATAGGGAAGAACCAATTTGTCTATAGTAACCACTCTTTGAAAATGGACTTTTTTTGAGTTTTAGAGAGTTTTTGAGTCAAGAATTCTTTCTCCTTTTCCATGGTGGAATGAAGAGGTTTATATAGGTGTTAGGGAAGTGTTTGTGGTCACAAAAATGGCTCTTCCCCGGATCAAGCCAAGGCATAATGGCCTTGGGTGTTACAAATCAGAAAAGGAGAGAAATTTGGCAAAATCTGGGATCCTGAAGGTGGGAAGCGCGCACATCCCACCCCCTATGGGATGCGTGAGCATCCCATAAAGGATGGCAAAGGCGCGCTCGTCCCATCTTTAGGAAATCCAAATTTTAGCCCAAAAGTTAACCCCGTTATGCAGTTAAGCCCCGAAACTAACGAAATCAGTCAGAAACTTAACGAACACCACGAAAGTCAACAAAAACAAAGTAAACAAAGACTCAAGGATGACTTTTTCACTTAGTAAAGTCCAAGACTAATGGACTAAGTCAAGAACTAAACGAAAAGTAACGAAAGTTAAGGAAAAGTAACAAAACTTAACAGAAAAGAGGAAGACAGAGAATGTGTATGCAATCGGGACATGAGAGGTCCATGGTGGGGTGTCTACAGAGCCCCTCGGCGACGTGGATTGCGAAGCAAAATGCGTCGACTAAAGAACAAAACATCCGCCTAGGACATCGACAAGAAAAAAAAGGCAAAGACTCGATGAAAACAAGAACATTGAAATTACAAGAGATAGAGGTACGCTCCCTGTGTGAGCGAATTTTTTTGATAGATGGGGTACGGTGATAGAAATCGGCCCACCATGGCCATTGTTTAGATTCCGTATAGGGGACTTGGCTGAATCCGTTAGGGGACCCGTGTGCTGAGTGGAAGTCCATTAGGGGACCCATATACTGAATTGAAGTCCGTTAGGGGACTTAGCTGAATCCGTTAGGGGACCCATCTGCCGAGTTGAAGTCCGTTAGGGGACTTGGCTGAATCCGTTAGGGGACCCTCTGCCGAGTGAAGTCCGTTAGGGGACTTGGCTGAATCCGTTAGCGGACACATCTGCCGAGTTGAAGTCCGTTAGGGGACTTGGCTGAATCCGTTAGGGGACACATCTACCGAGTTGAAGTCCGTTAGGGGACTTGGCTGAATCCGTTAGGGGCGGCCATGTTTGATCTTTTCAGTTGTTTTAGCCGACTGGTTGCCCTAATTTTCACTATAAAAAGGGCCCTGTCCCCTAGTTTTAGACACAACGAAAAATACCACAAACACAGAGAACAACACACGTTTTCTCTCTCCAAAACTCCCTTGGAAGCCTCCAAGAACACCCTCAAGAATCCTTTGAAGCCTTAGAGTTATTTCTTGCCAACATAGGTAAGATTTCTAACTTTTCTTCATGTTCTTGCATTATTTTTAATGTAGATCTTTAACATTCATGTTCTTGCATGTTTATTTATGGTTTCTTCATATTATTTGCATGTACATTCATATGTCCATAATATGTTCTTCGTATGTTCTTCATGTTCTTAGATTTAAACCTTATTTATGCCATATTTAGGGTAACAATCTTCATGTTAACATATTATTTCATAGCCGATGATGATCTAGGGTTCATCAACCCGAGGATGATCTAGGAACTACTTCTAAACCCTAATCTTTAGGTAATTCCCCCCTCATTATGCATGATCCCGATTCTCCTGCCTATTCTAAATTCTTCTCGAACTACGCTGACCTGAGCTTCTCACATTGAGAGGAACGTAGGCAATCTTCGGATCCGGTCTAAATCACTAACACACTAAATACACCGCATCACGATAGAAAGACAGATCAATTCGGGCAATAGGAGTGATAACGTTCAATATTCTTCTCTTGTTGTAATTTGACCCCCGAACCCACTAAAATGCTTTTTTCAATGTTTTGGCTTTAATTAAAACGGCGTGGCAACTCTCATATTTTTAATGTCGTTATGAATATTCCCTTTTGTAAATAAAAATAATCACAAGATACTTCCCATGCGTCGCTTCATCGGAAAGGGGTATTCACAGTGGCGACTCTGCTGGGGACTGCTTTGAAACTTTTTCAAACTTAGTGGGTCTAACTTTCGTTTACATCATGATGTTTGCCATGTTTACACATGCACCTCACACTTTGCCATGTTTACACATACACCTCACACTTTGCCATGTTTACAAATGCACCTCACACTGTGCCATGTTTGCACATGCACCTCACACTTTGCCATGTTTGCACATGCACCTCACACTTTGCCATGTTTACACATGCACCTCACACTTTGCCATGTTTGCACATGCACCTTGTATTTTTGCCATGTTAATATGTGTACCTTGTATTTTTTCAATACATGTATTTTTTGTACTTTCCCTATAGTACTAAGGTCAAACAAGACTTTGCTATGCTCCCTTGTACATTCTTATCCTCTCCCTCTTCTCTCTCTCTTGCATTGCATTGCATCATTCAAGCATTCAAAAAACTTCTCTCTTTTCTCCCTAAAAAGAATTAGTTTCTTGCCACACACTACCACTAGTCCGTGTCAGCACTGCACAGGTCCCCATTACCCGGAGTATTCGATGGGCAGGAATTTGTGCGCTACTGTCGCACTCTTTTCGAGTCACTCGTCTACTCCACTCACCGTGTACGTTCCACGAGCGGTGGGAACCTTTATCCTACCCGTGTCAACCCACACATAGAGATTAGGACACTCCTTGGATCAACCATTTAGGATGTAAATAAATGCAAAACTTTTTGCAAAATAAAATGTGCATTGCATCTAGGCGACCTCTAAGGTCCATCGCTCACCCCTTGGGCTATCTATCAAAATCCTCATCTTGGCCTATCTAGGTTACCTACCCATCATTGTGATCCATTTGGGTCTACCCTTCATCTCGACCCGCTTTGGCCAAAATCCCACCATCCTTTGGCCTCTTAGGACAATCTTATCTACCTTTGACCTCCTAGGTCAACCTTTGACCGTCTAGGTCAACCTTCCCAACCTTTGACCTCCTAGGTCAACCTTATCTACCTTTGACCTCCTAGGTCAACTTTGACCCCCTAGGTCAACCTTAACACCCTTTGACCTCTTAGGCCAACCTTGGACCCCTTAGGTCAACCTTAGGTCGACATTTGACCCCCTAGGTCAACCTTATCACCTTCGACCTCTTAGGTCAACCCTTGACCTCCTAGGTCAACCTTATCACCTCTGACCCCCTAGGTCAAACTTTATCATCTTTGACCTCTTGGTCACCCCTCGACCTCTTAGGTTAACCCTTGACCGCCTAGGTCAACCTCATCCACCTTTGACCTCTTAGATCAACCCTTGACTGCCTAGGTTAACCTCATCCGCCTTTGACTCTTAGGTCTACCTTGACCGCCTAGGTCAACTTTATCCGCCTTTGACCTCTTAGGTCTACCCTTGACCTCCTAGGTCAACCTTATCACCCTCAACCACTTAGGTCACCCGTGACCTCTTAGGTCAACCCTTGACCGCCTAGGTCAACTTTATCCGCCTCTGAACTCTTAGGTCAACCCTTGACCTCCTAGGTCAAACTTATCACCTTCGACCTCTTAGGTCAACCCTTGACCTCCTAGGTCAACCTTATCACCTCTGACCCCCTAGGTCAAACTTTATCATCTTTGACCTCTTAGGTCACCCCTCGACCTCTTAGGTTAACCCTTGACCGCCTAGGTCAACCTCATCCACCTTTGACCTCTTAGGTCAACCCTTGACTGCCTAGGTCAACCTCATCCACCTTTGACCTCTTAGGTCTACCCTTGACCGCCTAGGTCAACTTTATCTGCCTTTGACCTCTTAGGTCTACCCTTGACCTCCTAGGTCAACCTTATCACCCTCAACCACTTAGGTCAACCCTTGACCGCCTAGGTCAACTTTAACCGCCTCCGACCTCTTAGGTCAACCCTTGACCTCCTAGGTCAACCTTATCACCTCCGACCTCTTAGGTCAACCCTTGACCACCTAGGTCAACCCTTGACCACCTAGGTCAACCTTATCACCTTTGACCCCCTAGGTCAACTTTATCAACCTCCGACCTCTTAGGTCAACCCTTGACCTCCTAGGTCAACCTTATCACCTCGGACCCCTTAGGTCAACCCTTGACCTCCTAGGTCAACCTTATCACCTTTGACCCCCTAGGTCAACTTTATCAACCTCCGACCTCTTAGGTCAAGCCTTGACCACCTAGGTCAACCTTATCACCTCAGACCCCTTAGGTCAACCCTTGACCTCCTACGTCAACCTTATCACCTCAGACCCCTTAGGTCAACCCTTGACCTCCTAGGTCAACCTTATCACCTCCGATCTCTTAGGTCAACCCTTGACCTCTTAGGTCAACCTTCGACCCCCTCGGTCAACATTATCACCCGTTGACCTCTTAGGTCAACCTTTGACCTCCTAGGTCAACCCAATCACCTTCGACCTCTTAGGTCAAACTTGGACTCCTAGGTCAACCGTATCCGTTTTCGACCTCTTAGGTCAATCTTTGATTCCATAGGTGAACCCAATTACCTTTGGTCCTAACCCGCTTAGGTCAAACCGTCATCTTGACCCACCTATGTCATTATTTGATCCACCGTCGTCTAGACCAACCTAGGTCAACCCGTTTAGGTCCACACACCATCCTTGACCCATTTAGGTCAACTTGTCCGTATTAGGTTAAAACTACCCCTTCACCTTTGACCCATCAAGGTCACCCCGTGACCCGCTTAGGTCGACTTACCTATATTGGATCCATCTAGGTCAATCTCCAACCTTCCTTAGTCCACCAACTCGAATAGGTCAACCTTAGACCCGTTTAGGTCAAACCATGTCTATCCCGCTTAGATCATCCCATAGGCAAACCGCTATCTATCTTGATTCATTCACCATATAGGTCAATCCAACCCTTCTCATTTAGGTCGACCTATCCTTTACACATCTAGGTCAACCCACCATTATCGTCGCATCCTAGCTTGAACCATTTCTTGTCTCAAACATTAGGTCAAACCTTAGGTCAAATTTAGGTCAAACCTTAAGTCAAACCTTACCCGATTCCTATAGGTCTTCCTCACCCATGCTTGACCAAGGACCGAGTCATCTCCCTCTTTTTGACCCCTATGGTCATCTCTCACCTCTTTTTAAAAAAAAGTCAAACTTGACTCGAACTACGGCGACCTGAGCCTCCTATTGTGTGGGACCTCTCCCTCATGGTAAGGGGAACGTAGGCAACTTCGGCCCAGTCAAACTTTCAAATTTTTGTCAAAAATGCATTTCAAAAATGTGGAGACCGACTCTTTTCCAAAAAATGATTTTATAACGATGCCTTATCATTAAATATGAATCTAATTTAATTCAACTAAGAGGCTTAATTCTTTCATGACTAGAGTTCTGCATCATGTCGGTTGCAAGGAACATCGAAGTTGCAACTGAAGCTGCTACCCAAGATCCCGAGACAATCCTCTACACCGGTACTGCTCTCAGTAAGCAAGCATCCCACTTCGAAGCCATCCTCGATGAACAAGCAATCCACTTTAAGGCCATTCTCAACGAGCAAGCAACACACTTTCAGAAGGAGATGCATAAGACCCTAAGAAATATCGAGAGGCGCCATTTGTCTGACATTCGTGGCGTTTATGATTACCTCAGCCGAGTTCTCCCTCTTGCTCAATGTCAACACCCGTACGCACCTCAAATGTACGGGCCGCCACAGACTTTCCCCGTCGGGATGCCTCCTATGACTACTCATCAATAAGGGGTACCAGTACCTAAATCACCCTCAAAGACAGTTCATGAAAGGAAGAACGAGCGCAAATTCGACGACTTAGGTATGCCGTTAGCCAAATTCTTCAAAGGTTTGATTCGAGCCGGCAAGTTGGCTCCTCTACTCAACTATGAACCAAACAGAGTAAGACCAGACTTGGATCCCTCCAAATACTGCAAATACCACCAGTACATTGGGCATGAGACTGAAGGTTGCCTCCAATTAAAAAGGAAGATCCAAAGCCTCATTGATAGCGGAGCCATCACCCGCGATAGGAATGCATGGGCGTGAGCAAAGTCCAAACAAGAAAGAGCAAACTGGGGCTACCCCCTTTAAATAATAAATAAAAAGGGTCATTCAGTCTTCGTAGGTTCTAGAGTGTCTTTAGTCAAAAGTCCACCTTGGACTATCTTTGTTTCTTTAGTAAAAGTCCACCCCGGATTAGTCATTTTCCTTTCAAATAATAAAAGAGTCTTTATTTCTTTTCTCTCTAGACTTGAGACATAATCTTGCATAAATCAATTCCATGAAAATTGTTTTATTCACCGTCTTCACTTGATTGCTATATCTTTATATGATGAATTAATCTTAATCTTACTCATTAATGACGACTCATTAAAAGGTAAATGGACCCATAAACCATTCACATAACTAAATACACAATTAGTCTCAAGATAACAAATGCTTTGACTAATTGGGATGAACGAATCACTTTCTCTTCTCTCTACATTCTACCTCCATACACTCTCTCTATACACTCACCCCTTGTACACACTTCATGTACACTCTCTATATACACCTTCTCCCATACACTATCCTCATACGCCTCTCATCCCACCATTAGACCCCTTTTCCATACGGTCAAGACAAAGAAATGGACTGCGGTTTCTTATCATCAAATAGACATCCATGCTGCCACAATTTAAGGGGTTGTTTGTTCCCTTCATAAGTACTACATGCCGATACACCGGGGCTGTCCGTATTCCGTCGCAAATATAAAATAAATGCACGAAGTTGTTCATGCCGTTAATAGGTGCCACGTGATAATCCGATGGAGCTCTACCGGTATAAATCAAGGGGCTAGGACGCCCGCCGCCAGCAAAAGGTCGCTTGAACTATAAAGAGGCTACCTCGCAATCGAGGGAGGCGAAAACAAACTAGGGGCTCGTCTTGCCCAACGTTTCATGTACAAATATATAAAAAAAAGGCTCGCTAGGTTGAAAACCAAAAGGGCAACCTAGGCAAAGGTTAGAGCATTGCACCAAAAAGAAGCCCGCTAGGTTGAAAACCCGAAAGGGCGGCCTAGGCAAAAAAAGGGTGTGCACAAAGAGATAAAATAAAAAAAAATAAAGAAAAATAGAAGGGGCTATCACCATAGAAAAGTAAAAGTCCCAAGTCCCATTTTATTTTCACTTCAAATTTTATATTTTTCTTTCTTTCCCTACAAAGAAGATTAACGCGGTAGCAGCAGCCATGACAACTACAATGGAGCAATCCACCGCAATGAGCTGCAATGAAGCAATCCAAAGCAACAAGCTACAACGGAGTAACCTATCGCGACAAATGAACCTCATACTCAAACCCAACTCCATCGTCAGCCAGGATATCCCCGAACTATGCGGACCTGAGCTTCTCACCTTGAGGAGAACGTAGGCAACCTTAGGGTCCGGTCCAAAATATACACAACCCACCTCGTAGCCAATTTTCCTTCTCTTCTCTCTTGCCCCATATTTCTACTCCTGACTTCTTCACTCACAATTGATCAAAACATTTATTATTTCGAGACTACTTGTCTAAAACATAATCATAAGATGCATAACTAATCAACGAGGTCCATTCTCGAGCAATCAAATGGGAATCTTGAATAAAACAATTTTCAAATGTCTCGACAGTTCTTCCGTTCTACAATCTAGGAAAGAGCTAAACACTTACTTTCTGTCAAGCAGGGGCTTCCTCCCTTTTGTACATATATACACTCAGTTGCCCAAAGAGTCAAAATGTGAGTACTATCTCTCTCTCTCTCTTACTCTCCCCAAAATGCCCCCGCATGTTTTCAAACAATTCTTTTTTCCTTTTTTGAGTCGACTGAATGATTTCAAAAAAAATAAAAAAATATATATATATAAATAAAAATAAAAAATAAAAAAATGATGACGCAAAAGAGATGCCCGCTAGATTGAAAACCCGCAAGGGCGGTCTAGGAAGAAAAAAAAGGGTGCGTCTTAAAGGAGGTAGGATACCCCGCTCTACACCCTTATCGAACTAGGGCTTCCCCAACATAATGGGTCGACTATGTGGTTTCTCGGAGAATATCGAGGCTTCAACAAGGATGTACCCCTCATCGTCAAACTCTGCACATGACGAACACTTTGAATTAGTTAGAATCATAACTAATTATAAGGCATCTTTATAAAATCATAACACTTTCAAAAGTATTCTCTTCCCTGACACTTTGTTTATAAACCCGCACTCTCGGTCTCCACAAAATTGTAAAAACATCCTCGATCCATCTGAGACCCATCTCCATGATTCTTGAGTTGACTCGGTCCTTTACCCTATCTCCTACACTTTAGGGAACCCCTAGGCCTAAACCCTCAACTCTCTACGTCCCAATCTGACTTGATTCAAAACCTTAGGTCCCGCACCTACCCGGTCAGTCTTACATAGGTTACACCATAACCCCTTAGCTCGACCCTCCACAAGTTAGTAGCGGGACTCCTAAAGCTTCAAACCAGTCTTATCCAAAACCTCAAGCCTTAAACCAGTCTACCGAATCCAAATCCTTAGAATGACCCATTAGGTCCCGAACCTACTGGTCTCGAGTCTACCTGATCTCTTAGATCCCAAACCTACCAATATATATTCATCCTTACCTTGTCCAGACTATGTCTCCCTTATCCTCTTAGGTCCAACCTCTTAGGTCTACCCAGTCTAACCTATTGAACGATCCCTTAGATCCCAAGTCCATTCAAGTCTACCAAGCGCCTACCTTGTAGGTCTCTAGCATATCCGATCCACACTTTAGGTCTCAACTCCTAAACCCTTTAGATCACAAAAATGTCTACCCTCTAGGTCTATAACCTTAGATGTCGACCCGTAGAACTCTTTAGTTCCCAAGCCTGCTCGGTCCAACCAAAACAATGCCATCTACGCCTACCGTCATACCCAAACCATGGCCCTGCCACTCTTAAACCTAGTGTCACTCCTTAGCTTCAAAAGACTTCCTAGTCTGACCTTCAACCCCTTAGGTCTCTAACCTACTTAATCCGAGCCGAGTCCAAACCTCGCCACCTATAACGTCCACCCTTGAACTCCATGGATCTCAAACCTTTCTTCCCCACGAGTCCAAACCTCAAGCGTGCTCGAACGCATAGGACCTCCTGCGTAGCGTGATATGCCATAAAGATATCAAAACCCGTCCAGTCAAAAATCGTGCGCTTAACACCTTTGGTCCCATACCAAACCCACCTTCGCAATCGCCGAACGAGCTTGGGACCTAAGCATACCCGATCCAACTTAGGTACCTATTGTACTCAAGCAAAGTCTTGGACACTCAATCCCTTTACCTAAAGCGCCAACATGGTCATTTATCCAAAACCATTTCCCGCACCTATGGTTCGCACCTAGCCTAAACTTTCAAACACTCTAGGATCCAAGCCCGACATGCATATTAGGTACTAGGATCATCCAATCCCAATCCGTTGCTCCTTGGCCGACCTCAAGCCTTCTTGGTACTAACCCATAACGCGGTTTCTCTAGGACAAAAAACTTACCCACTTGAAAGCCTTATGTCCCAACGCTACCCTGCCTAGCCTTCGATCTCTTAGATCTCACGCCTACCATTCCATTAGGCCCCGGTCTCCTTAACACATGTCTGAGTCTTACCCTAGCTAAACCCTAGCACTCTAGCCTAGGTCTAACCTATCGAGCCTATCCAGCCATGAGGTATCAAGCTCACCTGCCCCAAACCGCAACACTCTTAGACCTCAAATTTGCTCGGTCTAAACCAAGACAAACCTTCAAATGCTTTCGGTCTCCAAACCCTAGCCTCAAGCCTAGGTGGCCACATTCTCTACAAACCCTAGCCTCTAGCCTATGTGTAGATACCCTGATCTCGCACCCCTAAAAACCCACCTTGAATCGGTCTAAACCCGAAAATTGACCTAAAACCCTCGATTTGGCTGTACGGGACTGCCGTGAGCCTTATCGGTGCATCGAATGGATAAACGGACTTCAAATTCATGATCAGAGCGAAAAAACGAGCAAACATGCAAAAATTTCGTTTTTCGAGGTGCGGGACCGGAAACGGGGCCCGCAACCCCCCGAACTGCTCGCTGTTATCCATTCTGTGCATTAAAAATATATTATTACCTTTCCTTGCTAATTGACATATTTCAGATATACCGGCCTGACCAGAAAAATATTCCGAGCAACTTTCATGTTGGACTCGCGGACAACCGGGACACGGGAGGCGCGCACAACGGAGCAGTTACGGAGCGAAAAGCCGGAGCCGGAAAGATGGTTATCCAAATTGGAAAATATCTCAAAATATCTTATCAATTGTTCAAGAAGAGGAAAAAATATATTATTGTCGTTCCTTGCTCATAAAAATATTTCAGATATACCGGCCTGACCAGAAAAATATTCCGAGCAACTTTCATGTTGGACTCACGGACAACCGGGACACCGGAGACGCACACAACGGAGCAGTTGCGGAGCGGGAAGCCGGAACAGAGATAAGGAATATGACTTTAAGCCTTAGTCAAGAAGGATAGATGATGAATCCACCAATTTACAACCTCCCCCCTCCAAGTTACAACCAATTTACCACCTCCCTCCTCCTATATACACCACTCTCATCCATTTCAAAGAGAGACACAAAAACAAAAAGAAAAAAAAACCCTACCATCCTCCACTCTCATTCTCTCTCAACAAGAACACCACCACCACACCATCACCACACCACCACTCATACACCACCCCTACACCACCCATAAATCACCAAACAAACCACAAAAAACACATCAAAGCTAAAGCTTTGATCAAACACAAAGCAAAAAGAAAAGAAAAAGTCTTCCCTTGGTTGACAAAGGGAGCACCCATAATCTCAAAAGCTAGGTAAAACTCTATGTAAACCTTGGCTCTTTAGATATGTAAGCAATATTGGGAGTGGTTTGGAACCTAGTCAAATAATGACTAGGTTTCCTTCATCTTGCATGTTTTTTTTTTTAGCTTTGTAAAGCTTTGTTTATGTATATAAATGATGATCATGTGATGCTAATACTCAGTTTATATATGTTCATAATAGTCATAATATTCATATGCTTTAATTTGTGTATGAAAATCTTCATGTTTCTCTCAAAGGGCGTAAATCTGCCCTCTTTGGCTTTCCTTCATGATCATGCATGTGAAAATCATTATTTGTTGAGAAATAGCTCTTGGATAATGTTGTTAACATGTTAAATATCAAAGTCCTTGAGTTTCATGCCTTGGTTTGAAGATATAGTAGTGTTTTGAGTTCTATAATCATGCCTCATATAATCAGTTTTTACTTTCTGTATAGAGTCTTGATTTTGATGAGCTTGTAAATCCATATTAGATTAGGTTTTATGGTTTAGGTGAAAGAACAAAGGTTGTTCAGAACATGTTTAAATATATGATCCTAAAGTTTCATGTTCATATTCCATGCCTAGATCATAGTTTCATGCATAAATTTGGGTCTCAGTGATTCTGAGTTGTTTATTCACTGTGGTACCTTGCTGTGTTCTTGGGCTTCAAACTTGATGAAAAATAATTTTATGGACAAATATAAAAACATGTATTTTGTTATAAACGAATTAAGGATGATTATCATATTTTTTATACATTTTTTGGATCAATGTAAGTGCTCCTTTCAAACATATGTTTCAAACTCAAAAATTCAGATTCTGCACTTCCAGTTTCTGACATTGAAATGTCAGAAACCTTTTTTACCAATAAAACTCATACTATGAACTCCAAATTTTGGGATGTTCATTTTTTATGCGTGGTATTCAACTTTTATTCTTTGGGTTTTGTCAGATTACCAAGATAAGATGGTGAAAATTGGTGATAAACATGCTAAGGTTTCTGTTTGCCTTTTCTGGGCTGAATTTTGTGATCAACTTTATTGCATGTGTTTGGGGCCTAAACTTGGTCCAAAAAGTCTACAAAAACTCCCTTGTGATACCTAGTATTCATGGATTAACCCCCAATTTTTAGTTTTGGAATCGGATTGATTTTAGGACAGGTACGACGGCCCGGGGACGGAAAGTGTCACCAAAATCAACAAAAGCACCGTCGAGGATATTTATTATTATTTGTGGGATTTGTCTCCCCTATTTTTTGTATATGTGTAATTGTGTAATCTCCCCTCCCGTGGATGTATTATTGCTTGATATGATCAAAACCATTCTTGAAAACCAATCGGGGAATCCACTCAAACCGAGTTCCCGGTTGTCAATAAAAATGAAACTTCCTAGAATAGGAAGACCTCCATATATATTTCATCACCATTTTTTGGTAGGGCATAAAATCCAAATCAAAATGCATAAAATTGAATATAAGGGGCATGCATATAGAGACCATCACGGGCGAGAAGAGTGCCTAACCCCTTCTCTTCTCGTAACTTAGCCCCCGAACCCATTTTCTCAAAAAAGGTTTTTTCTTCATTTTTCCTAAAATCAAAATGAGGTGGCGACTCTTGCAATCAAATCACAGCATCAAGAGGAAACCATTGTGTGAGAACCGAGCGCATTTCCAAAAGCGCATCAGCACGAGACGGGCGCGAACCGCTTTCACGTGCGGTCATTTCACGGTGATCCGATCATCTCGGGCGCGGGCTCTCACAGTGGCGACTCTGCTGGGGAGTTGTTTTAAAGTGGGCTAGACTCTAAATCTTTGTGTGTACCATGCTTTATGTGCCTTACTTAGGGTGTATATATCTGTTCCCTAACCTCTGTTTTACAGGGGTGTTTTTTTGCTTATCTTATTTGTATATATATATATGCATTGCGTGGTGAGTGATTCCCCAAAAAAGGGGTAAAACAAGTAAAAAAGGAAAAAAATGATTTTCTTGTTTTCTTTACGTGCTTTCAAAATGATTTTTCGAACTCATAGATACCTCACACACATGCACGTTTTTTGAAAAGCGTCTTAGAATCTCAAACCCGAGACGGTAAACTTGGGGCATAAGGGAGCTCACTTGACTTCCCCATAGGGTCAACGGTATACTGTTTCCCCCTTATCAGCGCCTACGGTCGCTGTGATGGGTGTAAGCCAAGCTTCAAAAGCCGAAATGCGATGTCCATATTCTTTCGAAAATAACACGTCACAGACTTCATGTCGGTTTTTGTCTAAACAATTTTACTTCAATCCTATGAATTCCCAAAAGGTTATAATCGACCTCAATTGTGGATATCATGTTGAAATTCTTGGATTGACTTGAAATTGTCAAGACCCTCACATAGACCGTAACCGAATGGTGGATCCCAGAAAGAGTATAGGCCCTTCGCTAGGGGCTCGGACGGCCAATAGTACAGTACATGTGAAAAACGTTGGTCCTATACTTTGGAGATGGTATCCACTATTCCAAGATTCATGCAAAACATGTCAAAATAAAGCAAGTGCTTATCCGGCATTCTAGGATTGATTTTGATTTTTGAACTCCTTTTGAATAAAACTCCGAAAATCTCGATCCTTTTCACTCTCTAATCAGCCCTAAATACTATCCCTTTCAGATACTCTAAGCCTGGCATCTACTTGGAAAGGGGGAGCTAGAAACAGTAAGGGGAGGTTGATCCGAGTTGCCGAGACAGTGCCTGTAACCGAAGAAGCTATTGCAATGGCCCAGGAAGGAAATGAGGAAGCCTATGTGCCGCCACCAGGTCTTTAAGCATGGTTGGAGCAGAATGTGTTGGGTCAGATGAGGATTCAGCAAGATGAGCTACTGGCTACACTTGTGCAGATGCAGAATCAGAATAGTAATGGGGCTCCCAATGGCAACCCCAACAGAAATCCCAATGGCGATCCGAACGTTAATCAGACCGGAAATGGGGTTCCCAATCCTAATCCCAATGGAAATACAGGTCCCAATGGAAGTGGCATCCCTACCATCAACTTGAATCCTATTGGTAGCAACACCATCGGCTAGAGTCATCACCAGAACATCCCTCCTCAGGGTAATGTGGCTCATCCAGACTTTAGTGGCACTCACCAGCCCTTCATCCCGAATCCAGCAAATTTTGCTGTGCATCCGTCTCAGTATCCGCCTGATCATAATGCCTTTGCTCAGTATATGCAGACTCTGTATCCGAATCAGCAGCCCAACGCTTATGGTGCATTTGCTAGCGGTGCCTCTCAGATTAATCAAGGAACTTCCCAGGGGCAAGATCCTAACCTAGTCAGCCAAATGGAAGCGTTCTACAAGGGTGTCCCATATGTACCCCTTACTAAAGCTGAGATTGAAATGAGCGAAATGAAAGAAATGTTGAGAAAGGTCATGAATAAAGGGGAGTTTTCTGCAGATTCCTTGAAATTATCTCCATTTGTTGTTCTGCCTCCTAAATTCAAAATGCCCGATGTGGAGAAATTTGACGGTACAGGTTGCCCAATGGCCCACCTGAAATCTTACGCTCATGCAATGCAGTCTCATGGGGCTAATGTTGGTGCGATGGCCTCCAACTTCCATCTGACTTTGGTAGGAGCCGCTAAGCAGTGGTTTATGACTGTGGATGCCAATCTGGTTGATAATTGGGGGAAGCTCGTGGATGAATTCCAGAAGTGATACAAAGATAACTCCAACTGGGAGAAGAGCCGTCGTGACCTCGATTCGTGTGCTCAGCGTGAGAAGGAATCCTTTTCTGAATTTGCAAGTAGGTGGAGGAAGAAAGTTGCTCAAACTCTGGAGAGGCCTGACAGTGCCGAGCAAACTCGTATTTTCCTTAAGAATCTTCAGCCGGTGTATGCAGATAAGATGAAATATCTCCCGTTTCCAGATTTTGCTTATATTCTTGATGTGGGTTCTCGTATTGACGAAGATGTCCGAACTGGGGTGATCAAGCTAGATTCTTCTCCTAGCTCCTACAGATTCCGATCCGCTGCTAAAGCCCCGGCACCAGTTGTGAACAATGTTGCCATGACCCCTGCTCCTTTTTGGAACAGCAATGTGGGACCAAGCCGGAGCAGCTACAATAGGGCACCTCCGTGTTATAATCAAGACGGGTCTGTGAACTCTGTCACCGATCAGCGAAGGAATGGTGGAAATCAGAGAGATCGCCATTTTGATAAATTCAGCGCTCCATTGTCTACTATCTTTCAAGGATTGGTCGCCCAATGAGTACTAAAGCCGATAGAAGGATACCGCCCGCCTAATCCGCCTCTTAAGAATTGGGATGCAAGTAAATATTGTGCATACCACGTATCACCTGGTCATGCGACAAATGAATGTTGGAGTTTGAGACACACTCTGCAAGACATGATAGACGATGGACTCATTCAGAAGCCGCCTGTAGACACCCCGCCTTGGACCTCTCATGTCCCGATTGCATACACATTCTCTATCTTCCTCTCTTCTGTTATGTTTTGTTACTTTCCGTTAACTTTTGTTACTTTCCGTTGAGTTCTTGACTTACTCCGTTAGTCTTAGATTTGACTAAGTGAAAAAGTCAACCTTGAGTCTTTGTTTCATTTATTTTCGTTGACTTTCGTGATGTTCGTTAAGTTTTTGGACTAATTCCGTTAGTTTTGGGGCTTAACTGCATAACGGGGTTAACTTTTGGGCTGAAATATGAATTTCCTGAAGCTGGGTTGCGCACGCCTTTGCCCTCCTTTGTGGGAGGCGTGCTCCTCCCATAGGGGGGGTGGGAAGCGCGCGCTTCCCGCTTCCAGAATCTCAGATTTTGCCAAATTTCCCTCCTTTTCTGATTTGTAACCCCCAAGACCATTATGCCTTGGCTTGATCCGGGGAATGGCCATCTTTGTGACCACAAACACTTCTCCAACACCTATATAAACCTCTTCATTCCATCATGAAAGAGGAGGATGATTTCTTAACACAAAAATACTTCAAAACACACAAAAGTCTATTTTTCAAGAAGTGGTCAACACAAAGATTTGGTTCTTCTCCGTTCAAGCATAAGGTACAAGGTTTATTATCTTCTTCTAAATTATAAGTCTTATTTCCTTTCTTCATATTCTCATATCTTCTAAGTGAGTATGCAATCTCCATAAAAAGGGATACAATCAAAAGGCCACTTCACTATTGAAGTTTGACCAAGGTTACATCCCAACATTCCAAACTACATTTTAATTCACCATTTTCATCTCTTCATGTAATTGTCTAGCATAATTATTACATGTAATATTTAGCATTAAATCAATAAAATCATTCTTTTCCCCTTTTCTTTTCATTATAATTGTTAGCACATTTCTATTTAAATAATTGAAGGACATGTAAATATTAGAACACCAAAAGTAGCAAGACCGGCTTAAGCCGGGCGAAGTGGGTGTTTAACTACTTCCCACTCCGTCACCTAACCCCCGAACCCTTCTTCCTTGAATCTCTAGTTTCGTGATCAATAAAAAAGGCTATATTTCTAGGTTTTTCTTATGTTCCTTTAAAAACATAGGTGGCGACTCTAAACACTCTAAAAACAAGTTAGACATCCTAGGATAATTCACCACTCTAGCCAAGCCGTGGTTCCCCGGGGTATCTACAGTGGCGACTCCGCTGGGGATGTTATTAGAGGGTTAAACTTGCGTTATTAACTTTTGGTGTTCTTATTACTGTTTTCTGGGCATTCTGGTAAAAAGGGTGGGAAGCGTGCGCCTCTGGCCTTCTTGACCTAAAGCGCGCGCGTCCGACCCCAATTACCAGAATCGCCCGCCTCCTTTCTTGTCCTTCAATTCCATATTTCTGTGCTAACAATTACTGCAGGGGAAAGTTTTCTTAATTAAGGGTCAAGGCAATCCCTTGAACCCACTGATTTGTAGGTTCTCACCCAGAAGCGGGCGCCTCTGCCCTGCTTCCTCTCACGCGCGCGCCTTCCGCATAGGCAACCCAATGCGCGCGCTTCTGGTCGCATTCCCGGAACAGAACAGTGCACAGAAACAGAACAGAATGACAGAGTGTGGGCACCGGGCCTGCATACAATTTCTTTTACTTTCTGTTTATTTTTATCGGTCACACGGGTGATTCGAAAGTTGTAAATTACGTGCTTATTTGTTTTTTTTTTTTTATTTCCTTTGAAAAAAAAAAAATGTTTTGTCACATGTTAGACCTCACACTACATGCACATATTCCTATCAACTGCTCACTATCGAGTCGCACAAGTCCAACCCAAACCCGTCGAGGCCCGTCCTAGAAAGTTTCAAGCTCCACTCGACCTTGGCTCTTTCGAAGCGGTAAACCTCAGCCCGTGGCGTAGTTCATGACTACATGCCGGGGGTGACCTTTAAGCCTCATATTCAAGCCGAGCACAAACCACACAATTCTAGTCTAGGGTCTAACACTCCGTGACCAAGTCGGTTTTTCATGTGCCGAGATTTCCCTAAACTAATGTCTTCAAATCATACATGCCAACTTGTTGCAATGGACGAAATAAAACTCCGTCCCCAAAAGTGGTTATTTTGGACGAAAATAAAAATCCGTCCCCGCATGTATGATTTACTACATCAATTTAGTTTAATCCCGTCACATGTAGGTATCACAAACGTGGTGGAATCCGATGAGTATATGGGACCGCGAGAAGGTCTATATACTAGTGTGACGATTCCACTATTTTCCTAGAAACCCCAAAAAGGACCACGTCCTTCCGACTTTGTAAATAAAAAAAAAAAAAAAAAAAAAGAGTCGTTTTTTCCTTATGTGGTTGAGTCTTTTTCTTTGTTTGTGGGTTAATTCATTTTATCCAAAAGGTGTTTGTGGGGCCAATCTAAGATCAACCGTGCTCTTCCAATAGGTCAAATGGCTTCCAACGGCAACAACAACAACGGTGGAAATGATTTCATGTCCAACGAAGGGTTACTCAACATAATGAAATCAATGGGGGAACAAATGGATAGGATTGTCGAGGATGCCCGCCGTAAAGACAATTTGTGGCAAGCCCGTTTCGATATCGACAAGAGGATTCACAAAGAAGAGGTTTCCGAACTCAAGGCTCGTCTTGATTATGAAAGAAGAATTCACGAGGAAGAGGTTTCCGAACTCAAAGCCCGTTTGCAAGAGCTCACCGACGGCAAAGCAAAGTTTAAGGGTAAAGCATGCTCAAGTGGCCCGTCCCTCAAAAGCTACAAAGGTACCGCCAACAACCGAGTTTTCACTCCTCTCCTAGGAGTAACCCAAGCCGAAGCATTTGAAACTTTGGTGGCAAGTGGAAAGGTCAAGCCTTTAGAGGGGTACAAGCCGAAGACGATACCGAAGAATCATGCACATGGTGAATGGTGCGGCTACCACAAGCATAGTGGCCATACTACCGAAGGGTGCTTCCTTCTCCGAAACATCATCCAAGATTTGTTCGACAACGGTGAATTTACTGTGGGCGAAGAGCAACCTTTAGAGAGTGCCAACATGCAAGAACTCATCAAAGAAGAAGTGATTTGGTTTCGAAATGGGGCTTCTACAAGAAATCATGCCACAAGGAGACTACAACGACAATGGGGACTACAACAACAATCTCCGTTTCTCTTTCTCTACCTAGTAGTAGGAAAAAAAAAAAAAAAAAAAAAAAAAAAAGAGTCAAAAGTCCTCTTTTGTGTGCATTAATGTTTTCTCTCGTCCCATGTTAAGTGTCGAGTCTTCTTATCAAATAAAAGTCGTTCTTGGCAAAATGATGAAAAGATGTCTAAACAAGTTTTAGAACAAGGCCATCACTTGAACGCCTAGGGGCTAAACATCGACGCCAACATCAACGACGAAGCCAAGACAAACAAGGTGGAGCAACAATCATGAAGAAGTCAAGCAAAGTTTTCAAAGGGGGATTAAAAAAAAAAAAAAAAAAAAATCCCCCTCAATCAAAGAAGTTCACATCAAAGGAGGACGAAGCTACACGACGAAGCAACAATTCCATCCCGAAGAATGGAGAATCCACAAGAACTACGGTGACCTGAGCCTCTACACTGGAGGAACGTAGGCAACCTGCGGGTCCGGTCTCATGCAAGAAAGAAGAAATGTTTAGCCCTAGCGCGTTATGGTGATCGGCCTTCATCTCGAACTTGTCAAGACATCTTTGTACGATTCATTTGCCAATAAATTAATCACCAAAAAGATTGAACAACTTTCTTAGATTTGGAATCATTTCGCGCTCCTTGTCGAGTCTAGGGACTTCTATTCTTTCTGCAAACTCCCAATTTCTTGCAATCAAATTGGGGCTTTCCTTCTCTTCTCTCTTAATGACTTACTTGCCTTCGTGAATCATTCAATTCAATAAAAAATACATGTCTAGGGACACTTCCTTAGTCGAGTCAATGTCACTCATCTTTAGTGACAAAAGGTTTTCACCGAAAAATCACATGTCTCTCATCCTCAGCTAGAGTCAATGCACACTCCCTCATTAATCGAGTCAAAAATGAAGACGCAAAAGAGATGCCCGCTAGATTGAAAACCCGAAAGGGCGGTCTAGGCAAAAAACAGGGTGCGTCATAAAAAAAAAATAAAAATGAGAGAGTGAGAGAGAGAAGGGAAAGAGAAATGGAGATCCCCGGCCTCTAAAGAAGATAAGTTCTACATTGAATCTCCTCAGCAAGTCAATTCCCCACCGAGTCAACTTTGGGATTGCAAAAGGCTCGACAAGATATAGCACCATCAAAGGTTGTCTTGGGTTATCGGCATCATTCTCCAGCAGTGTGCATTTTTGGGTTCATGAAAAGAAGGCCCGTGGTAACCAAGATCCATCCGAGAACAAGCCCATCATAAAAGGGCACGAGGTTGCACAAATAATCCCTAGCTAGTCAATTGGCTTGGGCATCAAATATCAACAACATGTGTCTCAGTTTTCAAAGCTTCTGCGAGTATAAAGTACGCCGAAAGGCTCCCGAGAAATGGAGTAGCTCTTGCCATATCCTCTCATGTTTATTCCCTCACACGAGGATGAGTCACTCTTGCTTTGCTCAACAAATGGTGACGCCCTAGGGGCTATGTGACTCAAGGACAAGGACTTCTTTTGCTTCACTTGACAATTAATACACCCTAGAGGCTATGTTCGAGAAAGATGTGTGAGACTATCCTCAAGGTCTCTCAAAAGGGATGTCAAAAAGCCCTCCTGTCACGTGTGCCCGTGCTCGTTCCCCCAATCAAGGATGGACCTTTCTCGCAATCAATGATGGCACTCTAGGGGCTACGGTCAAGTCTTAAAGGCTCCCTCGGCAAAGAGCAATTAACTCCCCAGCAGTATCCCCAGCCAAGTCATGTGCAACATTGGAAGCTTCCTCAATTCGGCACCGAAGGTCTCAACGGGTTTCGCAATCTACAATCTTTTGGGCTACGGCATTACAGTAATTCAAGCAAAGGGCAGTATTAGGGCTTCGCGACCGACAGTCTTTTGGGCAACAATACTCGAGCAACGCAATTTGGGAGTAGTCTCCATGAAAGGGATCAAGCTTCAAAGGGTCTCTCAACACTTCAAGTCAAAGGCCTCTTGGTTTTAAATGAAGACTCCGATGTTATGAATGAAGTTGATGATTTTTGTTAGAACTCACAGCGAGATTTTGAAGGAAGTCTTAGAGAAAAGGAAAAAGATTCAATATGCTAAACTCTAATCAAAACAGGGTTATAGCGGGAAATGCCACGGCCAATCCCAATGTTTCTGCAATTCAGCACCCCCTTCTCCAAGATCAAAAGCACAAGGTGCAGCTCAGATAAAGTTGGGCCACAGCACTAGTTGCATCCGAAGATCCGTCATTAGTTCAACTCAAGAAGAGTCAAGCAAGCATACTCATTTGGGACTTTATCACACCAAGACCTTATCATCCGCGACCTCGACGGCACCGCAAGACACTACTGCATCCTTTGACATAAGCCCTCAGCCATTTAGGTATCGACCACAATGAGGCCATTCATCTCCCCAGTAAGAGCAAGAAGGAGATCTCTATCAAGAATTCTACCAAACGGTACATCCGTTCTCAATGCCGAGCCAATCACGAGGTAATTTGGGGCTTACACTGAAAGGTCTTCACATCCCGCCATCTACAAGCCCACGACACTTGGGGCTTTGTAATCTCTCGAAGCTTGGCATCAACGATCTCCTCTTGGGGCTTGCTCACTACAACAACAAAGGGCGATTTACTCAAATGGGCCAAGAGCTGATTTATCTTGGAGCTATGCAACTCCCTCAAAATTTGGCATCAAAGGCATTCTAGGGGCTTTACAATCAGCAACCCCTCATCTCGGCATCAAAAGCCTTTTTGAAGCCCCATAACCGACAAATCTCTTGGGGCTAGACATCAATCTTCGTTGGGCACACCAGCGACAACAGAATTCAAGCGAGGCAATCCAGACTTCGACTGAGCATGACTTGATCTTGGGTTGGCTTTACAAACACACAATGGCTAAAATGGTTCACCCACGAACCTAAAAAAAAAAAAAAAAAAAAAAAATCTCTTTTCCTCACATGTGTGCATATTCTTTCCTTTCTAATCTTTAAAAAAAAAAAAAAAAAAAAAAAAAATTTTTTCTTTCTTTTTCTCCTTCTATGTGCAAAATTATGTGCTTTACTTTGCTTTGCTCCTAGCCTCTCCTCCAGCGTTCTCCATCATCCTTGAACTACGCTGGTCTGATTCTCTTAAAGGGATACGTAGACAGCCTTTTGGCACGACCAACCCATCATCCAGAATACCATCTCGCCAACCCAACATCAAGGGCATTCTCTCATCAACATCTAAAGAATGGACATTCTCCATCAAAGCATCCTCCGCGGACATCAAGAATCCATCTCCACTCAAGCGGCAATGGTAAGTGAAGGTATGAATACATCCAATGCTTTCCTCAAAATCACACCGCACACAAGATCACTTTCTACATTCTTACTTCTCTCTCATTACAAAGGTGCTTTCAAGATCATATCACACCACAATCACAATTTTCTCTCGCAATTCCTATTTCACATCTCACACAAGCACGTATATCTGCAAAGCATACACATAACAGGTGCCGGACAGAGCACCAAGTGCCGCACAGCGCATCAGAATATGCCGCACCGCGCACCAGAATCAACAAGTGCCGCACAGCGCATCAGAATATGCCGCACCGCGCACCAGATTCAACAAGTGCCGCACAGCGCATCAGAATATGCCGCACCGCGCACCAATTTTGGTCCATGGTGGACCGCTCAAATCACCATACCGCCGCACAGCGCATCAAAATATGCCGCACCGCGCACCAATTTTGGTCCATGGTGGACCGCTCAAATCACCATACCGCCGCACAGCGCATCAGAATATGCCGCACCGCGCACCAACTTTGGTCCATGGTGGACCGCTCAAATCACCATACCGCCGCACAGCGCATCAGAATATGCCGCACCGCGCACCAACTTTGGTCCATGGTGGACCGCTCAAATCACCATACCGCCGCACAGCGCATCAGAATATGCCGCACCGCGCACCAATTTTGGTCCATGGTGGACCGCTCAAATCACCATACCGCCGTACAGCGCATCAGAATATGCCGCACCGCGCACCAACTTTGGTCCATGGTGGACCGCTCAAATCACCATACCTCTTCCATCAGCAAAAGTCGCTCACACAGGGAGCGCATTTCTATCCTTTGTAATTTCAAATTCCTGCTTTATCGAGTCTTTGGTTTTCTCTTGTCGATGTCCTCGGTGGTTGTCTTTCTTTCGTCGACGCGTTTTGCTTCGCAATCCACGTCGCCGAGGGGCTCTGTAGACACCCCGCCTTGGACCTCTCATGTCCCGATTGCATACACATTCTCTATATTCCTCTCTTCTGTTATGTTTTGTTACTTTCCGTTAACTTTTGTTACTTTCCGTTGAGTTCTTGACTTACTCCGTTAGTCTTGGATTTGACTAAGTGACAAAGTCAACCTTGAGTCTTTGTTTCATTTATTTTCGTTGACTTTCGTGATGTTCGTTAAGTTTTTGGACTAATTCCGTTAGTTTTGGGGCTTAACTGCATAACGGGGTTAACTTTTGGGCTGAAATATGAATTTCCTGAAGCTGGGATGCGCACGCCTTTGCCCTCCTTTGTGGGAGGCGTGCTCCTCCCATAGGGGGGGTGGGAAGCGCGCGCTTCCCGCTTCCAGAATCTCAGATTTTGACAAATTTCCCTCCTTTTCTGATTTGTAACCCCCAAGACCATTATGCCTTGGCTTGATCCGGGGAATGGCCATCTTTGTGACCACAAACACTTCTCCAACACCTATATAAACCTCTTCATTCCATCATGAAAGAGGAGGATGATTTCTTAACACAAAAATACTTCAAAACACACAAAAGTCTATTTTTCAAGAAGTGGTCAACACAAAGATTTGGTTCTTCTCCGTTCAAGCATAAAGTACAAGGTTTATTCTCTTCTTCTAAATTCTAAGTCTTATTTCCTTTCTTCATATTCTCATCTCTTCTAAGTGAGTATGCAATCTCCATAAAAACGGATACAATCAAAAGGCCACTTCACTATTGAAGTTTGACCAAGGTTACATCCCAACATTCCAAACTACATTTTAATTCACCATTTTCATCTCTTCATGTAATTGTCTAGCATAATTATTACATGTAATATTTAGCATTAAATCGATAAAATCATTCTTTTCCCCTTTTCTTTTCATTATAATTGTTAGCACATTTCTATTTAAATAATTGAAGGACATGTAAATATTAGAACACCAAAAGTAGCAAGACCGGCTTAAGCCGGGCAAAGTGGGTGTTTAACTACTTCCCACTCCGTCACCTAACCCCCGAACCCTTCTTCCTTGAATCTCTAGTTTCGTGATCAATAAAAAAGGCTATATTTCTAGGTTTTTCTTATGTTCCTTTAAAAACATAGGTGGCGACTCTAAACACTCTAAAAACAAGTTAGACATCCTAGGATAATTCACCGCTCTAGCCAAGCCGTGGTTCCCCGGGGTATCTACACCGCCCCAACCAAATGTGGTGACTAATCCCTTGCCAAGGATCCATGTGATCGAGTTTGAAGGAAAGTACTCAAGGACTAGTTTCATCGTTCCGAAGAAAGCTTTGAACTACACTGTAACTCCTGTTATCTCCGAAGATTTTGAATGCCACATGATCTCTTGGGATTCGATTTTGTCTAGTGCTAAAGCTGTTAAGGAGCAAAAGGCCCCTGTTAAAAAGGCCAATTGGGTTGGCGGAAATGTGAATCACCTCACTCGCTCGGGAAGAGCCTATCAGCCTCCAAATCCCGAGGCAAGTGAATTGGGAAAGGATAAAGAAGAAGTCCCCGCTCAGAAAGAGAAGGTCGCCGAGAACCCGGTCTTGACCCAGTTAAAGAAAACCCAGGCTAATATATCCATTTGGGGTTTGCTCTCGTCTTCACAGGAGCACCGAGACGTGTTAGGTAAAGCTCTTGCTCAAGCTGTCATCCCGATCGAGACTTCTCCCAATGACCTTGTCCACATGATCGGCAACATTCATTTTGGGAATATCAAAAATTGGTCTTAATCATGTCGAGGCTCTGCACATCACAGTTGGGGTCGGAGGTGAGCACTTAGCTCGTGTTTTGATCGATAATGGATCCTCAGTAAATGTATGCCCCATGCATGTTCTCGCAGATTTGGGAATCAAGATAACTGATTTGGCCCCATCTTCTCAAGTGGTTCGTGCTTACGATAGCACCAGTCGCTGTGTTCTGGGTGTTGTCCTTCTCACTCTCACCATTGGCCCTCTTGTCATGCCGATTGAATTTCAAGTGATTGATATCAAGTCCTCATTCAGTCTACTCTTGGGATGCCCTTGGATCCATGGAGTAAGAGGGGTAGCTTCCTCCTACCATCAGTGTATCAAGTTCATCCACGACAATCATGTAGTGGTAGTTCATGCCCAAGATGATACGCAAGTTCATGACCTCCCGATTTTGGGAATTGAGCATAAAGATGCTGGCATCTTCTTGAGTGGTTTTGAAGTGATCCCACAAGCTCGGATCCATGCTATTGAATATGTCAAGGAGACCGATCTAATTGGTAAAAAGCGGACCAGGTATGGAGACGCAATGGCCTTGAATATGGTCAAGAAGATGAAGTTCCTGCCTATGATGGGGCTTGGAAAAGAGTAATAAGGGTGTATTGAACCTATCAAGGATGATGTTCCATTTTTCTTCCTTCCTTTTGGGCTTGGCTACAAACCGACTCCTGCCGAAATCGCCGAAGCTGTACGTCAGAAAAGGGAGAGACAGACTGCTATCAAAAGTGGAAGGACCTATAAGCTCCCCCCCACTCCGTCCTTATGAAAAGTCCTGGAAGGGATATTTTGTTTGCAAAGTTGAAGATGTCGCGTATGTTATGCCTTTTAAGCCAGTTATTGGCATTAATGAAAAGCCTCATGCTGGATGGGAAGTATTTGAGAATATCAAGATGGTCGATGAAAACTTTGATGTGGGCAGTTCCTATAAGCAACTGGACCCGATTATTCCGTGGAATATTGATGAAGAAGATGATGTCTTCGGGTTGTTTGAAGGAATTGGTCTTGAAGACGGATATGTGGTTATGATCGAAAATGGTAATGGTGAAGCTTATGACCCGGTGAAGCACCTCAAGCCGGCAGTGGCACCACTTAATAACTGGTCCAGAACCACTGGCCCGCTCCCTACTACTGACACTCTGGTGGAGCAGTTTGGTTATGTTCGCCCTGATGGCCCCGCTTTTAAACCCTTTGTGCTATCTAATGTTGTTTCCGGGACTCCCGAAGAGGACCTCAATGTCGAGGACCTCGACGCGGTCGCCAAGCTTGTACTCCCCTCTTTTGTGAATGAAGTTTCCTCTATTTCCGCTTACTCCTCGGTTGCCAATATTTTAAAAAATGATTTAACAATTGAAAATTTAACAACAACTAAAGTTAATCATGAATCTTTAAAAAACATAAGTCAAGATGAAAAAGACTATTTAATCGAGTTAAACAGGTTACCAAAACAGCGTGGGGAGCGAAAATTAGAAGCCTGTGGGGAAAATTTGTATACCATCAATCTGGGGCTGAATGAAGAAGTCAAAGAGATGAAGATCGGGAGCTTCATGCAAGGGGCTGACAAGGAACAGCTGATCAGTTTACTCAAAGAATTTGTTGATGTGTTTGCCTGGTCGTATGAAGACATGCCAGGGTTAGATCCGACGATCATGGAACACCGAATTCCTACCTTTCCTGACGCCAAACCGGTTAAGCAGAAACTACGCAGAATCAAGCCGCAGTGGGCCCTTCAAGTTAAAGAGGAGATCGAGAGGCTGCTACAAGTAGGCTTCATCCGAGTTGTGGAGTATCCCCAATGGTTGTCCAATATGGTCAAAGTTGAAAAGGCGAACGGCAAAGTCCGGATATGTGTTGATTTCAGAGACCTCAACAAGGCTTGCCTGAAGGATGATTTCCCGTTACCAAATATTGACATTTTGGTGGACTCGGTTGCAATGCACAAAGTGAAGTCGTTCGTTGATGGAATGGCGGGTTATAACCAAATTAAGATGGCAGTAGAAGATCAAGAGAAAACTTCCTTCATCACCCCATGGGGGACGTTCTGCTATACTGTGATGCCTTTCAGTCTTAAAAATGCCGGAACCACTTATCAAAGAGGTGCTACGACCCTTTTTCATGACATGATCCACAAAGAGCTTGAAATCTACGTGGATGACATGATTGTGCACTCAGTTGAAGAAGGCGCTCAGCATCTTATTGACCTCAGAAAGTTCTTCGAAAGGTTGCGGAAGTACCACATGAAATTGAATCCTGCTAAATGCACATTCGGTACTGTCCGAGGCAAATTCTTAGGTTTCTTGGTAACTGAAAAAGGGATTGACGTCGACCCCGACAAAATAAAGGCCATCACAGAAATGCCTCAACCTCGAACTCAAAAAAAGGTGAAAGGTTTCTTGGGAAGGATTCAACACATTAGCATATTCATACGGCAGTTAACCATGATGTGTGAACCGCTCTTTAAGCTCCTAAAAAAGGACACCGATCGATCATGGGATGAAGAATGCCAGATTGCTTTTGAAAAGGTCAAAGAATACTTGACAAGCCCACCGATCTTGGCGCCACCTCATTCGTACAAACCCTTACGACTGTACCTAACAGTTACTGATACTGCAGTAGGAGCAATGCTTGCACAAGAAAAAGAGGACTCCTGGGTGGAAAGTGCCATCTATTTTGTTAGCAGAAAGCTACAAGGGAGTGAATTGAACTACTCAGCGTTGGAAAAGGCATGTACCGGTTTGGTTTGGGTCTCGCAGCGATTAAAAATTTATCTGCAATCCTTACCTGTCCAGATTATATCCCGAATGCATCCAGTGAAGTACATCCTCGAAAGGCCAACCATGTCCAATCGAGTGGCCCAGTGGGCTTTTCTCTTAAGCGAGTTTGATATGACTTACGAAACGCCTAAGTCCATTAAAGGAAGGGTGATAGCAGACCAGCTTGCAGATTTGGCTCTTGATCTTGAGCCCGGACCAGAAGCTCAGTTTCCCGATGAAGGGATCTACACTGTTGATTGTTCGGAGAATAAGTGGCAACTCTTCTTTAATGGGCCTGCCAACAAGAGAGGTTTCGGAATTGGAATCTTGCTCATTGATCCAAGTGATGCGCACACACCCATTGCTATCCGGTTAGACTTCGACTGTTCGAATAACACAGCAGAGTATGAGGCTTGCATCGCCGGCTGGGAGAAGCATTAAATCGAGGGGTCAAAGAAATTGAAGTGTTCGGGGACTCCGCCTTGATCATCAATCAGGTCGAGGGAAAATGGAAAATCCTGGATCCAAGACTACAGCAGTATCATATTCGACTGGTAACGCTCACAGAACGCTTCTCAGATATCTCATTCCATTATCTCCCAAGGGACTGAAACAGATTCGCAGATGCATTGGCTACCCTAGCCTCCATCATGGAATTCCCTGCAGATGTTATGGTAAAGCCGTTTGTGGTTAGTAAGAGATCAATCCCAGCCTACTGCCTTGAGCTAGAAAGCGAAGAGAATAAAGAGCCGTGGTATACAGACGTATGGAATGTGCTTAGGAATGGGACCTACCCTCCAAAAAGGGACAAAAGGGCAAGGATTGCAATGCGCAGATGGGCCTCACAATTTGTGATTTCCGGAGATCAGTTGTATAAAAGGTATCATCACGGACCAAATTTGCTCTGTGTAGATAAGACTGAGGCGAATAGAATCATGGATGAAATCCATGGGGGACTGTGTGGACCCCACATGAATGGGCACATGCTCTCTAAGAAGATTGTGAGGCAAGGGTACTACTGGACCACGATGGAAAAGGATTGTATGATGAAAGTGCGAACCTGTGATCAGTGTCAGCGGTACGCTAGTCTACAACATCTGCCGCCACACGTTCTTTATCAATCAACTACTCCTTGGCCTTTCTCCATATGGGGGATAGATGTTATTGGTCAGGTCAAACCGAAAGGTTCGGGTGGGCAAGAATACGTGCTCGTAGCTATCGATTACTTCACCAAGTGGGTTGAGGCCGCTGCTTACAATGTTTTGAATGCCAAGAAGGTAGCCGAGTTCATTCGTACCAACATTTTCTATAGATATGGGGTCCCTTATGAGATGATCTCAGATAATGGAACTCACTTTGAAGGGGAAGTCAACCGATTGCTTGACGAATTCCGAGTGGTCAGACACAAGTCATCCCCCTATCGACCCCAAGCCAATGGAGCAGTAGAAGCGGCGAACACAACCCTGGAGAACATCATTAGAAAGATGGCTATCACTGGAAAAGATTGGTCCGAGAAGCTGCCTTTAGCCTTGTGGGGATACCGCACATCTGTTCGGACACCGACTGGGGCTACTCCTTATTCACTTGCATATGGCATGGAAGAAGTTCTCCCGATTGAGCTTGAAATCCCCTCTATGAGAGTGCTACTTGAGAATCAAGTGTCTGAAGTTGATTGGTTACAAAGTCGCCATGAAGAGTTAGCATTGCTCGATGAAAAGCGGTTGTTGGCCCTTGAGCACAATCGTGCGTACCAGCACAGAATTGCCAGAGCATTTAACAAAAAAGTGAAAGACCGCAATATCAAAATGGGAGATCTTGTGCTGCGAGAAAAGCCACCAAGTTATGTCGACCCCCGAGGGAAATGGAAGTCTCCGTGGTTGGGCCCCTACATTGTCAAGAAGATACAGTCTGGTGGAGCCGTGTTCCTGTAAACTGAATTTGGAGAAGACCTTGTTCAGCCCTGCAACCTCAGCAAATTGAAGAAGTATTATGCGTAGAAGACGCAGAGATTTGTGTTTCCTATCGAGTCTGTAAAAAAAAAAAAAAAAAAAAAAAAGCGCAAAAGACAGCCCCACTAGAGGTGAAAACCCGAAAGGGCAGTTCTAGGTAAAAAGCAGGAGGCGCGCAAAATTTTATGTAACTGTGTCGAACTACGTTGACCTGAGCCTCTAAAGAGGAACGTAGGCAACCTTCGGGTCCGGTCATTAAAAATAAAGAAAGCTTTTTATTCCCCACGTTGAACTTGCAAACATTACATTCAAAAGGAAAAACAAACACAACAAACTTTGAAATAAAAACACATCATCTTGGCGTGGCAACCAAGGATTAAAGCGAAAATAACTGAAACTTTATTCAGGGACTGAGACGATCGAACACGTTCGGATAAGGACCCGCCGAGCTTTCTCCCCTTTGATTCTCAGAGTTCGTTGCATCAGGCTGGGTGTTCCTTGAAGTTGATCCCCGATCATTTCTGCGGCGTCCGGATCGATGACCGCTGCGTGGTTGACTCCCGCCAATCTGATTCTGGAAAACTGTCGGCCCTGTTATCTGGGAATAGTAATCCCCAGACAGAATTTCTGGATCTACGAGGTCCAGTACCAAAGCTGTAATGGTAGCGGTTTCTTCAGCAATTTGAGGGCCCAACCACTCAAGATATTCCAAAGTGGGTTCATAAAATGTGTCCCCTTCACCCCGGCGCCTGCCTCGACCGATGTGTGCACCATTCTGATACCAAACCTCTTTGATCAAGTTGCATATATTGGTACTCACCGGCAAATTATCTGTGATGGGAAGGTCAGAAAAGGGGATCCCTTGGACTTGTCCGAACTGGCGAGCCACCCGTTGGCCCAAGTAGAAAGTGGTGGAGCGAAGCCCAGCCAGCCAGATGAAGGAATGACCCGCACTCATAATGAGATACCTGCTCAAACCCCAATGTGGAGGCACCCATGTGATGTCTGCCGATGTGATCCGCCAAAAGTGTCCATCCCACTCCTTGACGGTAGTGCAGTTTTGCCTGTATAAACCTCACCTTGGAAGCATAGAAGGGGTATAGTCTGGATTCGACAAAACTCCCTTGTGATCCCTAGTATTCAGAGATTAACCCCCAATTTTTAGTTTCGGAATCGGATTGATTTTAGGACAGGTACGATGGCTCGGGGATGGAAAGTGTCACCGAAATCAACAAAAGCACCGTCGAAGATATTTATTATTATTTGTGGGATTTGTCTCCCCTATTTTTTGTATATGTGTAATTGTGTAATCTCCCCTCCCGTGGATGTATTATTGCTTGATATGATCAAAACCATTCTTGAAAACCAATCGGGGAATCCACTCAAACCGAGTTCCTGGTTGTGAATAAAAATGAAACTTCCTAGAATAGGAAGACCTCCATATATATTTCATCACCATTTTTTGGTAGGGCATAAAATCCAAATCAAAAGGCATAAAATTGAATATAAGTGGCACGCATATAGAGACCATCACGGGCGAGAAGAGTGCCTAACCCCTCTCTTCTCGTAACTTGGCCCCCGAACCCATTTTCTCAAAAAAGGTTTTTTCTTCATTTTTCCTAAAATCAAAATGAGGTGGCGACTCTTGCAATCAAATCACAGCATCAAGAGGAAATCATTGTGTGAGAACCGAGCGCATTTCCAAAAGCGCATCGGCACGATACGGGCGCGAACCGCTTTCACGGGCGGTCATTTCGCGGTGATCTGATCATCTCGGGTGCGGGCTCTCACACTAGGAAGTCACATGCGCTCCGAACCCTAGCCACAAGCCTAGGTAGTCACCTTCTATCCGAAGCCTAGCCTTAAACCTAGGCAATCACATTCTCTCAACCCTAGCCTCAAGCCTAGGTGGCCACATTCTCTACAAACCCTAGCCTCTAGCCTAGGAAGTCACATGCGCTCCAAACCCTAGCCACAAACCTAGGTAGTCACCTTCTATCCGAAGCCTAGCCTTAAACCTAGGCAATCACATTCTCTCAACCCCAGCCTCAAGTCTAGGTTGCCACATCCTCTACAAACGCTAGCCTATAGCCTAGGAAGTCACATGCACTCCGAACCCTAGCCTCAAGCCTAGGTAATCACATCCTCTACAAACCCTAGACTCCTCTAGCCTAGGAGGTCACATGCGCTCCGAACCCTAGCCTCAAGCCTAGGTAATCATATCTTCCCAAACCCTAGCCTCAAGCCTAGGTAATCACATCTTCCCAAACCCTAGCCTCAAGCCTAGGTAGTCACGTTCCCTCCAAACCCTAGCCTCAAGCCTAGGTAGTCACATTCTCTCCAAACCCTAGCCCCAAGCCTAAGTAATTGCATCCTTCCAAACCCTAGCCTAAAGCCTAGGAAGTTACATCCTTCTTAAACCCTAGCCTCGAGCCTAGGTAGTTACATTCCTTCCAAACCATAGCCTCAAGCCTAGGTAGTCGACATTCCCTCCAAACCCTAGCCTCAAGCCTAGGTAGTCGCATTCCTTCTAAACCCTAGCCTCAAGCCTAGGTAGTCACATTCCTTCCAAACCCTAGCCTCGAGATTAGGTAGTTACATTCTCTCTAAACCCTAGCCTCGAGCCTAGGTAGTCACACTCTTTCTAAATCCTAGCCGCAGGCCTAGGAGACCATATCCTCACTCAACCCTAGCGACGAGCTTAGGATCCAGCATTCCCTTCAAACCCTAGTCCTAGACCTAGGAAATTCCTTCACCTTAGTCTCAAAGTATAGGGAGCTTACAATCCTTAACCTTAAAACCTAGCCCCAATATTTACTTATGGTTCATATGATTGTAAAAACCCGTCAGCCTCTACGTCATGTGCATCCTAGAACGATCGCGGCCGTTGCAAAAGTTCCAGAATTTATTATTTCCATCTTGGGGTTATTTAGACGCCGTAGTCTTTATTGTCTCATTAGCCCCAATATTTGCTTAGGGTTCATATGATTGTAGAAACCCGTCAGCCTCTACGTCATGTGCATCCTAGAACGATCGTGGCCGTTGCGAAAGTTCTAGCATTTATTATTTCCATATTGGGATTATTTAGACGCTGTAGTCTTTATTGTCTCATTAGCCCTAATATTTGCTTAGGGTTCATATGATTGTAGAAACCCGTCAGCCTCTACATCATGTGCATCCTAGAACGATCGCGGCCGTTGCGAAAGTTCCAGCATTTATTATTTCCATCTTGGGATTATTTAGACGCCGTAGTCTTTATTGTCTCATTATTCCCCAATATTTGCTTAGGGTTCATATGATTGTAGAAACCCGTTAGCCTCTACATCATGTGCATCCTAGAACGATCACGGCCGTTGCGAAAGTTCCAGCATTTATTATTTCCATCTTGGGATTATTTAGACGCCGTAGTCTTTATTCTCTCATTATCCTCCAATATTTGCTTAGGGTTCATATGATTGTAGAAACCCGTCAGCCTCTACGTCATGTGCATCCTAGAACGATCGCGGCCGTTGCGAAAGTTCCAGCATTTATTACTTCCACCTTGAGGCCATTTAGACGCCGTAGTCTTTATTGTCTCATTATTCCTCAATATTTGCTTAGGGTTCATATGATTGTAGAAACCCGTCAGCCTCTACGTCACGTGCATCCTAGAACGATCGCGGCCGTTGCGAAAGTTTTAGCATTTATTACTTCCACCTTGAGGCCATTTACACGCCGTAGTCTTTATTGTCTCATTATTCCCCAATATTTGCTTAGGGTTCATATGATTGTAGAAACCCGTCAGCCTCTACGTCATGTGCATCCTAGAACGATCGCGGCCGTTGCGAAAGTTCTTGCATTTATTATTTCCATCTTGGGATTATTTAGACGCCGTAGTCTTTATTGTCTCATTAGCCCCAAATATTTGCTTAGGATTCGTATGATTGCAGAGACTCGTTCGCCTTTATGTCATGCGCATCCTAGATCGATCGTGATTGGCAGAGACCCGTTCGTCTCTAATTGCGAGAGATCCAGCATCTATTATTTTACCACTTCCACCGTGAGGCCATTTAGACGCCGTAGTCTTTATTGTCTCATTAGCCCCAAATATTTGCTTAGGATTTGTATGATTGCAGAGACCCGTTCGCCTCTATGTCATGCGCATCCTAGATCGATCGTGATTGGCAGAGACCCGTTCGTCTCTAATCGCGAGAGATCCAGCATCTATTATTTTACCACTTCCACCCTGAAGCCATTTAGACGTCGTAGTCTTTATTGTCTCATTAGCCCCAAATATTTACTTAGGATTCGTATGATTGCAGAGACCCGTTCGCCTCTATGTCATGCGCATCCTAGATCGATCGTGATTGGCAGAGACCCGTTCGTCTCTAATCGCGAGAGATCCAGCATCTATTATTTTACCAGTTCCACCGTGAGGCCATTTAGACGCCGTAGTCTTTATTGTCTCATTATCCCCAAATATTTGCTTAGGATTCGTATGATTGCAAAGACCCGTTCGCCTCTATGTCATTCGCATACAAGATCGATCGTGATTGGCAGAGACCCGTTCGTCTCTAATTACGAGAGATCCAGCATCTATTATTTTAGCGCGATCGGCAGGAACCCGTTCGTTTCTGATTGCGTTTACCCTGGCAGTTACCACTTCCACCTTGAGGCCATTTAGACGCCGTAGTCTTTATTGTCTCATTATCCCCCAATATTTGCTTAGGGTTCATATGATTGTAGAAACCCGTCAGCCTCTACGTCATGTGCATCCTAGAACGATCGCGGCCGTTGCGAAAGTTCCAGCTTTTATTATTTCCATCTTGGGATTATTTAGACGCCGTAGTCTTTATTGTCCCATTATCCATCTTACCTCCTTTTCCTAAATGATTTCATTGCTTATGAATGTTCGTTCTTCATACAAGATAGTATCCGTAGGATTTTTATCCCCAGCAGGAGTCTGATGTCTCGTTTCCCTAATGAATGTTCAGTCTTCATACAGGATAGGGTCCGTAGGTTTGTTATCCGCAACAGAAGTTTGATGTCTCGTTTTATCCCCAGTATCTTCGAACTACGACCGACTTGATTCCTCCAAGGATACGTAGGAAGCCTGAAAAGGTTCAGCCACCCGGCCGCCTTGGTCATTTCCTATCCCCTCCGAACTACGACCGGCCTGATTCCTCCGAGGATACGTAGGAAACCTGAAAAAGTTCAGCCACCCGACCGACCTAGTCATCTCTCATCCCCAGCAATTACATTTTCCCCGGCACATGTCTCCCCAGCAAGTCACAATTTCTCCCCAAGCGGAAGGCATTGGTCCCATCAGAGGACAATCATTCTCAATTTCCCCATCAGATTTGAACTACGTTTGGCTTGATTCCCCCGCGGATACGTAGGTCGCCTGCCAAGGTTCAGCCGTTCCCTTATTCTATACCTATTTTGAAACTCATGTTTCAGAACGGTTCCTATTTTTATCGTCGACCCTCCATTGCCCTGCAAGAAGCGTCGCCGAGGGGCTACTGTTAGTACCCGACCTGAAAATGAGTTTATTAGGGTTTTCCCAATTTACGAGGACTTTATAGGAATTAAATACCTTGCAAAGACTTGTCCCGGATTCCCAAAAATAGCTCAATATTCTAGAAACAGTTAAATATGGGCTTTTGAGGTTTCCAAACGTGAACAGTAAAACCCTAGCTTGAAAACCACGCCAGACAACAATGATGGTCACGCGGCCATGTTTGAGCATTGCATGCTTGGTCACGCAGCCACATCTGACCCGTGTTGGTACATGGTCACGCGGCCATGTTTGATCTTTTCAGTTGTTTTAGCCGACTGGTTTCCCTAATTTTTCACTATAAAAAGAGGTCCTGTCCCCTAGTTTTAGACACAACGAAAATACCACAAACACAGAGAACAACACACGTTTTCTCTCTCCAAAACTCCCTTGGAAGCCTCCAAGAACACCCTCAAGAATCCTTTGAAGCCTTAGAGTTATTTCTTGCCAACATAGGTAAGATTTCTAACTTTTCTTCATGTTCTTGCATTATTTTTAATGTAGATCTTTAACATTCATATTCTTGCATGTTTATTTATGGTTTCTTCATATTATTTGCATGTACATTCATATGTCCATAATATGTTCTTCGTATGTTCTTCATGTTCTTAGATTTAAACCTTATTTATGCCATATTTAGGGTAACAATCTTCATGTTAACATATTATTTCATAGCCGATGATGATCTAGGGTTCATCAACCTGAGGATGATCTAGGAACTACTTCTAAACCCTCATCTTTAGGTAATTCCCCCCTCATTATGCATGATCCCGATTCTCCTACCTATTCTAAATTCTTCTCGAACTACGCTGACCTGAGCTTCTCACATTGAGAGGAACGTAGGCAATCTTCGGATCCGGTCTAAATCACTAACACGCTACATACACCGCATCATAATAGAAAGACCGATCAATTCGGGCAATAGGAGTGATAACGTTCAATATTCTTCTCTTGTTGTAATTTGACCCCCGAACCCACTAAAATGCTTTTTTCAATGTTTTGGCTTTAATTAAAACGGCGTGGCGACTCTCATATTTTTAATGTCGTTATGAATATTCCCTTTTGTAAATAAAAATAATCACAAGATACTTCCCATGCATTGCTTCATCGGAAAGGGGTATTCACAGGGACCCATCTGCCGAGTTGAAGTCCGTTAGGGGACTTGGCTGAATCCGTTAGGGGACCCATCAGCCGAGTTGAAGTCCGTTATGGGACTTGGCTGAATCCGTTAGGGGACCCATCTGCCGAGTTGAAGTCCGTTAGGGGACTTGGCTGAATCTGTTAGGGGACCCATCTGCCGAGTTAAAGTCCGTTAGGGGACCTAGGATGAATGTGAATTTATTGAATAGAATTTGCTGATAAAGAGGTGGTGATTCCAGTGGTTTACCATGGACTAAATTGTTGTTTTGAAACTGTGTGCTGCTTGAAGTTGCAGTTGACTTTCGTGGGGTGCGGGCGTAGTTGACTGCGGACCACTTTCTACTGGGGATGAAATGCCTGAATTGCCCATGCTGTTGACTTTGTGTTGGTACCTGTTATGTGTGTGCTTGGCAGGTATACGTTCTTGTGCGATGAAATGTATGATTGATGTGAAGTAGAAATTGTGAGAGAAATTGTGATTTTGGTGTGATGTGATTTGGAAAACAGAGATTGCTTGAGAGAGAGATTTGCAAGAATGATGAAATTTCTTTTGTGTGCTGTGTGATTTTGAGGAAAGTATTTAATGAATGATGTTCATACCTTCACTTACCATGGCCGCTTGATTCGGGATGGAGATGTTGTGGCTTTGATGAAGATGACGAATTGCTCTTGCTTTCGATGGAATGTTGGAGAGATGTTATTCTGAATAATGGGTTGGTCGTGCCAAAAGGCTACCTACATATCCCTTAAAGAGAATCAGACCAGCGTAGTTCAAGGATGATGGAGAACGCTAGGGAAGAAGCTAGGAGCAAAGCAAAATGAAGCACATGCTTTTTACACAAGTAGGAAAAAGAAGAAAAAGATAAAAGAACAATCCTTTTTCTTTTTTTTTTTTTTTTTTTAGTTCGTGGGTGAACCATTTTAAGCATTGCGTGTTTTTTAAGCTAACCCAAGATCAAGTCAAGTTCGATCGAAGTCCGGATTACCTTGTTGCTTGATTTATGTCGTTGTCGCCGCTGTGACCAACGAAGATTGATGTCTAGCCCCAGGAGATTTGCCGATTGTGGGGCTCCAATAGACTTTTGATGTAGAGATACCAAGGGGTTGCTGATTGTGAAGCCCCTAGAATGTCTTTGATTCCAAACATTGAGTGGCTTGCATAGCCCCAAGATAAATCAGCTCTTGGTCCACTCAAATGAATCGCCTTTTTTTGTTGACGTGAGCAAGCCCCAAGCTTCGAGAGATTGCTAAGCCCCAAATGTCATGGACTTGTTGCTTGCGGGCTTGGAGATGGTGGGATGTGAAGACCTTTCGATGTAAAGCCCCAAATTATCTTCTGATCGGCTCGGTATTAAGAGCGGATGTACCGTCGGGTAGAGTTCTTGATAGAGATCTCCTTCTTGCTGGGGAGATGGATAGCCTCATTGTAGTCGGTACCCAAGGGGCGGAAAGCTTATGTCAAGGAATGCAGTAATGTCTTGTGGTGAACGTTGAGGTTGCGGATGATAAGGTCTTGGTGTGATAAAGTCCCAAATGAGTATGCTTGCTTGACTCTTCTTGAGTTGAACTAATGACGGATCTTCGGATGCAACTAGTGCTTGAAGCGCAAGAGCCACACTTTTTGCTTTTGATTTTGGAGAAGGGGGTGCTAAATTGTAGAAACATTGGGATTGGCCATGGCATTTCCCGCTATAACCCTGTTTTGATAGAGTTTAGCATATTGAATCTATTTCCTTTTCTCTAAGACTTCCTTCATAATCTCGTTGTAAGTCACAACATAAGAATCATCAAATTCATTCATAACATCGGAGCCCTTTTTTCAAACCAGAAGACCTTTGACGTGAAGTACTAAGAGACCCTTTAAGTTTGGACCATTCCTCATATTGCATTGCTCGGGTATCATTCCACAAAAAGATTGCCAATTGAGAAGCCCCAATATTGCCCTTTGCTCGGATTACTGTAATGCCGTAGCCCAAAAGATTGTAGATTGCGAAGCCCATTGAGACCTTTGGTGCCAAATGATTGAGGAAGTTTCAAATGTTGCACATGACTTTGCTAGGGCCACCGTTGGGAGGTGACGTGAATTGCTTCTTGCTAAGGGAGCCTTTCAAACTTGATTGTAGCTCCTAGAGTGCCACCATTGATTATAAGTGGAGCAAGAAAAGCCTATCCTCTATTGGGGGAACAAGCACGGGCACACATGACAAGAAGGCTTTTCGGCACTCCTCTTGAGAGACTTTGAGGATAGTCTCACACATCTTTTTTTAGCATAGCCCCTAGGGCTCATTAACTGTCAAATGAAGCGAAAGAAGCTCTCGTTCTTGAGTCACATAGCCCCTAGGGCATTACCATTTGTCGAGCAAAGAGAGAGACTTGTCCTCGTGCGAGGGAACAAGTATAAGAGTACATGGCAAGAGCTACTCCATTCTCGGGAAGCCTTTTGACATACTGTAGGGGCACATGCTTGAAGAAGCTTGAAAACTGAATTACATGTTGTTGCTATTTGCTGCCCAAACCGATTGACTCACTGGGGACCATTTGTGCAACCTCGTACCCTTCAATGATGGGCTTGTTCTCGGATGGATCTTGGTTACCACGGGCCTCGTTTCTCATGAACCCAATAATGCATATTTCAAGAACAACCTCTCTTATACCAATAACCCAAAACAACATTTGATTGTGCCATATCTTGTCGAGCCTTTTGCAATTCTGAAGTTGACTTGGTGGGGAATTGACTTGCTGAGGAGATCCATTGTAGAACTTGTCTTCTTTAAAGGCTGGGGATCTCCATTTCTCTTTCCCTTCTCTCTCTCACTCTCTCATTTTTTTTATGACACACCCTGTTTTTTGCCTAGACCGTCCTTTCGGGTTTTCAATCTAGCGGGCATCTCTTTTGCGTCTTCTTTTTTTACTCGATTAATGAGGAAGTGTGCATTGACTCTAACTGAGGAGATAAGACATGAGATTTGCGGTGGAGACCTTTTCTCACTAAAGGTGAGTGACATTGACTTGACTAGGGAAGTGGTCCCTAGTATTGAAATGCATTTTTGTTGAATGACTCACGAAGGCAAGTAAGTCATTAAGAGAGAAGAGAAGGAAAGTCCCAATTTGATTGCAAGAAACTGGGAGTATCGCTGAAAGATAGGAAGCCCCTAGACTCGACAAGGAACGTGAAATGATTTCAAATCTAGGAAAGTTGTTCAATCTTGAGGTGATTAATTCATTGGCAAATGACTCGTACAAAGATGTCTTAACATGTTCGAGATGAAGGCCGATCACCATAACGCGTTAGGGCTAAACATATCTTCTTTCTTGGATGAGACTGGACCCGAAGGTTGCCTACGTTCCTCCAGTGTAGAGGCTCAGGTCACCGTAGTTCTTGTGAATACTCCATTCTTCGTGATGGAATTGTTGCTTCGTCGTTGGAAAATGATGTTAATCTAGTGCACTTCTTTGATTGAGGGGGATTTTTTTTTTTTTTTTTTTTTTGTGTGCTCTAACTTTTGCCTAGGCTGATTTGAGGATTTCAACCTAGCGAGCTTTTTTTTTTTTTTTTTTTTTTTTTTATCCCCCTTTGAAACATTGTTTGATTTTTCTCCATGGTTGTAGTTCCACCTTGATTCGGTGTTTGATGTCTTGGATTTGTCGTTAATGTTGTCGCCTTCGTCACGATGTTTAGCCCCTAGGTGTTCAAGTGATGGCCTTCGTTCTTAAACTTGTTTAGACATCTTTTTAATCATTTTGCCAATAATTAAATTGAACAACTTGGAAGAGTGTATGAGGACAAGAACGACTTTTATTTGATACTTGACTCAAAATTTAACATGGGACGAGAGAAAACATTAATGCACACTTAAGAGGACTTTTGACTTTTTTTTTTTTTTTATATTCCTATTACTAGGTAGAGAAAGAGAAACGGAGACTGTTGTCGTCGTCCTTGTTGTTGTAGTACTCCTTGTAACATGGTCTCTTGTTGAAGCCCCATTTCAAAACCAAGCCTCTTCTTTGATGAGTTCTTGCATGTTGTCACTCTCTAACGGTTGTTCTTTACCCACAGTAAATTCCTCATTGTCGATCAAATCTTGGATGACGTTTTGGAGAGTGAAGCACCTCTCGGTAGTATGGCCACTATGCTTGTGGTAGCCGCACCATTTGTCATGTGCATGATTTTTACGTATCCCCTTCAGCTTGCATCCATCTAAAGGCTTAACCTTTCCATTTGCTACCAAAGCTTCAAATGCTTCGGCTTGGGTCATTCCTAGGAGAGGAGTGAAAAGTCGGTTGTTGGCGGCACCTTTTTGACTTTTGAGGGGTGGGCCACTGGAGCATTCTTTATTGTCGACCCTTGTCTTGTTGTCGGTGAATTCTTGCAAACGGGCCTTGAGCTTGGATACTTCTTCCTCATGAATTCTTTTTTCGAGATCAAAACGGGCTTGCCATAAATCATCCTTGCGGCGGGCATCCTTGACAAGTCTATCCATTTGTTCCCCCATGGCTCTTATGATGTTGAAATGCCTTTCGTCGGACACGGAAATGTTCTCACCCTGATGTTGTTGCCGTTGGAAGCCATTGGAACTATTGAAAGAGCACGGTTGATCATAAGATGGCCCCACAAACACTTTTTGAATAAAATAACTTAACCCACAAACAGGAAAAGACTCAACCACATAAGGAAAAATGACTTTTTTTTTATTAGTTACAAAAGTCGGAAGGACGTAGTCCTTTTTGCAATTTCTAGAAAAATAGTGGAATCATCACACTAGTATATAGACCTTCTCGCGGTCCCATATACTCATCGTATTCCACCACGCTTGTGATACCTACATGTGACGGGATTAAACTAAATTAATGTCATAAAGCATACATGTGGGGATGGATTTTTATTTTCGTCCATAATAACCACTTGGGGACGGAGTTTTATTTCGTCCATGATAACCACTTGGCATGTATGTTTTGAAGACATTAGTTTAGGGAAATCTCGGCATATGAAAACCGACTTTAGTCTCGGAGTGTTAGACCTTAACTAGAGTTGTGTTGGCTTGTGCTCGGCTAATGAGAGGCATAAGGTCACCCCCGGCATGTAGTCATGAACTACGCCACGGGTTGAGGTTTACCGCTTCGAAAGAGTCAAGGTCAGGTGGAGCTTGAAACTTTCTAGGACGGGCCTCGACGGGTTTGGAGTTATGGACTTGTGGACTCGATAGTGAGCAATTCACAGGAGTTTGTGCACGTAGTGTGAGGTCCAACATGTGACAAAAAAAATTTACTTTTTTTTTATGAAAGATAAAGCAAATAAGCACATAATTACAACTCTCGAATCACCCGTGTGACCGATGAAATTAAACACAAAATTAAAACAGTCAAGAGTCCAAAATAGTCCCTGATGCAAGCAACTGTGCCCACACCCCATCACACTGCTCTGTTCTGAAACCAGCTCCTGTTCTGGAAACCTACCCAGAAGCGTACGCCTCTGGATGTTGATGCGGGAGGCGCGTGCATGGCGCAGTGCTTATGGAAGGTGCCCGCTTCTGGGCACACCTGTCAGAATGTCAGATTTTGGACTCAGGGGATTGCTCAGAAAATGTAGATTTTGATCAGAAATGCAAGTTTAATGCTCAAACGTCACCAGCAGAGTCGCCACTGTAGATACCCCGGGAGAGCCCACTTCTTTGGGCTAGAGCCATGGAAGGATCCTAGGATGTCTAACTTGTTATAGATTGAAGAGTCGCCACCTATGTTTTTAAAGGAACATAAGAAAAACCTAGAAATAGCCTATTTTTACGTACAAAACCAGAGATTTGGCAAGAGAAGGGTTCGGGGTTTAGGTGACGGAGTGGGAAGTACTTAAACACCCACTCCGCCCCGCTTACGCGGGTCTTGCTACTATTGGTGTTCTAATGCTAAATGTCCTTATTTTATTATGAGAAAAGTGCTAACAATTATAATGTAAAGAAAGGGGAAATAAAACGGAAATAAAAGAGAATTGTTTTATTGATTAATGATGAAGATTACATGTCAAACTATTCTAATAATTACATTAATAAATGAATAGTAAATTAAAATGGAGTTTAGAATGTTGGAATGTAACCTTGGCCAAACTTCAATGGTGAAGTGGCCTTTTGGTTGTATTCCTTTTTATGCAGATTGCATACCCATTTAGAAGAGATGAGTGATGAAGAAAGAAAACAAATAGTTTAGAAGGAGAAAGTGGGCATTGTACCTTGTGCTTGAATAGGGAAGAACCAATTTGTCTATAGTAACCACTCTTTGAAAATGGACTTTTTTTGAGTTTTAGAGAGTTTTTGAGTCAACAATTCTTCCTCCTTTTCCATGGTGGAATGAAGAGGTTTATATAAGTGTTAGGGAAGTGTTTGTGGTCACAAAGATGACTCTTCCCTGGATCAAGCCAAGGCATAATGGCCTTGGGGGTTACAAATCAGAAAACGAGGGAAATTTGGCAAAATCTGGGATCCTGAAGGTGGGAAGCGCACACATCCCACCCCCCTATGGTATACGGGAGCATCCCATAAAGGAGGGCAGAGGCGTGCTCGTCCCATCTTCAGGAAATCCAAATTTTAGCCCAAAAGTTAACCCCGTTATGCAGTTAAGCCCCGAAACTAACAAAATCAGTAAGAAACTTAACGAACACCACGAAAGTCGACAAAAACAATGTAAACAAAGACTCAAGGTTGAATTTTTCACTTAGTCAAGTCCAAGACTAACGGAGTAAGTCAAGAACTTAACGAAAAGTAACGAAAGTTAACGAAAAGTAACAAAACTTAACAGAAAAGAGGATGACAGCGAATGTGTATGCAATCGGGACATGAGAGGTCCAAGGCGGGGTGTCTACAATAAGTCAGAGGGACAGGGTCCCTTTTGAGTTTATAAGAAAATAATGGAATCGTCACACTAGTATATAGACCATCTCACGGTCCCATATACTCATCGGATTCCATCACGTTTGTGAATCCTACACATGTCGGGATTAAACTAAATTAATGTAGTAAAGCATACATGCGGGGACGGATTTTTATTTTTGTCCATAATAACCACTCAGGGACGGAGTTTTATTTCGTCCATGATAACCACTTAGCATGTATGTTTTGAAGACATTAGTTTAGGGAAATCTCGGCACATGAAAACCGACTTTAGTCACGGAGTGTTAGACCCTAACTAGAATTGTGTTGCCTTGTGCTCGGCTAATGAGAGGCTTAAGGTCACCCCCGGCATGTAGTCATAAAATACGCCACGGGTTGAGGTTTACCGCTTCGAAAGAGTCAAGGTTGGGTAGAGCTTGAAACTTCCTATGACGGGCCTCGACGGGTTTGGGGTTATAAACTTGTGTGACTCGATAGTGAGCAATTCATAGGAGATTGTGCACGTAGTGTGAGGTCCAACATGTGACAAAACATTTTTTACTTTTTTTTTTATGAAAGAAAAGCAAATAAGCACATAATTACAATTTTTGAATCACCCGTGTGACCGATAAATCAAAAATCCAAAAGAAAAACAGTTAAGAGGTCCAAAACAGTCCATGATGCAGGCAACTGTGCCCACACCCCGATCATTCTGCTCTGTTCTGAAGCTGACCCTGTTCTGGAAACCACCCAGAAGCGCGCACCTCTGGCATGTGTTGTGGGATGCGCTCGCGTGGCGCAGTGTCTATGGGAGGCGCCGCTTCTAGGCAAACCTGTCAGATTGTCAGACTTTTGACTCAGGGGATTGCCCTGGTCCTGAATATGCATTGTAACCCCTGCAGAAATGATTAGTGTAGAAAAAAGAAGAAGAACATTAGGAAGCGGGCGACTCTGGTCCTTGATGTGGGCCACGCGCGCCTTAGGCCAAGAAGGCCAGAGGCGTAAGCTTACTCCGTCAAGAACCAGAATGCCCAGAAAATGTAGATTTTGATCAGAAACGCAAGTTTAACCCTCAAACATCCCCAGCAGAGTCGCCACTATAGATACCCCGGGAAACCACGGCTTGGCTAGAGTGGTGAATTATCCTAGGATGTCTAATTGATTTTTAGAGTCGCCACCTATGTTTTAAAGGAACATAAGAAAAACCTAATGTTTATAGCCTAAGTTTGATTACAAAAATAGAGATTCTTTGTTATGAGGTTCGGGGGTTAGATTACGAGATGGGAAGTACTTAAACACCCATCTCGCCCAACTAAAGTTGGTCTTGCTTGATCAAAATCTACATAAATGATGAAATGTTCTTCTTATTCTTGATGATAAAAGGGGGTTTAAAAAAGGGTGTTTGGAATGTAGGGAGATGACTCCGTGACTAGCTTCAATGAAGTGAAGTAGTCTTTGGTGTCATGTCCCAAAATATTTGGGTGATTGCACTTTTGATTAAAGCAAAGAAAGAGAGAAGAGATGAAGTAGAAAAGGAGGGAAAAGAGTAGTCTTTTACCTATACTTCAAAGACTTCTTCAAGAGGTTCTTAGGAAAATGTCTTGTAAGTATTTGTGTATAGTTTTTGTTAATGATTCAAAATCTTCCTCCCATTCAATGGTGAATTAGAGGTGTTTATATAGGTGAAGAAGGTGAGTTTTTGGTGCCAAAACCAAGTCACATAGGTTAGTTTCCTGGGCAAATCCTGTTAAAAGGAGCAAGGGAGGGATTCTTGGACAGAAATCTGTAACTGACTCCCAAGTGCGCGCGCCTCCTGCCTTAGTGGCGGGATGCGCGCGCCTCTGGCCCCAAAGGGTGAAAGCGCGCGCCTTGGAGATGGCAAAAATGACAGAATGGACTAGAAAGTCAGCACTGTTATTCAGTTTGGTCCCTGGACATAACGAAGTCAGTCAGGAACTTAACAGAAGTAACAGAAACTAACGAGAAACACTTAAAATAGGGAGAAACACAAAATCAAATGTGCAATCGGGGTGAGCAGTCCAAGGCGGGGTGTCTACAAGAAGAGAGAAAGAAAAGTCTTATTTACCTATCCTTCAAAATGACTCCAGGTTCTTCTTAGGAAAATGCCTTGAGAATACTTTGGAAGTGATTTTTGTATAATTTTCTTGTGTTCAAAAAGTCCTTTTTGGTTGAAATTCAAGATCCAGGAGAAGATCCCTTTAAAATGATGGAGAAGGGAGGTTTTTATAGGTAAAAGAGATGTGTTTTTGGTGCCAAACCCAAGTCACAAATATCAGTTTCCCGGGCAAATCCTGTTAAAAGGAGCAAGGGAGGGATTCTTGGACAGAAATATGTAACTGACGCCCAGGTACGCGAGCCTCCTACCTTGGTGTGCGTGCGCTTCTGACCCCAAAGGGTAGATGCGCATGCCTTGGAGATGGCTTTTTTGACAGAATGGACTAGAAAGTCAGAACTGTTATTCAGTTTGGTCCCTGAACTTAACGAGGCCAGTCAGGAACTTAACAGAAGTACAGAAACTAACGAGAAACAATTAAAATAAGGAGAAACACAAAATCAAGTGTGCAATCGGGGTGAGCGGTCCAAGGCGGGGTGTCTACAGGAGGGAGGTAGTTTTTTGGGTCAAAACTACCCCTAAGGTAGGGGTAGAGAGGGAGGAGCCGGGTAGGATGGATAGGGGGTGGAGGTGTGAAGGAGAAGAGAGAAGAAAAATGGGGCAAACATGGTTGAAAAATGGAAAAATCTGAAAAGGCTGTGAATACTGTTTTCACGGCCGTGCAGATTATAGTGCTCGGCTGTGCAGATGGTCAAAAAGTCAAAAAGGTGACTTTCTTCCTTTTTTCTCATCCAACCAAGGTGTGACATGTGGCAAGCTTGAGGATGACCTTTTCTTGCCCAGCACACATTTGTTCCGGCTTCGTCCTTCTGCTCCACAACTGCTCCGTTGTGCGCGCTCCGGTGACCCAGTTGTCCGCGGGCCCAACATGAAAGTTTCTCGGAGTATTTTTGTGGTCATGACAGTGTATCTGTAATTGATAAAATAGCAAGGGATAACATAGTATAATATTAAATGCATCAGATGATCGGTTAAAAGGCTTTTTAGCAGTGCGGGACCCGTTAAAGGGCCCGCGCGCGCGATTTTTGAGAATATGCCTATTTACTCGGTTTTGAGACCTGATCACAGATATGGACTCGGTTTCTTCATCAGATGCACCGATAAGGTGCTCGGTAGTCCCTAACAGCCAAATCCGGGGTCTTAGGTTAATTATCGGGTTTAGACCAATTAAATTAGGGTTTAATAGGGGTGCGAGATCGGGGTGTCTACAGAGCCCCTCGTCGAATTCACTTGTAACGTAATGGAGATTCGACGATCACTAAGAGACTACTGATCTCATCTCGGTTTAACGACTGAGCCCAAAGTGGGGCTTCCTATGTATCCCTTGCGGGAATTAAGCCTTCGTAGTTCTACTCAAGCAAATCAAGCAAGCGTATGGTCGAACCTGGATTTCCATGTTTCCTACGTATCTCTTTCGAGAATCAGACTAATCGTAGTTCAGCTTACCACTGGGGATGAAATTTGAGAAGTAAACTTCTCTAGCGGGGCAATGGAGCGGAGGAGCGGCTTGGGAGTGAGATCACATATCTCTGAGCCGGGGGGCATTGAGAATTCGAATTCTCTTTGCTGGGTATTAAAATAACATATGCTTTGAAGAAAATCGGTGACTGAGCTCCTATTCGAGCTGGCTACCTATCCCTTGCGGGAATCAATTAGGGGCGTAGTTCTGAGGGAGGTCCAACTCGAGCGCTCGAGTGGACCAAGAAAGTAACCAGCCTACGTCGAGGGTCAGATTTGGTTAAGCCGAAAAGGACCAGAGAGTAACCAAATTTTAGAGGGTCAAATTCGAATAAATCCAAAAAATGACCGAGGGGTAACCAAATTTTTGGAGGGTCAAATTCGGATAAACCGAAAAGACCAGGGTAACCAAACTAAGTCCAGGGTCAGACCCGGTTAAGCTGGAAAAGACCGAGTGGAAACCAAAGTAATCGAGGGTCGATTCGAATAAATCCAAAAAGACCGGGGGGGGGGGGGAACCAACATTTTTAAAATAAAATAAGTAAAAACATCTTAAAGAGAGAGTAAAGGATACGTTGTAGGTTTTTCTTACTGAGGAAAAGATGATGGCTGTGCATTGCAGTCTGTTGATGATGGTCGAAAGCAACCTTTGCTTTGTGTGATCTTTCGCACTGTGTTGAGTGATGCAACTTCGCTTTGGATCTGTGTTCGGATCTTTTGTCTTTTGTCAGAGCTTCCAGTATTTTAGGAGGCCCAAAAGATTCCATCGTTAGATCATTGGCGATTGATGTTGTGCTCGGATATTTTAGATTTTGTTCTAAGTCTCTTGCATTTCTGAAGATGCGCAATGAATCTAAACTTGGTATTTTGTGACCTGCATGTTAGCCTCTCATGCAATGACATTTATGATTTGCACATGTAAATTGAATCATTTTTGTTCAAGCACAAATTTATTTTCACTTTGATTTTGGCACGCTAATCTTTCGGCTTGAGGCATTCAGTGAATGGCATTTAATCATAAGATGACATGGCAATGATTGAGGTGTGATAATGATCATTGACATGATAGTAATTATGAGATGGCAATAATCGTAGCATGGTGGAGATTGCAACATGATAAACAACATAACAATGATTATGACATGATAATGGGCATGAAGATTGTAGCATGATGAAATGATAATGACATGGAGATGTTATGGCATGCTCAACCATGATAAGATGACATGACAAGACAACTGCAAACCTCAGTGATTTTGTTAGTAAATTAAGCGTGCGGGGCTGCAAGTTATTGCAATGCTCGAGTCTTTTGCTTTGTCGTTGCTTTTGATGTGTTTCCGTTCGGGCTTGTGGTGACAAGCTGCCTTTGCGACATTTTGACGCATGTGTGGTTGGGCTTGTGATGACAAGCTGCCTTTGGAACCTTTCGATCTGTTTGTGGTCGGGCTTGTGATGACAAGCTGCCTACGTATCCCTTTCGAGAATCAGACCCCACGTAGTTTGAGTCTGGCAACCTGAACAGATTTTGCAAAGATGGCGTCAGGAAATTTCGTTCCTTGGTCAAGACATGAGCATTGATGTTGTCGAGGAGTTCCCTTGTGGGGACCATGATGTGGCAAGGTACATGATGCGTACCTACAAGAGATTTTCATAAGCATGCAAAATATATTGTGACATTATGTGCTTGGAAGTGTCATACACGTGCGGCAAGAGCATTAATGGTTTAGAGATAAAAAGAACGCACTCTCTTTTTTTGGAAAGCTTTGATGTTAATGAACTTTGAATAATGATTTCTTTTGCAATTGATTTCGATTTTGATGAATGCATTTCTGTAGACACCCCGCCTTGGACCTCTTACCCCGATTGCATACATAATATTTTTATTTAACTTGTTTTTGTTAATTTCTGTTACTTCGGTTAAGTTCCTAACTGATTCCTTTAGTTTTGGACTAAACTGCATAACCGAATTAGTTTTAGAGTCATTCTGTCTTTCTCAGACGCGGGCGCCTCCGATAATGTCCACGGCCCGCGCGCGCCTCTCGCCCTAAAAGCCGGAAGCGCGCGCCTCCCGATATGGCAGTAACGGATTGCACCATTTTCCCCTCCCTTTTCTTATTTACAACATCTCTTCTTGATACAAAAAGACCTTTTTTTACATCCACATTCATCCCCCCTTATTTCATAACTCCCAATCCCATATTCTTAGCTTTTTTCCAAAAACTAAATATTTTTTTTATTTATTATTTGATTTTCTTTTATTTATTTTATTTCTCTTCATTTTTCTATTGGTTGAAAGACCACATTTTCCTCTCTTTTCTACCTATTTAAACCCCTCATTTTTACCTTAGAAAGGGACCTTTAATTTTCAACACTTTCTCTTTACACAAACTCTCCACAAATTCTCCCAACAAGAGTTTTAACAACAAAACTCTACACAAATTTCTACACAACCATTTCTCTATAACAACAACACTTTCAAGTCAAGGTTTCAAGTTCTCTTTTCTAAAGGTACAAGTTTTCTCCTTCTCTTTTATTTGTGTCTTACTAGTATGCAATCTCCATAAAATGGAATACAACCAAAAGGCCACTTCACTATTGAAGTTTGGCCAAGGTTACATTCCAACATTCCAAACTCCATTTTAATTTACTTTTCATATTTTAATATAATTGTTTAACAATAATTGAACATGTAATTTTAGCATTAAATTAATAAAATCATTTCTCTTTTAATTTCCCCTTTCTTTTCATCGTAATCATTAGCACTTTTTTATATTAATTAATTGAAGGACTTTTAGCATTAGAACACCAAGAATAGCAAAACCCGTGTAAGCGGGGCGGAGTGGGTGTTTAAGTACTTCCCACTCCGTCACCTAACCCCCGAACCCTTCTCTTTCCGAATCTTTGGTTTCGTAACATTAAATAGGCTATTTTCTTAGGTTTTCTTATGTTCCTCTAAAAACATAGGTGGCGAATCTAAACTCTAAAATCAATTAGATATCCTAGGATAATTCACCGCTCTAGCCAAGTAGTGGGCTTTCCCGGGGTATCTACAGTGGCGACTCTAATGCGGACATAGAGGGTTAAACTTGGCTAGAGCGGTGAAAACGCAAAAATGAAAACGCAATTATGCCAAGAAGGCCAGAGGCACGCGTCCGACCCCAATTACCAGAATCGCCCGCCTTCCGTCTTGTCCTTCAATTCCATGTTTCTGTGCTAACAATGTCTGCAGGGGAAAGAATTTTTTATTTAGGGTCAAGGCAGTTCTTGAACCCACTGATTTGCAGGTACTGCCCAGAAGCGGGCGCCTCCACCTTTCTCAGTCTAACGCGCGCGCCTCCCGAGTAGGCACTAAAATGCACGCACTTCTGGGCCATTTTCCATAACAGAAACAGTGAACAAAATGGACAGTTTTGACAGTGTGTGGGCACCGGGCCCGCACATAGACTGATTTTACTTTATGTTTATTTTTATTGGTCACACGGGTGATTCAAAAGTTGTAAATTATGTGCTTACTTTCTTTTATTTCTTTTTTCTTTTGAAAAAAAAAAATTGTCACTTGTTAGACCTCACACTACGCGCACAATTCTTATCAACTGCTCACAATCGAGTCGCACAAGTCCAACCCCAAACCCGTAGAGGCCCGTCCTAGAGAGTTTCAAGCTCCACCCGACCTTGACTCTCTCGAATGCGGTAAACGCCAACCCGTGGCGTAGTTCATGACTACATGCCGGGGGTGACCTTAAGCCTCTCTTTAGCCGAGCACAAGCCACAAAATTCTAGTCTAGGGTCTAACACTCCGTGACTAAGTCGGTTTCCGTGTGCCGAGATTTCCCTAAACTAATGTCTTCAAATCATACATGCCAATTTGTTGCAATGGACGAAATAAAACTCCGTCCCCAAGGGGTTATTATGGACGAAAATAAAAATCCGTCCCCACATGTATGCTTTACTACATTAATTTAGTTTAATCCCGACAAATGTAGGAATCACAAGCATGGTGGAATCCGATGAGTATATGGGACCGCGAGAAGGTCTATATACTAGTGTGACGATTCCACTATTTTTATAGAAACCCCAAAAAGGACTACGTCGTTCCGACTTTTGTAAATTAAAAAAAAAAAGAGTCATTTTTCTTTATGTGGTTTGAGTCTTTTCTCTTGTTCGTGGGTTAAATCATTTGATTCAAAAGGTATTTGTGGGGCCAACCTAAGATCAATCGTGTTCTCTCCAAAGGTCCAATGGCTTCAAGCGGCAACAACAAAAAGGGTAAGAATGCTTCCGTGTCCAACGAAAGGCTCTTCAACATAATAAGAGACACGGGGGAACAAATGGGTAGACTTGTCGAGGAGGCCCGCCGCAAGGATGATTTATGGCAAGCCCGTCTTGATCTCGAGAGGAGAATTCATAAGGAATAAGTGTCCGAACTTAAGGACCGTTTACAAGAGTTCACCGACAACAAGGGAAAGGTCAACGGTAAGTCATGTTCAAGTGGCTCGCCTCTCAAAAGTCAAAAAGGTTCTACCAACGACCGTGCCTACACTCCCCTCCAAGGTATGACCGTCATCAAGGCCTATGAAGATCTCAAAGCAAAGGGACAAATTTCTCCTCTCCAAGGGTACAAGCAACCCCAACCATTGCATCGCAACCATGCCCACCACAAGTGGTGTGACTATCACCTATGCAGCGGTCACCTCACCGAGGATTGCTTCTCCATCCGCAACATCGTCCAAGACTTGATTGACAATGGTGAGTTTACCGTGGTTGAAGAACAGCAGTTAGAGAGTGAGAACATGCAAGAACTCATCAAGGAAGGGGCTCAGATTTGAAATAGGGTCTCAACAAGAGATCATGTCGCAAGGAAGGCTACAACGACAATGGGGACTACAACAGCAATCTCCGTTTCTCTTTCTCTACCTAGTAGTAGGAATAAAAAAAAAAGAGTCAAAAGTCCTCTTAAGTGTGCATTAATGTTTTCTCGCTTCATATGTTAAATGTTCGAGTCCATTGAGTCATCAAATAAAGGTCATTCTTGTCCTCTTACACTCCTCCAAGTTGTTCAATTTAATTCTTGGCAAAATGATAAAAAATGTCTAAACAAGTTTTGGAATGAAGGCCATCGCTTGAACGCCTAGGGGCTAAACATCAACGACGGCATCAACAACGAAGACATCAACAACGATAAAATCAAGACAAAGAAAGGTGGAGCAACAATCATGAAGCAAAGTTTTCAAAAGGGGAAAAAAAAAAACTCGCTAGGTTGAAATCCTCAAACCAACCTAGGCAAAAGTTAGAGCAAAAAAAAAAAAAAAAACCCCTCAATCAAAGAAGTACAAGATCAACATCATTCCACCGATGAAGGACGAATCAACAATCATCTCGACGAATAGAGTATCCACAAGAACTACGGTGACCTGAGCCTCTTCACTGGAGGAACGTAGGCAACCTTCGGGTCCGGTCTCATGCAAGAAAGAAGATATGTTTAGCCCTAGCGAGTTATGGTGATCGCCCTTCCTCTCGAACTTGTCATGACATCTTTGTACGATTCATTTGCCAATGAATTAATCACCAAAAGATTGAACAACTTTCTTAGATTTGGAATCGATATCCGTTCCTTGTCGAGTCTAGGGGTTTCTCTTCTTTTTGCGATACTCCCAGTTTCTTGCAATCAAACTGGGGCTTTCTTTCTCTTCTCTCTTAATGACATACTTTCCTTCGTGGGTCATTCAAAAAATATACATACATGAAGTCAATACTAGGGACACTTCCCTAGTCGAGTCAATGTCACTCATCTTTAGTGACAAGAGGTCTTCACCGCAAAATCACATGTCTCTCATCCTCCGCTAGAGTCAATGCACACTTCCTCATTAATCGAGTCAAAATGAAGACGCAAAAGAGATGCCCACTAGATTGAAAACCCGAAAGGGCGTTCTAGGCAAAAAACAGGGTGCGTTATAAAAAAATGAGAGAGTGAGAGAGAGAAGGGAAAGAGAAATGGAGATCTCCGGCCTCTAAGGAAGACAACTGCACAAGTTCTACATTGGGTCTCCTCAGCAAGTCAATCCCCACCGAGCCAACTTTGGAATTGCAAAAGGCTTGACGAGATATGGCACCATCAAAGGTCGTTTTGGGTTATTGAAAGATTGTTCTTGCAATGTGCATCTTTGGGCTCATGAGAAAGAAAGCCCGTGGTAACCAAGATCTGTCCGAGAACGAGCCTATCATTGAAGGGGTACGAGGTTGAACAAAATAATCCCCAGCTAGTTAGTTGGTTTGGGCAGCGAGCAACAACATGTAATTCAAGCTTCTACAAGCATGTCCCTCTAAAGTATTCCGAAAGACTCCCGAGAATGGAGTAGCTCTTGTCATGTCCCCTTGTGTTTGTTCCCCCACACGAGGACAAGTCTCTTGTTTTGCTCAACAAGTGATGACGCCCTAGGGGCCATTTAGAAAGAAAACTTCTCTTGCTTTATTTGACAGTTAATGAGCCCTAGGGCTACGCTCAAGAAAGATGTGTGAGACTATCCTCAAAGTCTCTCAAACGGAATGTCGAGAAGCACCTTCTTATTATGTATGCTCATACTTGTTCCCCCGATCAAGGATAGTCCCTTCTCGTTCCACTCCTAATCAATGGTATCACTCTAGGGGGTACGATAAAGTTTTAAAGGCTCCCTCGGCAAAAAGAAATTCACTTCAGTGTCCCCGGCGGAGTCATGTGCAACATTGGAAGCTTCCTCAATTCGACACCAAAGGTTTCAAGGGGCTTCGTATTCTACAATATTTTGGGCTACGGCTTTACAGTGATACAAGCAAAGGGCAATATTGGGGCTTCGCAACCGACAGTCTTTTGGGACAACAATGCTCAAGTAATGCAATGTGGAGAAGTGTTATATGAAAGAGATCAAGCTTCAAGGGGCTCCCAACACCTCAAGTCAAAGGTCTCTTGGTTTTAAATGAGGGCTCCGATGTTATGAATGAATTTGATGATTTTTGTTAGAACTTACAACGAGATCATGAAGGAAGTCTTAGAGAAAAGGAAAAGGATTCAAGGAAATTCCAATATGATAACTCGACCAGAGTTACGGCCAATCCCAATGTTTCTGCAAGTACTGCACCCCCTTCTCCAAGATCAAAAGCACAGGTGTAGACACCCCGCCTTGGACCTCTCATGTCCCGATTGCATACACATTCTCTATCTTCCTCTCTTCTGTTATGTTTTGTTACTTTCCGTTAACTTTTGTTACTTTCCGTTGAGTTCTTGACTTACTCCGTTAGTCTTGGATTTGACTAAGTGACAAAGTCAACCTTGAGTCTTTGTTTCATTTATTTTCGTTGACTTTCGTGATGTTCGTTAAGTTTTTGGACTAATTCCGTTAGTTTTGGGGCTTAACTGCATAACGGGGTTAACTTTTGGGCTGAAATATGAATTTCCTGAAGCTGGGATGCGCACGCCTTTGCCCTCCTTTGTGGGAGGCGTGCTCCTCCCATAGGGGGGGTGGGAAGCGCGTTCTTCCCGCTTCCAGAATCTCAGATTTTGCCAAATTTCCCTCCTTTTCTGATTTGTAACCCCCAAGACCATTATGCCTTGGCTTGATCCGGGGAATGGCCATATTTGTGACCACAAGCACTTCTCCAACACCTATATAAACCTCTTCATTCCATCATGAAAGAGGAGGATGATTTCTTAACACAAAAATACTTCAAAACACACAAAAGTCTATTTTTCAAGAAGTGGTCAACACAAAGATTTGGTTCTTCTCCGTTCAAGCATAAGGTACAAGGTTTATTCTCTTCTTCTAAATTCTAAGTCTTATTTGTTTTCTCCATATTCTCATCTCTTCTAAGTGAGTATGCAATCTCCATAAAAAGGGATACAATCAAAAGGCCACTTCACTATTGAAGTTTGACCAAGGTTACATCCCAACATTTCAAACTACATTTTAATTCACAATTTTCATATCTTCATGTAATTGTCTAGCATAATTATTACATGTAATATTTAGCATTAAATCAATAAAATCATTCTTTTCCCCTTTCCTTTTCATTATAATTGTTAGCACACTTCTATTTAAATAATTGAAGGACATGTAAATATTAGAACACCAAAAGTAGCAAGACCGGCTTAAGCCGGGCGAAGTGGGTGTTTAACTACTTCCCACTCCGTCACCTAACCCCCGAACCCTTCTTCCTTGAATCTCTAGTTTCGTGATCAATAAAAAAGGCTATTTTCTTAGGTTTTCTTATGTTCCTTTAAAAACATAGGTGGCGACTCTAAACAATCTAAAACAAGTTAGACATCCTAGGATAATTCACCGCTCTATCCAAGCCGTGGTTCCCCGGGGTATCTACAGTGGCGACTCTGCTGGGGATGATTTAGAGGGTTAAACTTGCGTTTTTTATTTTTGGTGTTCTTTTATTTTATTTTCTGGGCATTCTGGTAAAAAGGGTGGGAAGCGCGCGCCTCTGGCCTTCTTGGCCTAAAGCGCGCGCGTCCGACCCCAATTACCAGAATCGCCCGCCTCCTTTCTTGTCCTTCAATTCCATATTTCTGTGCTAACAATTACTGCAGGGGAAAGTTTTCTTAATTAAGGGTCAGGGCAATCCCTTGAACCAACTGATTTGCAGGTTCTCACCCAGAAGCGGGCGCCTCTGCCCTGCTTCCTCTCACGCGCGCGCCTTCCGCATAGGCAACCCAATGCGCGCGCTTCTGGGCGCATTCCCAGAACAGAACAGTACACAGAAAACAGAACAGAGCAGAATCACAATGTGTGGGCACCGGGCCTGCACAGAACTTCTTTTATTTTTTGTTTGTTTTATCGGTCACACGGGTGATTCGAAAGTTGTAATTATGAGCTTATTTGTTTTTTTTTTTATTTCTTTTGAAAAAAAAATAAATAAATAAATAAATGTTTTGTCACATGTTAGACCTCACACTACATGCACATATTCTTATCAACTGCTCACTATCGAGTCGCACAAGTCAAACCCCAAACCCGTCGAGGCCCGTCCTAGAAAGTTTCAAGCTCCACTCGACCTTGGCTCTTTCGAAGCGGTAAACCTCAGCCCGTGGCGTAGTTCATGACTACATGCCGGGGGTGACCTTTGAGCCTCATATTCAAGCCGAGCACAAGCCACACAATTCTAGTCTAGGGTCTAACACTCCGTGACTCAAGTCGGTTTCCATGTGCCGAGATTTCCCTAAACTAATGTCTTCAAATCATACATGCCAACTTGTTGCAATGGACGAAATAAAACTCCGTCCCCAAAAGTGGTTATTTTGGACGAAAATAAAAATCCGTCCCCGCATGTATGATTTACTACATTAATTTAGTTTAATCCCGACACATGTAGGATTCACAAGCGTGGTGGAATCCGATGAGTATATGGGACCGCGAGATGGTCTATATACTAGTGTGACGATTCCACTATTTTCCTAGAAACCCCAAAAAGGACCACGTCCTTCCGACTTTTGTAAATAAAAAAAAAAAAAAAAAAAGAGTCGTTTTTCCTTATGTGGTTGAGTCTTTTTCTTTGTTTGTGGGTTAATTCATTTTATCCAAAAGGTGTTTGTGGGGCCAATCTAAGATCAACCGTGCTCTTCCAATAGGTCCAATGGCTTCCAACGGCAACAACAACAACAGTGGAAATGATTTCGTTTCCAACGAAGGGTTACTCAACATAATGAAATCAATGGGGGAACAGATGGATAGGATTGTCGAGGATGCCCGCCGTAAAGACAATTTGTTGCAAGCCCGTTTCGATATCGACAAGAGGATTCACAAAGAAGAGGTTTCCGAACTCAAGGCTCGTCTTGATTATGAAAGAAGAATTCACGAGGAAGAGGTTTCCGAACTCAAAGCCCGTTTGCAAGAGCTCACCGACGGCAAAGCAAAGTTTAAGGGTAAAGCATGCTCAAGTAGCCCGTCCCTCAAAAGCTACAAAGGTACCGCCAACAACCGAGTTTTCACTCCTCTCCTAGGAGTAACCCAAGCCGAAGCATTTGAAACTTTGGTGGCAAGTGGAAAGGTCAAACCTTTAGAGGGGTACAAGCCGAAGACGATACCGAAGAATCATGCACATGGTGAATGGTGCGGCTACCACAAGCATAGTGGCCATACTACCAAAGGGTGCTTCCTTCTCCGAAACATCATCCAAGATTTGTTCGACAACGGCGAATTTAATGTGGGTGAAGAGCAACCTTTAGAGAGTGCCAACATGCAAGAACTCATCAAAGAAGAATGATTTGGTTTCGAAATGGGGCTTCTACAAGAAATCATGCCACAAGGAGACTACAACGACAATGGGGACTACAACAACAATCTCCGTTTCTCTTTCTCTACCTAGTAGTAGGAATAAAAAAAAAAAAAGAGTCAAAAGTCCTCTTTTGTGTGCATTAATGTTTTCTCTCGTCCCATGTTAAGTGTCGAGTCTTCTTATCAAATAAAAGTCGTTCTTGTCCTTATACACTCTTCCAAGTTGTTCAATCTAATTCTTGGAAAAATGATAAAAAGATGTCTAAACGAGTTTTGGAATGAAGGCCATCACTTGAACGCCTAGGGGCTAAACATTGTGACAAAGGCAACATCATCAACGACGAAGACAAAGCCAATACATCAAAGGTGAAGCAACAACCATGGAGAAAAATCAAGCAATGTTTCAAAAGGGGATTAAAAAATAAAATAAAAAACTCGCTAGGTTGAAATCATCAAATCAACCTAGGCAAAAGCTAGAGCACAAAAAAAAAAAAAAAAAAAAAAAAATCCCCCTCAATCAAAGAAGATCAACATCATCATCCACCAACAAAGGACGAAGCTACGAAGCAACAATTACATCACGAAGAATGGAGAATCCACAAGAACTACGGTGACCTGAGGCTCTACACTGGAGGAACGTAGGCAACCTGCGGGTCCGGTCTCATGCAAGAAAGAAGAAATGTTTAGCCCTAGCGCGTTATGGTGATTGGCCTTCATCTCGAACTTGTCAAGACATCTTTGTACGATTCATTTGCCAATGAATTAATCACCAAAATGATTGAACAACTTTCTTAGATTTGGAATCATTTCGCGCTCCTTGTCGAGTCTAGGGACTTCTATTCTTTCTGCATACTCCCAATTTCTTGCAATCAAATTGGGGCTTTCCTTCTCTCCTCTCTTAATGACTTACTTGCCTTCGCGAGTCATTCAATTCAATAAAAAATACATGTCAATACTAGGGACACTTCCCTAGTCAAGTCAATGTCACTCACTTTTAGTGACAAGAGGTCTCCACTGCAAAATCACATGTCTTATCTCCTCAGCTAGAGTCAATGCACACTTCCTCATTAATCGAGTCAAAATGAAGACGCAAAAGAGATGCCCGCTAGATTGAAAACCCGAAAGGGCGGTCTAGGCAAAAAACAGGGTGCGTCATAAAAAAAAAATGAGAGAGTGAGATAGAGAAGGGAAAGAGAAATGGAGATCTCCGGCCTCTAAAGAAGACAACTGCACAAGCTCTACATTGGATCTCCTCAAATCAATTCCCCACCGAGTCAACTTTGGGATTGGAAAAAGCTCGGCAAGATATGGCACCATCAAAGGTTGTCTTGGGTTATTGGTATCATTCTCTAGCAATGTGCATTCTTGGGTTCATGAAAAGAAGGCCCGTGGTAACCAAGACCCATCCGAGAACGAGCCCATCACAAAAGAGCACGAGGTTGCACAAATAATCCCTAGCTAGTCAATTGGCTTGGGCAGCAAATAGCAACAACATGTGTCTCAGTTTTCAAGGCTTCTTCAAGTATGTGCTTCTAAAGTACGCCGAAAGGCTCTCGAGAAATGGAGTAGCTCTTGCCATATCCTCTCATGCTTATTCCCTCACACGAGGACGAGTCACTCTTGCTTTGCTCAACAAATGGTGACGCCCTAGGGGCTATGTGACTCAAGAACAAGGACTTCTTTTGCTTCACTTGACAATCAATACGCCCTAGAGGCTATGCTCGAAAAAAGATGTGTGAGACTATCCTCAAAGTCTCTCAAAAAGGGATGTCAAAAAGCCCTCTTGTCACGTGTGCCCATGTTCGTTCCCCCAATCAAGGATGGACCTTTCTCGCAATCAATGATGGCACTCTAGGGGCTACGGTCAAGTCTTAAAGGCTCCCTCGGCAAAGAGCAATTAACTCCCCAGCAGTATCCCCAGCCAAGTCATGTGCAACATTGGAAGCTCCCTCAATTCGGCACCGAAGGTCTCCAAGGGCTTCGCATTCTACAATCTTTTGGGCTACGGCATTACAGTAATTCAAGAAAAGGGCAATATTGGGGCTTCGTGACCGACAGTCTTTTGGGCAACAATACTCGAGCAACGCAATTTGGGAGTAGTCTCCATGAAAGGGATCAAGCTTCAAAGGGTCTCTCAACACTTCAAGTCAAAGGCCTCTTGGTTTTAAATGAAGACTCCGACGTTATGAATGAAGTTGATGATTTTTGTTAGAACGCACAGCGAGATTTTGAAGGAAGTCTTAGAGAAAAGGAAAAAGATTAAATATGCTAAACTCTAATCAAAACAGGGTTATAGCGGGAAATGCCACGGCCAATCCCAATGTTTCTGCAATTCAGCACCCCCTTCTCTAAGATCAAAAGCACAAGGTGCAGCTCAGATAAAGTTGGGCCACAGCACTAGTTGCATCCGAAGATCCGTCATTAGTTCAACTCAAGAAGAGTCAAGCAAGCATACTCATTTGAGACTTTATCACGCCAAGACCTTATCCTCCGTGACCTCGACGGCACCGCAAGACATTACTGCATCCTTTGACATAAGCCCTCAGCCATTTGGGTATCGACCACAATGAGGTCATTCATCTCCCCAGTAAGAGCAAGAAGGAGATCTCTATCAAGAATTCGACAAAACGGTACATCCGCTCTCAATGCCGAGCCAATCACGAGATAATTTGGGGCTTTACAATGAAAGGTCTTCACATTCCGCCATCTACAAGCCCACGACACTTGGGGCTTTGCAATCTCTCGAAGCTTGGCATCAACGATCTCCTCTTGGGGCTTGCTCACTACAACAACAAAGGGCGATTTACTCGAATGGGCCAAGAGCTGACTTATCTTGGAGCTATGCAAGTCCCTCAAAATTTGGCATCAAAGGCATTCTAGGGGCTTTACAATCAGCAACCCCTCATCTCGGCATCAAAAGCCTTTTGAAGCCCCATAATCGACAAATCTCTTGGGGCTAGACATCAATCTTCGTTGGGCACACCGGCGACAACAGAATTCAAGCGAGGCAATCCAGACTTCGACTGAGCATGACTTGATCTTGGGTTGGCTTTACAAACACACAATGGCTAAATTGGTTCACCCACGAACCTAAAAAAAAAAAAAAAAAAAAAAAAAATCTTTTCCTCACATGTGTGCATATTCTTTCCTTTCTAATCTTAAAAAAAAAAAAAAAAAAAAAAAAAAAATTCTTTTTCTCCTTCTATGTGCAAAAGTATGTGCTTTACTTTGCTTTGCTCCTAGCCTCTCCTCCAGCGTTCTCCATCATCCTTGGACTACGCTGGTCTGATTCTCTTCAAGGGATACGTAGGCAGCCTTTTAGCGCGACCAACCCATCATCCAGAGTACCATCTTGCCAACCCAACATCAAGGGCATTCTCTCATCAACATCTAAAGAATGGACATTCTCCATCAAAGCATCCTCCGCGGACATCAGGAATCCATCTCCACTCAAGCGGCAATGGTAAGTGAAGGTATGAATACATCCGACGCTTTCCTCAAAATCACACCGCACACAAGATCACTCTTTACATTCTTACTTCTCTCTCATTGCAAAGGTGTTCCAAAATCTCATCACACCACGAGCACAATTTCTCTCTTCATGCATCTTCTTGCACAAGCATGTATATTTGAAAAACACACACATAACAGCATACAGCAAGTGCGGCTTCAAACAGCAAGCAAATGCGGCTTCAAACAGCATACAGCAAGTACGGCTTCAAACAGCATACAGCAAGTGCGGCTTCAAACAGCAAGCAAATGCGGCTTCAAACAGCATACAGCAAGTGCGGCTTCAAACAGCAAGCAAATGCGGCTTCAAACAGCATACAGCAAGTGCGGCTTCAAACAGCAAACAAGTGTGGCTTCAAACAGCATACAGCAAGTGCGGCTTCAAACAGCAAGCAAATGCGGCTTCAAACAGCATACAGCAAGTGCGGCTTCAAACAGCAAGCAAATGCGGCTTCAAACAGCATACAGTAAGTGCGGCTTCAAACAGCAAGCAAGTGCGGCTTCAAACAGCAGAAAACAAGCAAGTGCGGCTTCAAACAGCAGAAACAGTAAATGCGGCTCCGAACAGCAATTTTGGTCCATTGTGAACCACTGAAATCACCATACCTCTTCCATCAGCAAAAGTCGCTCACACAGGGAGCGCATTTCTATCCTTTGTAATTTCAAATTCCTGCTTTATCGAGTCTTTGTTTTCTCTTGTCGATGTCCTCGGCGGTTGTCTTTCTTTCGTCGACGCGTTTTGCTTCGCAATCCACGTCGCCGAGGGGCTCTGTAGACACCCCGCCTTGGACCTCTCATGTCCCGATTGCATACACATTCTCTATCTTCCTCTCTTCTGTTATGTTTTGTTACTTTCCGTTAACTTTTGTTACTTTCCGTTGAGTTCTTGACTTACTCCGTTAGTCTTGGATTTGACTAAGTGACAAAGTCAACCTTGAGTCTTTGTTTCATTTATTTTCGTTGACTTTCGTGATGTTCGTTAAGTTTTTGGACTAATTCCGTTAGTTTTGGGGCTTAACTGCATAACGGGGTTAACTTTTGGGCTGAAATATGAATTTCCTGAAGCTGCGATGCGAACGCCTTTGCCCTCCTTTGTGGGAGGCGTGCTCCTCCCATAGGGGGGGTGGGAAGCGCGCGCTTCCCGCTTCCAGAATCTCAGATTTTGCCAAATTTCCCTCCTTTTCTGATTTGTAACCCCCAAGACCATTATGCCTTGGCTTGATCCGGGGAATGGCCATCTTTGTGACCACAAGCACTTCTCCAACACCTATATAAACCTCTTCATTCCATCATGAAAGAGGAGGATGATTTCTTAACACAAAAATACTTCAAAACACACAAAAGTCTATTTTTCAAGAAGTGGTCAACACAAAGATTTGGTTCTTCTCCGTTCAAGCATAAGGTACAAGGTTTATTCTTTTCTTCTAAATTCTAAGTCTTATTTCCTTTTTCCATATTCTCATCTCTTCTAAGTGAGTATGCAATCTCCATAAAAAGGGATACAATCAAAAGGCCACTTCACTATTGAAGTTTGACCAAGGTTACATCCCAACATTTCAAACTACATTTTAATTCACAATTTTCATCTCTTCATGTAATTGTCTAGCATAATTATTACATGTAATATTTAGCATTACATCAATAAAATCATTCTTTTCCCCTTTCCTTTTCATTATAATTGTTAGCACATTTCTATTTAAATAATTGAAGGACATGTAAATATTAGAACACCAAAAGTAGCAAGACCGGATTAAGCCGGACGAAGTGGGTGTTTAACTACTTCCCACTCCGTCACCTAACCCCCGAACCCTTCTTCCTTGAATCTCTAGTTTCGTGATCAATAAAAAAGGCTATTTTCTTAGGTTTTCTTATGTTCCTTTAAAAACATAGGTGGCGACTCTAAACAATCTAAAACAAGTTAGACATCCTAGGATAATTCACCGCTCTATCCAAGCCGTGGTTCCCCGGGGTATCTACAACAGGCTGCACCCGAAGATCCGTTATTAGTTCAACTCAAGAAGACTCAAGCAAATATACCGTTTGAGATTTTATTACGCCAAGGACTTACCTTCCATAACAACATCACCATCTCCCACGACTTTGAATAAGGGCTCCAATGTTATGAATGAATTTGATGATTTTTGTTAGAACTTTCAGCGAGATTATGAAGAAAGTCTTAGAGAAAAGGAAAAAGATTCAATATGATAAACTCATGTGACAGGGTTATAGCGGGAAATGCCTCGGCCAATCCCAATGTTTCTGCAAGTACTGCACCCCTTTCTCCAAGATTAAAAGCACAGGCTGCATCCGAAGATCCATTATTAGTTCGACTCAAGAAGACTTAAGCAAACGTACCGTTTGAGACTTTATCATGTTGTTAGTACCCGATCTGAAAATGAGTTTATTAGGGATTTCCCACATATACAAGGACTTTATAGGGATTAGAAACCTTGCAAAAGACTTGTCCCGGATTCCCAAAATATAGCTCATTATTTTAGGAATATCTAGAATGACTTAAATTACAGTCGGCACGAAAACAGTCATAACTTTTGACTCCGGATGAATTACGGAACGCACCGCATATCAAATCGAACGCGAGAGAAAGAAGAACAAGGAAAAAATGACCTTGGCCACGCGGCCACATTCCTCCTTGGCCATGCGGCCATCTTTGCTTCTGACGCGTTTTCCGGTTACCAAACTTGCCAAATCTTGATTTCCACGCCAAGAAACAACCTTGGCCATGCGGCCATGTTTGCCCTACTCACAAAAACTATATATAGGAGTCCCCCCCCCTCCTCAAAAAGGGGACCAATTATCATCCTGCGAGTTCCTAACTCAAAACCTCTCTAAAACTCTCCAAAACTCTCCAAAAACACTCTCAAGAATCCCAAGAAGATCCAAGGTTATTTCTTGCCAACAAAGGTAAGTTTTCTAACTTTTTCTTCATGTTCTTGCATCATTTTTAATGTAGATCTTTGATATTCATATTCTTAATATGTTTATTCATGTGTTCTTCATAATATTCATGTTCTTGCATATTTATTCATAGTTTCTTCATATGCTTTGCATGTTCATTCATATGTTCATAATATGTTCTTCATATGTTCATCGTGTTCATAGATTAAAACCTTATTTATGCTATATTTAGGGTTGCGATCTTCATGTTTGCATGTTATTTCATAGCCGATGATGATCTAGGGTTCATCAACCCAAGGATGATCTAGGAACTATTTCTAAACCCTAAACTTTAGGTAATTACTTCCATGATAAATAATCCTCCCATGATGAATGTGATGAATGTTCATTGAGATCTCATTGATGGCATAGTAATTATTCTAGGATGTGATCATCCTGCATGTTTCTTTATCCTCCCTCTTCATTATGCATGATCCCTATTCTCTCTCCACATTCTAATTATGTGCGAACTACGCTGACCTGAGCTTCTCACATTGAGAGGAACGTAGGCAATCTTCGGATCCGGTCTAAATCACTAACACACTACTAACACATTCATCATGATAGAAAGACCGATCAATTCGGGCGATAGGAGTGATAACGTTCAATATTCTTCTCTTGTTGTAATTTGACCCCCGAACCCACTAAAAATGCTTTTTTCAATGTTTTGGCTTTAATTAAAACGGCGTGGCGACTCTCATAATTTTAATGTCGTTAAGAATATTCCTTTTGTAAATAAAAATAATCACAAGATACTTGCCATGCGTCGCTTCATCGGAAAGGGGTATTCACAGTGGCGACTCTGCTGGGGACTGCTTTGAAACTTTTTCAAACTTAGTGGGTCTAACTTTCGTTCACATCATGATGTTTGCCATGTTCTAACATGCACCTTACACTTTGCCATGTTCTCACGGGCACCACGCACTTTGCCATGTTCTCACATGAACCACGCACTTTGCCATGTTTACACATGCACCACACACTTTGCCATGTTCTCACGTGCACCTCACACTTTGCCATGTTTGCACATGCACCTCACACTTTTCCATGTTTGCACATGTTTGCACATGCACCTCACACTTTGCCATGTTTACACATGCACCTCACACTTTGCCATGTTTGCACATGCACTTTGTATTTTTGCCATGTTAACATGTGTACCTTGTATTTTTTCAATACATGTATTTTTTGTACTTTCCCTATAGTACTAAGGTCAAAAGAGACTTTGCTATGCTCCCTTATAAATTCTTATCCTCTCCCTCTTCTCTCTCTCTTGCATTGCATTGCATCATTCAAGAATTCAAAAGCTTCTCTCTTTTCTCCCTAAAAAGAATTAGTTTCTTGCCACACACTACCACTAGTCCGTGTCAGCACTGCACAGGTCCCCATTACCCGGAGTATTCGATGTGCAGGAATTTGTGCGCTACTGTCGTACTCTTTTTGAGTCACTCGTCTACTCCACTCACCGTGTACGTTCCACGAGCGGTGGGAACCTTTATCCTACCCGTGTCAACCCACACGTAGAGATTAGGACACTCCTTGGACCAACCATTTAGGATGTAAATAAATGCAAAACTTTTCGCAAAATAAAATGTGCATTGCATCTAGGCGACCTCTAAGGTCCATCGCTCACACCTTGGGCCATCTATCGAAATTCCTCATCTTGGCCTATCTAGGTTACCTACCCATCATTGCGATCCATTCGGGTCTACCCTTCATCTTAACCCGCTTTGGTCAAAATCCCACCAACCATTGACCCCCTGGGTCAACCTTATCACCTTTGACCCCCTAGGTCAAACTTTATCATCTTTGACCTCTTAGGTCTTCCCTTGACCCCCTAGGTCAAACTTTATCATCTTTGACCTCTTAGGTCTACCCTTGACCCCCTAGGTCAACTTTATCCGCCTTTGACCTCTTATGTCAACCCTTGACCTCCTAGGTTAACCTTACCACCTTTGACCTCTTAGGTCTACCCTTGACCCCTAGGTCAACCTTTGACCCCCTAGGTCAACCTTATCCGCCTTCGACCTCTTAGGTCAAACCTTGGACCCCTTAGGTCAACTTTATCACCCCTCGACCTTTGACCCCTTAGGTCAACCTCATCCGCCTTTGACCTCTTAGGTCAACCCTTGACCTCCTAGGTTAACCTTACCACCTTTGACCTCTTAGGTCTACCCTTGACCCCTAGGTCAACCTTTGACCCCCTAGGTCAACCTTATCCGCCTTCGACCTCTTAGGTCAAACCTTGGACCCCTTAGGTCAACTTTATCACCCCTCGACCTCTTAGGTCAACCTTTTACCCCTTAGGTCAACCTCATCCGCCTTTGACCTCTTAGGTCAACCCTTGACCTCCTAGGTTAACCTTACCACCTTTGACCTCTTAGGTCTACCCTTGACCCCTAGGTCAACCTTTGACCCTCTAGGTCAAACTTATTCGCCTTTGACCTCTTAGGTCAACCTTTGACTCCCTTAGTCAACCCAATCACCTTTGACCTCTTAGGTCAAGCTTTGACCCTTAGGTCAACCTTATCCGCTTTTGACCTCTTAGGTCAATCTTTGATTCCATAGATGAACCCAATTACCTTTGACCTCCCTCTTAGGTCAAACCGTTATCTTGACCCACCTAGGTCATTATTTGACCCACCGTTGTCCAGACCAACCTAGGTCAACCCATCTCGACCCGTTTGGGTCCGCACACTATCCTCGAGCCATCTAGGTCAACTTGTCTGTCTTAGGATTAAAACTACCCCTTCACCTTTAACCCGTCGAGGTCAACCCTTGACCCGCTTAGGTCGATTTACCTATCTTGGATCCATCTAGGTCAATCTCCAACCTCCCTTGGTCAACCAACCCGAATAGGTTAGCCTACTCGCTTTTGACCCGCCTAGGTCAAACCATGTCTATCCCGCTTAGATCATTCCATAGGCAACCCGCTACAACCCGCTATCTTGATCCATTCAACATATAGGTCAATCCAACCCTTTCCCAATTAGGTCGACCTATCCTTTACCCATCTAGGTCAACCCACCATCATCGATGCGATCTTCCTTGACCCACCTCTCGGCTTATTTAGATCAAACCTTAAGTCAAACCTTGCCCGACTCCTATAGGTCATCCTCACCCATGCTTGACCAAGGACCGAGTCATCTCCCTCCTCTTGACCCCTATGGTCATGTCTCACCTCTTTTTAAAAGTCTAACTTGATTCGAACTACGGCGACCTGAGCCTCTTATTGTGTGGGACCTCTCTCTCATGGTAAGGGGAATGTAGGCAACTTCGGCCTGGTCAAACTTTCAAATTTTTAACAAAATGCATTTCGAAAATGTGGAGACCGACTCTTTTCCAAATGTGATTTTATAACGATGCCTTGTCATTAATTATGAGCCTCACCTCATTGAAGATGATTAATGTACCAATATTGTCGCTGCCAAAGGTCGCCTGCATGTCGTCAAAGTACTTCGAGATGGCCCTCGCCTGCGTGGCCGAACGACTCAACGCCCAAGACAAGAGGCACATAGAAGATTTGAAGATGATCATTGACATGAGAAATAGACGTCATGCCGAAGATTACATTTGGCGTTGGAAGCCCAAGAGAAGCTCCATAGGACGGAGTTGGCCAAAGCACTAGAGGAACAAGAGACTCATCATTCAAAGGAGAGACAAAGAATCTCCGAGAAGCTCAAAGAGCTAGCCACGATAATCCAAGGTGGTGTTTGGAATCAACGTCAAGAGATCTCCGACCATGCTAGCAAAAATCTCTCCTCAATTCACTTCAGATCACCTCAACGCACCAAAGACGATGTAGACGTAATTGAGGAAGACTCCCGCAGTATTAACAAAGGAAGCAATGCAAAGAGGCCGTGTCTCGACAACTCAAACCAACGCCGCCACGCACCCAAGGAATGTGGTTGGATACTAGAATGGGAAAATTGGGGCTACCTCCTTTAAAAAAAAAAAAAAAAAAAAAAAAAGAGGGTCATTCAGTCTTCGTAGGTTCTAGAGTGTCTTTAGTCAAAAAGTCCACCTTGGACGATTTTTGTTTCTTTAAGTAAAAGTCCACCCCGGACTAGTCAGTTTAAATCTTTTAGTTCCAATAAAAGAGTCTTTCTTTCTTTTCTCTCTAGACTTGAGACATAATCTTGCATAAATCAATTCCATGAAAAATTGTCTTATTCACCATTTTCACTTGATTGATATATCTGTATATGATGAATTAATCTTAATCTTGATCATTAATGATGACTCATTAAAAGGTAAATGGACCCACAAACCATTCGCATAACTAAGTAAACAGTTAATCTCAAGATAACAAATGCTTTGATCAATTGGGATGAACAAATCACTTTCTCCTCTCTCTATATTCTATACCCATACACTCCCCATGTGTACACCCTCCATGTACACCCTATCCATACAATACCCACTATACACTCACCCCTTGTACACCCTCCATGTACACCCTATCCATACAATACCTACTATACACTCACCCCATGTACACTCTTCACTTCCTCCCATACACTACCCTCATACACCTCCGATCTCACCATTAAACCCCTTCTCCACATAGTCACGCAAAAGAAATGGACTACGGTTGCTCATCATCAAATAGATATCCATGCTGCCACAATTCAAGGGGTTGTTTGTTCCCTTCATAAGTACTACATGCCGATACACTGGGGCTGTCCGTATTCCATCGTAAATATAAAAAGAATGTACGAGGTCATTCATACCATTCATAGGTGCCACTTGATAATCCGATGGAGCTCTACCGGTAAAAATCAAGGGGCTAGGATGCCCGCCGCCAGCAAAAGGCCGTTTGAACTATAAAGAGGCTACCTCGCAATCGAGAGAGGCGAAAGCAAACTAGGGGCTCGTCTTGCCCAATGTTTCATGTATAAATAAAAAAAAAGGGGGGGCTCGCTAGGTTGAAAACCAAAAGGACAACCTAGGCAAAAATTAGAGCATCGCACAAAAAAAGAAGCCCGCTAGGTTGAAAACCCGAAAGGGCGGCTTAGGCAAAAAAAAAAGGGTGTGCACAAAGAAATAAAAAAATAGAAGGGCCTATCACCATGGAAAAGTAAAAGTCTTATTTTCTTTTCACTTCAAATGTTCTATTTTTCTTTTCACTTCAAATGTTCTATTTTTCTTTCTTTCCCCAAAAAGAAGATTAACACAGCACCAGCAGCCCATGACATCTAGAATGGAGCAAGCCACCGCAATGAGCTACAATGAAGCAGCCTGCCTCGACAAGGAACAACTTACCTCAGTTAAACGAACCTCACACCTCTAAACTCAACCCCAACTTCATCATCATCCGGGCCTCCCCCGAACTACGCGGACCTGAGCTCCTCACCTTGAGGAGAATGTAGGCAACCTTAGGGTCTGGTCCAAAATATACACAACCCGCCTCGTAGCCAATTTTCTTTCTCTTCTCTCTTGCCCCATATTTCTACTCCTGACTTCTTCACTCACAATTGATCAAAACATTTATTATTTCGAGACTACTTGTCTAAAAACATAATCATAAGATGCATAACTAATCAACGAGGTCCATTCTCGAGCAATCAAATGAGAATCTTGAATAAAACAATTTTGAAATGTCTCGACAAGTCTTATGTTCTACAATCTAGGAAAGAGCTAAACACTTACTTTCTGTCAAGCAGGGGCTTCCTCCCTTTTGTACATATATACACTCAGTTGCCCAAAGAGTCAAAATGTGAGTACTATTTCTCTCTCTCTTACTCTCCCCAAAATGCCCCCCGCATGTTTTCAAACAATTATTTTTTCCTTTTTTGAGTCGACTGAATGATTTCAAAAAAAAAAAAAAAAAAAAATGATGACGCAAAAGAGACCCGCTAGATTGAAAACCCGCAAGGGCGGTCTAGGCAGAAAAAAGGGTGCGTCTCAAAGGAGGTAGGATACCCCACTCTACGCCCTTATCGAACTGGGGCTTCCCCAACAGAATGGGTTGACTATAGGGTTTTCTCAGAGAATATTGAGGCTTCGATAAGCACATACTTAGAAGAAGGGCATCCCTCATCATCAAGCTCGACGTAGAATTTCTCAAAGGAGGAAGGGTACCCGCTCACCAAATTAGAGAATCCCCGATGGAATGGGTCGACTATGTGGTTTCCCAGAGAATACCGAGGCTTCAACAAGGATGTACTTGGAAGATGGACACCCCTCATCGTCAAACTCGGCACGTGACACACTCTTTGAATTGGTTAGAATCGTAATTAATTATAAAGCATCTTTATAAAGTCATAACACTTTCAAAAGTTTTCTCTTCCACGACACTTTGTTTATAAACCCGCACTCTCGGTCTCCACAAAATTTGTATAAACCTCCTCGGTCCACTCTGAGACCCATCTTTGTGATTCTTGAACCGACTCGGTCCTTCACCCTATTTCCTACACAATAGGATACCCTTAGGTCCCAACCTACCTGGTTCAAAACCTTAGGTCCCAAGCCTACCCGGTCAGTCTTGCCTAAGTTACACCATAAACTCTCTAGGTCCCGAGCCTACCCGATCAGTCTTACCTAGGTCCCAAACCTACCCGGTGAGTCTTACCTAGGTTACATCATAGCCTCTTAGCTCGACCTTCCACAAGTTCATAGCATGACCCCTTCGGCCTCAAACCAGTTCTACCCAAAACTTCAGACCTTAAACCAGTTAACCAAAGCCAAATCCTTAGGGTGACCCATTAGGTCCCGAACCTACCGGTCCCGAGCCTACCCGATCTCCTAGATATCAAACCTACCAACACATACTCATCCTTACCTTGTCTAAGCAATAGCTCTCTTATCCTCCTAGGTCCAACCTCTTAGGTCTACTCAGTCTAACCTGTTGAGCGATCCTTTAGATCCCAAGACCACTCGAGTCTACCAATCGCCTATCTTTTAAGTCTCTAGCATATCCGATCCACACATTAGGTCTCAACTCCTAAACCCTTTAGATCACAAAACTGTCCACTCTCTAGGTCTATAACCTTAGACCTCCACCCTTTGGACTCTTTAATTCCCAATCCTACTTGGTCCGACTAAAAGCGACACATCTACGTCTCCCGACTCCCGTCATGCCAAGCCATGACCCTACCACTCTTAAACCTACCAAGTACCAACCTAGTGTCACCCATTAGCCTCAAAAGACTTCTTAGTCTGACCTTCAACCCCTTAAGGACTCTAACCTACTTAATCCAAGCCGAGTCCAAACCTCGCCACCTACAAGGTCCACCCTTGAACTCCATGGATCTCAAACATCGCTCCCCCGATGAGTCCAAACCTTGAACCTGCTCAAAACACATGGGATCTCCTGCGCACCGCGACATGCCTTAAGGATCTTAAAACCCATCCGGTCAAGACTCTTGTCCTTAGCACCTCTGGTCCCATCCCTAACCTACCTTCACAATTTCCAAACGAGGTTAGTCACACGCATGACCTCTAAGACAAAATTAAGTCCTAAGCATACCCAATCCAACTTAGGTACCTATTGTACTCGAGCAAAGTCTTGGACACTCAATCCCTTTACCTAAAGTGCCAACACGGTCACATATCCAGACCCATTTCTCGTACGTGGCTCACACCTAGAACACCTTAGGGCCTAAACCTGACATGTCCGCTTTAAACCCTTAACCCATTAGGTACTAGGATAATCCAATCCCAATCTATCGCTCTTTGGCCCGACCTCAAGCCTGCCTGGTCTTGATCCATACCGCGACCCTTTAGGACAAAAGACTTACCCGCTTCGAGAACTTATGTCCCAAGGCTACCCTGTCTAGCCTTCGATCTCCTAGATCTCACACCTACCGTTCCATTAGCCCCGATCTCCTTAGCACCCATATGTGTCTTACTCTAGCTAAACCCTAGCACTTAAGCCTAGGTCTAACCCATCAAGCCTACCCATCCTTGAGCTATCAAGCTCACTTGCCCAAACCGTAATACTCTTAGACCTCAAACTTGTTCAGTCTAAACCAAGGCAAACCTTCAAATACTTTCGGTTTCCAAACCCTAGCCTTAAGCCTAGGTAGTCACATTCTCTCCAAACCCTAGCCTCAAGCCTAGGTAGTCACCTTCTATCTGAATCCTAGCCTTAAGCCTAGGTAGTCACCTTCTATTCGAAGCCTAGCCTTAAACCTAGGTAATCGCATTCCCTCTAAACCCTAGCCTCAAGCCTAGGTAATCGCCTTCTCTCTAAACCCTAGCCTCAAGCCTAGGTAGTCACATTCTCTCCAAACCCTAGCCTCAAGCCTAGGTAGTCACCTTCTATTCAAAGCCTAGCCTTAAACCTAGGTAATCGCATTCCCTCTAAACCCTAGTCCCAAACCTAGGTAATCGCCTTCTCTCCAAACCCTAGCCTCAAGCCTAGGTAGTCACCTTCTATTCATAGCCTAGCCTTAAACCTAGGTAATCGCATTCTCACCAAACCCTAACCCCAAGCCTAGGTAATTACATCCTTCCAAACCCTAGCCTAAAGCCTAGGAAGTTACATCCTTCTTAAGCCCTAGCCTTGATCCTAGGTAGCCACATCCTTCCTAAACCCTACCCTCAAGCCTAGGTAGTCGCACTTGCTCCAAACCCTAGCCTCAAGCCTAGGTAGTCGCACTTGCTCCAAACCCTAGCCTCAAGCCTAGGTAGTCGCATTCGCTCCAAACCCTAGCCTTAAGCCTATGTAATCATCGCATCCACTCCAAACCCTAGCCTCGCCTAGGTAATCCCATTCTCTCAACCCTAGCCTCGAGCCTAGGTGGCCACATCCTTCCTAAACCCTACCCTCGAGCCTAGGTAGTCGCATTCTCTCCAAACCCTAACCCCAAGCCTAGGTAATTACATCCTGCCAAACCCTAGCCTAAAGCCTAGGAAGTTACATCCTTCTTAAGTCCTAGCCTTGATCCTAGGTAGCCACATCCTTCCTAAACCCTACCCTCAATCCTAGGTTGTCGTACTTGATCCAAACCCTAGCCTCAAGCCTAGGTAGTCGCACTTGCTCCAAACCCTAGCCTCAAGCCTAGGTAGTCGCACTTGCTCCAAACCCTAGCCTTAAGCCTAGGTAGTCACATTCGCTCCAAACCCTAGCCTTAAGCCTAGGTAATCATCGCATTCTCTCCAAACCCTAGCCTCGCCTAGGTAGTCCCATTCTCTATAAACCCTATCCTCGAGCCTAGATAGTCGTATTCGCTCCAAACCCTAGCCTCAAGCCTAGGTAGTATTCACTCTCTCCAAACCCTAGCCTCGCCTAGGTAGTCCCATTCTCTCCAAACCCTAGCCTCAAGCCTAGGTAGTCTTCATTCTCTCAAACCCTAGCCTCGCCTAGATAGTCCCATTCTCTCTAAACCCTAGCCTCGCCTAGGTAGTCCCATTCTCTCTAAACCCTAGCCTCGAGCCTAGATAGTCGTATTCGCTCCAAACCCTAGCCTCAAGCCTAGGTAGTCTTCACTCTCTCCAAACCCTAGCCACGCCTAGGTAGTCACATTCTCTCCAAACCCTAGGCTCAAGCCCAGGTAGTCTTCATTCGCTCCAAACCCTAGCCTCAAGCCTAGGTAGTCTTCACTCTCTCCAAACCCTAGCCTCGCCTAGGTAGTCACATTCTCTCCAAACCCTAGCCTCAAGCCCAGGTAGTCTTCATTCTCTCCAAACCCTAGCCTCAAGCCTAGGTAGTCGCATTCTCTCCAAACCCTAGCCTCAAGCCTAGGTAGTCACATTCTTTCCAAACCCTAGCCTCAAGCCTAGGTAGTCGTATTTGCTCTAAACCCTAGCCTCAATCCTAAGTAGTTATATCATTTTCTCTAAACCCTAGCCTCAAGCCTAGGTAATTACATCCTTTAAACCCTAGCCTAAAGCCTAGGAAGTTACATCCTTCTTAAACCCTAGCCTTGATCCTAGGTAGCTACATCCTTACTAAACCCTAGCCTTGATCCTAGGTAGTCACATATCCTCTCTAAACCCTAGCCTTAAGCCTAGGAAACCACAACATCCTCTTTAACCCTAGCCCAAGTTCTAGGGAATTTCCAATGCCCCGTATGCAACATCATTTCCAAATTCCCGAAACCCTAGTCTCGAAACCTAGGAAATTTACAATCTCAATCCCCCGTCTTATTGAACCCTAGTCCTAAACCTAGGATACAATGCCCTGTCCAAAACTTAATCAACCCTAGCGTCGAGCCTAGGAAGCCGCATTCGCTCTAAACCCTAGCCTCAAGCCTAGGAAGCCGCATTCGCTCTAAACCCTAGCCTCAAGCCTAGGAAGCCACATTTTCTCTAAACCCTAGCCTCGAGCCTAGGTAGTCGCATTTTCTCCAAACCCTAGCCTCAAGCTTAGGTAGTCGCACTCTTTCTAAACCTTAGCCGCCGGGCCTAGGAGACTGTATCTTCATTAAACCCTAGTCCTAGACTTAGTAAATTCCTTCACCTTAGTCTCAAAATATAGGAAGTTTACAGTCCTTAGCCTTAAAACCTAGCCTAAAGCCTAGGTTACCACGAACATTTCCAAGCCATAGTCACCAATCCCGGAAAATGGTGAACCCTAACATCAAGCTTAGTGGACCTGACACAAAAGTAATCCCTCTTCCCAACGGTCCATGGTCTAAAGCCTAGGAAGTCACAACATTTCCAACTCCCAGCCTTATGTCTAAAAGCCAACGCCTTTGCAACCTCTATGCCTACCACAACTCCAAGCCCTAGCCTCGAAGCCTAGGATTTTTGTAAACCCTAGGAGAGTCATGGTCCTTAAACACCAGTTTCCAAACCCTTGTTCGAAACCCTAATATCTAGGAAGTTCCCAAATCTCAACCTCTCCAAGCCCTAGCACTAAGCCTAGGATAGAATACTCTCCTCATGCTTAATGAACTCCAATCCCTAGCCCGTAAGCCTAGGAAACCCACATTGTCTCCGAGACATAATCCCAAGCCTAAAAAACCGTAACATCTTTAGGCATTCCTATCTCAAGACTAGGAGGATACCCCTTTCCTTAAAAGCCCTAGGTCCTACCCTAAGCAACCAAGCAAAATGTCCCTTACCTAACGCCTTGTTATCAATGGCTCGTAGCCTCATTCCCTCCTAAATTAGGATAAGTGGAACCCAGACACTATGCTTCCATATTAACGACTCCCTTAGAGTCCATCTCCTTTGCGACTCCCTGAAAGTCCTTGTGACTCCCTGAGAGTCCATCGCTTTTGCGACTCCCCGAGAGTCTGTCACTTTTTATGACTCCCCGAGAGTCTATCACCTTCATGACTCCCTGAGAGTTCATCCCGTTTACGAATTCATAACAATCTATCAACATTGTCCCTTCAGACAAGATCCCATTTTTACCTCTGATCTTTTTCTCTTTGTTCATTTTAGGTGCCCTTAACACTATTTTGACTGATATTCGTTATCTTTGGGTACGGAAAGCCCCTTAAAATTTCCATTTTTCACCAAATATTTGCTTAGGATTCGTATGATTGCAGAGACCTCGGCGCCTCTATGTCATACGCATCCTAGATCGATCGTGATTGGCAGAAGCCCAAGCGTTTCTAATTGCGAGAGATCCAGCATCTATTATTTTAGCGCGATCGGCAGAAACCCGGGCGTTTCTGATTGCGTTTATTATTACATTTTTCACCAAATATTTGCTTAGGATTCGTATGATTGCAGAGACCTTGGCGCCTCAATGTCATACGCATCCTAGATCGATCGTGATTGGCAGAAGCCCGGGCGTTTCTAATTGCGAGAGATCCAGCATCTATTATTTTAGCGCGATCGGCAGAAACCCGGGCGTTTCTGATTGCGTTTATTATTACATTTTCACCAAATATTTGCTTAGGATTCGTATGATTGCAGAGACTTAGGCGCCTCTATGTCATACGCATCCTAGATCGATCGTGATTGGCAGAAGCCCGGGCGTTTCTAATTGCGAGAGATCCAGCATCTATTATTTTAGTGCGATCGGCAGAAACCCGGGCGTTTCTGATTGCGTTTACCCCAGCACCCTAGATCGATCGTGATTGGCAGAGACCCGGGCGTTTCTAATTGCGAGAGATCCAGCATCTATTATTTTAGCGCAATCGGCAGGAGCCCGGACGGTCCTGATTGCGTTTACCCCAGCGCTTATTATTCCATCATGGGATTATTTAGACGACGTAGTCTTTATTGTCCCACTATCCCTCTTACTTCCTTTCCCCAAATGACTTCATTGCTTACGAATGTTCGTTCTTCATACAGGATAGTAGGATTGTTATCCCTAGCAGAAGTCCGATGTCTCGTTTATTTCCCCAATATCTCTAAACTACGACCGGCTTGATTCCTCCGAGGATACGTAGGAAACCTGAAAAGGTTCATCCACCCGACCGACATGGTCATCTATCATCCCCAGCAGGTGCATTTTCCCCAGCAGAAGACATTGTTTCCCATCAGAGGACAATCATTCTCAATTTCCCCATCAGATTTGAACTACGTTTGGCTTGATTCCCCCGCGGATACATAGGTCGCCTGCCAACGTTCAGCCGTCCCATCACCCTTCATCTGTTTTGAAACTCATGTTTCAGAATGGATCCTTCTTTTATCGCCGACCCCCCATTGCCTTGCAAGAAGCATCGTCGAGGGGCTACAGTTAGTACCCGATCTGAAAATGAGTTTATTAGGGATTTCCCACATATACAAGGACTTTATAGGGATTAGAAACCTTGCAAAAGACTTGTCCCGGATTCCCAAAATATAGCTCATTATTTTAGGAATATCTAGAATGACTTAAATTACAGTCGGCACGAAAACAGTCATAACTTTTCACTCCGGATGAATTACGGAACGCACCGCATATCAAATCGAACACGAGAGAAAGAAGAACAAGGAAAAAATGACCTTGGCCACGCGGCCACATTCCTCCTTGGCCATGCGGCCATCTTTGCTTCTGACGCGTTTTCCGGTTACCAAACTTGCCAAATCTTGATTTCCACGCCAAGAAACAACCTTGGCCATGCGGCCATGTTTGCCCTACTCACAAAAACTATATATAGGAGTCCCCCCCCCTCCTCAAAAAGGGGACCAATTATCATCCTGCGAGTTCCTAACTCAAAACCTCTCTAAAACTCTCCAAAAACACTCTCAAGAATCCCAAAAAGATCCAAGGTTATTTCTTGCCAACAAAGGTAAGTTTTCTAACTTTTTCTTCATGTTCTTGCATTATTTTTAATGTAGATCTTTGATATTCATATTCTTAATATGTTTATTCATGTGTTCTTCATAATATTCATGTTCTTGCATGTTTATTCATAGTTTCTTCATATGCTTTGCATGTTCATTCATATGTTCATAATATGTTCTTCATATGTTCATCGTGTTCATAGCTTAAAACCTTATTTATGCTATATTTAGGGTTGCGATCTTCATGTTTGCATGTTATTTCATAGCCGATGATGATCTAGGGTTCATCAACCCAAGGATGATCTAGGAACTATTTCTAAACCCTAAACTTTAGGTAATTACTTCCATGATCAATAATCCTCCCATGATGAATGTGATGAATGTTCATTGAGATCTCATTGATGGCATAGTCATTATTCTAGGATGTGATCATCCTGCATGTTTCTTTATCCTCCCTCTTCATTATGCATGATCCCTATTCTCTCTCCACATTCTAATTATGTGCGAACTACGCTGACCTGAGCTTCTCACATTGAGAGGAACGTAGGCAATCTTCGGATCCGGTCTAAATCACTAACACACTACTAACACATTCATCATGATAGAAAGACCGATCAATTCGGGCGATAGGAGTGATAACGTTCAATATTCTTCTCTTGTTGTAATTTGACCCCCGAACCCACTAAAAATGCTTTTTTCAATGTTTTGGCTTTAATTAAAACGGCGTGGCGACTCTCATAATTTTAATGTCGTTAAGAATATTCCTTATGTAAATAAAAATAATCACAAGATACTTCCCATGCGTCGCTTCATCGGAAAGGGGTATTCACACATGTCAAAACCCTGTCATCCGCAACAACATTACCATCTCCCACAAGACATTTCCCAAAGATTCTACTGCATTTTCAACATGGACCCTCCGCCACTTGGGTACCAACCACAAAAAAAGGGCCATTCATCTCCAAACAAGAGGAAGATCACTTTCATGAGTTCTACCCAATGGTGCATCTGCTCTCAATACAATGCCAATATAAGTTGGAGCTTCACACCGAAAGGTCTTCATATCCCGCCATCTACAAGCTCGCAAACAACAAGCCCACGACACTTGGGGCTTAGTAATCTCTCGAAGCTTGGTATCAATGATCTTCTCTTGGAGCTTGCTCACGTCAATAGCAAAAGGTGATTTATTTGAAAAGGTCAAGAGTCTATTCATCTTGGGGCTATGCAAGTCTCTCATAGTTTGGCATCAAAGGCATTCTAGGGGCTTTACAATCAGCAACCCCTTATCTCGGCATCGAATGTCTTTTGGAGCCCCACAACTGACACATCTCTTGGGGCTAGAAATCACTTTTCGTTGGGCACAACGGCAACGACGACAGAATTCAAGCAAGGCAATCCGGACTTCTGTGGAACATGACTTGATCTTGGGTTGGCATTATAAACACACAATGGTCAAAATGGTTCACCCATGAACTAAAAAAAAAAAAAAAAACTTTTTTCTCACATGTGTGCATACTCTTTTCCTTCTTTAAAAAAAAAGGATTTTTCTTTTTCTTTTTCCTTGTCCCTTTACTTGCGCAAAAGTATGTATTTCATTTTTCTTTGCTCCTAGCATTCCTCCCCAGCAGTCTCCATCATCCTTGAACTACGTTGGTCTGATTCCTTTCAAGGGATACGTAGGCAGCCTTTGGGCACGACCAACCCATCATTCAGAATGCCATCTCACCGACACTCCATCAAAGGCAAAAACAATTCATCATCACCGACATCATCATTCTCCATCCAAAACATGGACATTCTTCATCAAAAGCATCAAGGCATCCACCACCACAACACTAATCCATCCAACGGCAATGGTAAGTGAAGGTATGAATACATCCGAGGCTTTCCTCAAATCACACCGCACACAAAATCACTTTCTCCTTTCTTACAAAAATTCTCTCTCATGCAAAACTGCCTTCAAATCACATCACACCACAAGCACAATTTCTCTCATAACTGCCATTTCACATCTCATACATGTCACAAGCACATATACTTGCAAAGCACACACTTAACAGGTACCACCACAAGGTCAACAGCATCTGCAACTGAAGGCACTTCATCCCCAGCAGAAAGTGATCCGTCGTTGCATCCCACAGAGTCAAACAATTACAGTTCAATGACAACAACTCCGTCTATGGTGAGCCGTAAAATCACCACCTTTCCATCAAGAAACACAACAATATCACATATAGGTAGACGGAACCTCCGTTCCCTCCATCCGCAAACGGATCCCGCATCAGCAAACGGATCCCGCATCAGCAAACGGATCCCGCTTCAGTAAACGGATCTCGCATCAGCAAACGGATCCCGCCATCAGCAAACGGATCCCGCATCAGCAAACAGATCCCGCTTCAGCAAACGGATCTCACATCAGCAAATGGATCCCGCCATCAGCACACGGATCCCGCTTCAGCAAACGGATCCCGCTTCAGCAAACGGATCCCGCATCAGTAAACGGATCCCGCTTCAGCAAAACGGATCCTGCCATATCCTTTCTATATCAATAAAGCCACTCACAAAGGAAGCGCACCCCTATCCTTCGCAAATTTCAAATTCATATTTTATCAAGTCTTTGTTTTCTCTTGTCGATGTCCTCGGCGGTTGTCTTTCTTTCTTCGACGCGTTTTGCTTTGCAATCCATGTCGCCGAGGGGCTCTGTAGACACCCCGCCTTAGACCTCTCACCCCGATTGCATACATAATATTTTTATTCAACTTGAAATTTCTGTTACTTCGGTTAAGTTCCTAACTGATTCCGTTAGTTTTGGACTAAACTGCATAACATAATTAGTTTTTGAGTCATTCTGTCATTCTGTATTTCTCAGACGCGGGCGCCTCCGATAATGTCCACGGCCCGCGCGTGCCTCTCGCCCCAAAAGCCGAAAGCGCGCACCTCCCGATATGGCAGTAACGGATTGCACCATTTTTCCCTCCCTTTTCTTATTTACAACATCTCTTCTTGATACAAAAAGACCTTCTTTTACATCCACATTCATCCCCCCTTATTTCATAACTCCCAATCCCATATTCTTAGCTTTTTCCCAAAAACTAAATATTTCTTTTATTTATTATTTGATTTTCTTTTATTTATTTTATTTCTCTTTATTTGTCTATTGGTTGAAATACCACATTTTCCTCTCTTTTCTACCTATTTAAACCCTTCATTTTTACCTTAGAAAGGGACCTTGAATTTTCAACACTTTCTCTTTACACAAACTCTCCACAAATTCTCTCAACAAGAGTTTTAACAACAAAACTCTACACAAATTTCTACACAACTATTTCTCTACAACAACAACACTTTCAAGTCAAGGTTTCAAGTTCTCTTTTCTAAAGGTACAAGTTTTCTCCTTCTCTTTTATTTGTGTCTTACTAGTATGCAATCTCCATAAAAGGAATACAACCAAAAGGCCACTTTATTATTGAAGTTTGGCCAAGGTTACATTCCAACATTCCAAACTCCATATTAATTTACTTTTCATTTTTTAATATAATTGTTTAAAAATAATTCAACATGTAATCTTTAGCATTAAATTAATAAAATTGAACGACATAAACCGAGTTGGTTAAATGGGACCCATATGCTCTGGGCCCATACACCTAAAAGGCCTACATCGAGAGGCCCATTCACCAGACAACTATGCTTATAGGCCGAGATCCAAGGACCTAATCCCTATCCGACCTCAATGACGAGACCGAGCTAGATGACGGGCCGAGTTACACCAAAAACCACCCTTATTCACAGGGAGTCCACTTACTAAGTTTGATTATAACTCTAACAATGAGGATCCTTATCTAAACAAGGATATCTATTCTACAAGATAACTGAGATACCAGTCATCCTTATCCGGAGTCTATCTCCAAGGAATACGAGTCCCACAATAGCATGGGCTCCCTGGTTTTCTTAACAAGTCAGGACTCATTCACCCACGCCTATAAAAACAGGTCCTCTACGCAGGAAACGGGTAATGAACTTTCTGGCTCTTAACTAGTCAATTGGTTTCTCTATTCTCATTTTATCACCCGTATTCTTACTCTCACGTCGGAGGGCCTTCGCCGGTGAAGCCCCAACGTAGTTTACGCTTGTTTATTGTGCGCAGATCTGAATGGGGAAGTTCTCTTTGCTGGATTTATCTGAACCGCTCGACGGAGGGCTGATCCGACACGTTTTTGGCAGCATCAGTTTGGTTCCATTACCGGGAAACGTTGTTTGGAGAATCTTTCTGTTCGGAAAACAACAAATTCCTCATGTCAGAAGTTCGCGTTGACGGCAGGGAGGCTATCCTCACACCAGATGCTAATATCAATCCTCCACCACCAAAAGTGGCGAATAACAATGCTGCTCTGAATCAAGGCCTCCCTCCCCCACCTCAGGGAGTCGGGTTGCACACCCGTTCCAGAGGGCCGGCACCTGAAATTACTTATCAATATGGGTGAAGGAGACAGACAATTTCACATCCTCAGCCCACCGAGGCTGGCCCTTCTAGACCAGCACCAATTGATCGAAGGGCGTTATTACATCAGAATCTCTCAACCCTTCAGCAACTAGCTGATGCTCAGAGAGCTCTCCTAGAATTCGATCCCGATCATTCCTTGGCACCCTTCGCCCAGCCATCTGACACTAGAGGAGCTTTGGGAGGCGGAGAAAGAAGCAACCGTAGAGGAAATCCACGTTCTGATGACAGACGTCATCGGGAACCGCGTGACCTACCCCCAGGGAGCCGAGTTGCTCCACCAAGCCGACTAGAAGGTCGACTCGGCCTAATAAACTAAAGAAGGGAAGAAGAGGAAGAGGCAGAATCTCCAAATGTGAGAATTCTAGGAGAAAGTAGACGCTGGCAGGACCAACGTTGTCGCGGCCCCGACCCCGCGGGCCCGGAGTGCGCGAATAAACTCTAAAATAATGAAGATAAAAATTTCCTTTTATCCCAAAAGATGATCACAGTTTAATAATAACAAAGTACCACTAATATAAGCTCCAGAAGCTTATACCCCAAACTATAACATGTACAATTCTTAACGACGTCATTGTTTGTTTGGTGACACTATTCCCCAAAAAGGTTACACATTTAAATAATGTAAACCGAATAACAACCTTCCCCAAAAAAGATATATCCACACTCGACGTCTTGTCTCGTGATCAGCGAGTCTAATCCTTTCCCCCTGGGGGGGGTTAAGGAAAAACAAAGACAAAAGAGAAGGGGGTGAGATAAATCTCAATAAGTTACTAATGCAACTACATGACATGCTATGATGCAATAATCAATAATGAATCACATAGCACATAGCAATTATCATTTAACAGATAGCAGCGGAAATAAACAATTAACAAAGGATATTAGCCAAGGTTTTCCAACTGAAAGAACCAAATAAAGGTCGCTGCGCAGCTTCAACAATCAACAATCAACATCTTCATAGTAGCATGAAAGCTTGAAGAGAAAACCCCCGGTACCGGAACCAATTACAAAGGGACAGTGACACACAGTCAAAGCCCGAAAACCAATAGCTAAGTGCTCACAAAGGGGCTAGCTCATCTCACATCCAAGGCCAATCTGGAGGAGGGTAATAATTGGGCAAAACAATGGTCAACATCATAATGGACTTGGCTAGTGCCATCATAATGTTTCGCATCGACCGAAACACACACAAATACCAGCTGGACTTTCAAGTAAAGGCTAAGTAATAAAATACTAGCATGATAAACAACTAATGATTCCAAAGTAGGGAACCATACCAAGAAGTCACCAAGAAAGTGAAATGAACCAACAACACACAATTAAAGTGTTCCAATAATCTCAACAATGATAATACAATTCCCATATCACATTTGATCACAAAGGATCCAGTTAACCCAATCACACAACAAAAACTATTCAGTCATCTCGAAGAGCTCGAGGAGAGCTTTAAAACGATAGCTTATACACCTAAAACGGAGTCCGGATGAGAGAGTTATGAATTATCGAAGATTGTCTACGAAAAGTACAAGGGAATGAAGCTCAAGGCTTGTACAGCGGAGGGGGCGCACGCCCGCGCAGGGAGGGTGCGCGCGCCCTAGGTGATCAGAAGGTTCATGCCAAAATGGCCAGAGGAGGGTGTGCGCGCTCTCCCGAAAAGGGTGCGCACGCCCTAAGGCATCAGAAGGTTTTGAGTTTTTGAAAGACTAGAGGGCACGCCCCCCGGAATATGGTGCGCGCGCCCTACTACATCAGAAGGTTGTGCTCAAAAAGCGCATAAGGGTGCGCACGCCCCCTCCCAAAGGGTGCGTACGCCCCCTTACCCGGAGGGGCAAAATCCGGCCAAAATTCCTGGGTTTCCTCCATTTCCAACCCAAAATCCAACCAAACCCAAATCTTCACCATTTCACAAATACTTGGAACCAAGACTTACAATATACACAACTATGAACCAAAACAACTTATAGACTTGCAATGGGGCTAAATAACAACATCTAGAAATCCAACACAAGATTCAAATACCAAATTTCACGTTCTGATTCCCACGACAATTTGAGACTAGCCACGAAGTTAGTCCTTATAAATCGAGCTCCTAACGCTCATCATGGCCACCACGGTGAACGACCACGGCCTATAAACATAGCCTAACTCGGCTACATGTAAAACCTAATTCTGCCAGCCAGTGCTCTCAAATTTGGGTTAAGATTATTATATCTAGTCCCCACGAAAATTTAAGACTAAGCCATCAGTTAGTCCTTACAAAATCGAGCATTTAGCACTCGTCGCGGCCCATTCAGGTAAAACAGCCATGGCTCATGAATAGCCTAATCGGCCTCATACATCTCATCATTTCAGACCATGTTGGCATCCCAAATCGGGATGGGATAACGTGAACAAGTGATGAGATAACACTTAACTACGTAACAGTTAAGAAAACAAGGGATAATTCACACCTCAAGCCGAGGTAAACAAATCCCTACAAAGAAGAACTGTTGGCGCCCCCCAGTTAACACTGGCCCAAGGCAGACAAATACTTAAACAAACAAAAGCAAACAGTGTTGGCGCCCCCCAGACTACTCTGGGCCCGGGCAGTTAAATACATATAAAAAACAAATTGTTTCAAGCCAAACCGGCTCGCAGACAAAAGAGAAATAAATTGTATCAGGTCACACCGGACCTACACCAACAAATAAAAGTTCATCAATCACGGAGCCTGCTGCTCCTCTTCATCCTCCTCGTCATCAAGGCTGAGTTACTCCTTAAATCGATCAACCAGAGCATGAAAATTATTAGGGTCCACCGGAGGAGCACTCCAGACCAGCCTCTCCTCAGCCTCATCATCTTGGGCAATCAACCTCAGGGCATTCTCAGAGAAGCGGATCAGGGAATGAGCTGTACGGGCCTCAACGCTATATGCATCGTTCAGCAAAAGACGAGCCAATTTCTCAACTGGAACATCCACCTCGGGATCAATATGGAGTTGACGAGATGCGTGGGTATAGCCGTTGACATAAGTAGTTTTCACTTATTCATCAATGATCGACGGCATCACATTACGTTGGAAGCTCAACACAGCGGCCTTCTCCTTGGCAGGAACACTCTCCTCCAGTTGATGAAACCTCATCTCCATCTCCTCTTTCTCCTTAGCTAAAAGGGAGGCATTCTCCCTCTCTTTTATGGTTTCCTCCTCCGATTGACGCAAAGCCTCTTTCAACTTCTCAATTTCAGCCACAGCCGCTTCCATAGCCTTGCTATTCTCTGCAAAAGCCTTCTTGGTCTCTTCATGAGCCTTTTTCACCAGATCAACTGCATGACCGCACATCTCCCGAGCCGTGGCCACTTTTGTCTCCAGGTCGGTCATCTTCTTGCCAACTCCAGACCATTGCGCCGCCTCGTGTTTAGCAAGGGTAGCAAGCTGCACAAAGAAGCTGTTATCAATTGTAGGAACAAAAATAATAATCAGAAAGCAAACAAATTAATATTTTACCTCAGCAATAATGAGGCCCTTGCGCTCGGACATATGAGCATAAGTGGGAGGCATAGATGCCAGCCCTTGCAGAAGGTCGGCATCAAAAGCTCGTTCTAAAACTGGTCGGCCGAGCCTCATCATCGGGCCAGATCTGGCAGTGACATCGAGGCTCTTCAACAGTGAAACACCCAAAAACTCCACCATCAAGGCATCAAGCTCTTCAGAGGAGAAGGCAAAGGAGGCACCAGGAGCAGTCGAGCTAGGTCTCTTAGCAGCAGGTTCGGCTAAAGTTCCCCCAACCACATCACGGCCTATTTTCTGGTTAAATGTTTCGGCATTGACATACGTCTCGGTGGCCGATTCCCTAGCTGGACTAGCGACAGGAACCCTCATTGGAGATGACGTACCACCAGCAACCTCCTCGGTTTGACCAGTCGCACCGACTACATCAACAGTGGGCAAAGGACCAGCATCCTTGGTAGATAAAGTTACTTGCCTAGCTCCCATGTCGGCATGCCTCTTAGTGCGGCCAGAAGTTTTTGACTTCAATCTCCTCTTATTCAGAAGCTTGTTGGGATCGGATGAGTACGGCCGCTCAAGATCCCTCTCTTCTTCTATGGTCAGATCTGTGAAGAAAAAGGAGAGAAGTAAGAATATTACTCAGTGAGAATATGTTAGATGGGAACAAAGATAAGAGTTAGAAAGTATACATCCAATAACTTTCCTAACTTTCAAACACTGCTCGTCCTGGGTTTGGCACACCACACAGTCCCGATAAAATACAAAATTGGGATGGACAACCCAATCAGGAAACCTGTTGCCTCTACCAACAGCTACCATCACCTCTACGCCAGCCCATGGCCCCGGCATGACACCCGTCTGGACGTAATAGCCGTGGTTAGTTTCCATTGCCGACCATTCCAGCTGCTGGACCAAGGCGAACTCAGTTAACCGCTGGATTAAGGCATCGCTCCATGGAGTTTTATAGTAAGTCTCCAGCGCCTCGGGGGTTTGTCTGGGAACGGGGGATTCCCAACCATGACGACTCTCAACTTTAATCACATGATTATTCCAGCCTAACACCTTGCTCACCGAGCTTGAAATAAGAGCGATAATCTTGGGTCACCTCTGTTTGCTCCTCAAAGTAAAAACATGGGTGGTCTCGTTAAATCTACCCTCAAAAAATCGGTAGAAGGCCCAGGGGCATGGTTCAAAACCCAAGCTTCGACATAAGACAATAAAGGACGTGAGGTACCTAACGGCATTGGCACCCAGCATACCAGGAACAGCTTGCCAGTCCTCTAAAAACTCGCAGATGAAGGGATCGAGAGGTAGGCGAAGCCCTAATTCAAATTGCTTGAAAAAGAAGGACACCTCAGTATGGTTCAAATAGAAGGACGCCTTCTCTTTGCTAGTGTTTAGATGGTGAGAACCCTGGTACACAAGATCGTAATCTTCACGGGAGACCTTACAGGTATCATAAAGATACTCAATCATTTCGTCTCCGGCCTTGGGTTGTTTCGGTCTGGCGGGAGCCACAGTTTTTCCACTTCTAGTATTTCTGCGACCTCGGCCTCCCTCAAGAACCTCGGCATCAAAATGGTCTACTATCCTGTCTGAAGTACTCTCCCCTGACATAGCTGCAGAGGAAAGAAGGGGGGGTTAGCATCAGAAATCGAGGTAGTAGCCGCATTCACCCCCCTCTCCTCATTCACTGGAGCCGAGGGGAACACCTCGTCCTTAGACAGAACATAATAAGAAGAAATGTGGGTCAGGAGGTCAGATAGGGAAGATAATATCACTATGTTGGGGTTCATCACTCCTAAGCGATCAAACCGACAGCTATTAACTGGCCACCCCACAATGCCATTGAAGGCCCTATACATCGCAAGGAATTTTTCTATTTCGCTTAGGGATAACAAAAACCAAGGCCCATTTGTCCTTTGGTAAACCCTCCGATTGGCTCTATGAAATCCCATACAGACCAAAGATGAACAATTAAAAGATATTTTGAAGGTATAGCAGAGGCGAAACAGAGCTAAGACTAAAATGGTACAGAGAAATCGAAAATACGAAAGGAATAGAGGGGTACTTGGCACAACGTTGAGAATCAAAGGAGGATGAATGAACAGAAGTTGAGATATTGCCGAAAGCGCTGGACGAAGTTCACCGGAATCAAGCGACGCACAGGAGTCGCCGGTAAAATCGCCATCAAAGTATGTCTCGAAATCAAGAGTTTTCTGTGACTGCTAAAGTGAAACCAAAAGGTGAAAAGGGGATTTTAGGGATTTCAACCATTTAGAATTCTTGGTTCGGGTATACCCCGATAAATTGACCCTCACTCGTCCGATATCTCACGAGAATCTCGTGGAAATCGACGGCTGCGCACGTCATCCCGCTAAACCATCATTACCTACAATTAAGGATGGTGATTTCCCCATAAAGCACCTGTCTCTTCACTTTTCCCTTGTCGCCTAACACAGCTTACATCACAAGTCTGTGACATCGTTAGCCTGGGGAGTAGCAAACGGTTAAAAGACTGCCAGCACAGACCGAGATATGACTTAGCGACACCTCGGCTTTGACCAGATTTGACCAAAATATGAAAAGGTTACCAGATACAAGCGCATTCTATGCCGACATGTTAACTAGTATCAGGCGATCATCATTACTTCAAGACGACATCATGAAACATGTAGTGTTAATGGTGTTGGTAGTGGTGCCCTAGGCACGTTTAATAAACGTTGTAATTGTTATCATTTATTTCATATCAATAAAGAGATGTTTTGATTATTATTATTGTTCATGTTTACTTATAATAATCCCCGTCCCTAGTGCTTGTCAAGCACTAGTATAAAGGCTAAATGATCATGGGATGATCATGTTAGATTTATGGGTACTTGTTTGGAACAAGGTACTGGACTTGACCCGCTGTATGAGACTTATGTCATGGTCTATGTCGTACATATATCTCATAATTAGTTATGTCATTTGAATCCTTAGACATGAAGTTATTATAGTCTTCCACTTGATGAACATTGTGTTTGACATATTCAAACGCTACCTTAACACGGTAGTTATAAAGGGTATGATTGGCATAATCGGATTCCCGTTGGGAAGAATAATAAGCTAAGTGGATTTGTCCCTCCACGGAGAGATGTCAAGCTTGGGCCCCTTGAAGGAATGATGTTGATGAAATGTTCGGCCGGACACAAATGGATTGATTGGATCAATAGCATTTGAATTACCAACATATTCGGAATCGAGAAAGTATTGAACAAAACAAGTTGACTGTTTGACCATGACTTGTGTTCAATGACATCGTGGACAAAGGGATTGTGACATATTCTAAAGGAATGCGAACTTGTATCTAGTTATACTATTTGGGTAGGTATGACGGTTTTGCTAGAACCTAATCATATCTTATGGGATCATGTTTGAGCTCATTGCCAACTTAGTATAATCCTAGAGGGTCACACACAATAGAACGAATCTTTAAAAGGACTACATTGGAATTTTGGAAATTCTGAACTTTCTGGAAGTGGGCGACCGCACATAATGGACTGGGCGGCCGCACACTTAGCTCAGAAATGTACCAGTTTTGTTTCAGATTGTTGTGCGACCGCACAGAGGTTTTTGGGCGGCCGCACAGTACTGTCGACTGGCACTTTCCTAATTCGATTTGGAATGTCTTTTGACACAAGATTCCTATTTGGAATAGGTCTTGCTTGTGTATAAAAGGATGAGTTCGGCCAGAACTTCAGAGATAGCCTTTTGTGAGTCTCCAAAGAGTTTGAGAGAGGTTTTATTTTGTTCTAAAACATCTTTGGTTGAAGAACAAAATAATACACAAAAGAAAATTCCATATAGTCATATCAAATTGTGAAAGTGTGTTTCATAGTTGTTGGTCTAGCAACCAAGATCAAAGAAGCTCCTTTGATATTCGTTCGAAGTGTGGATACCGCTAGAGGGTGAAAATCATCATCTTCAAAGTTCGTGTTCAAGCTTTGTGATCGTGATCAAGTCTTCAAACCTCCACCAAAGACCAAGAGAATTTGATAGCCATCAAGGGTTAGTTTATTCCTTTGTTCTTATGTTGTATTTGATTTAATCATATAAACGGATCCATGGCTTTGGGTTTCAAAAATTTAAATGCTAATTTCCGCTGCGCATGTTTGATCGAAACCCAACAGTGGTATCAGAGCCCCGGTCATGTTGATTATTTCAATACCTAGATCATGTTATGTGTATATAAATTGTTTATGTGCCTTGCATGATATGAATATTGGAATATGTGATGTTTATGTGTTATGTGATTTTATGTGGTTTATTGTTTTGCAACTTTAATCGCACGATTCAATCGCAATAAATAAATTATGGTGGATTCAGAATTGTTGGTTATTAATTTTTGATTGGATCAAAGTTTTAATAATCGGGGAAAAACAATTTTGAGACAAAATTTTCGAACTTAAAATTCTGCACATTCTGATTGAACCGGGCGACCGCACGGAAGATACTGGGCGGCCGCACGGTTTTTGGGCGACCGCATAGGTCTTTTTGGGCGGCCGCACGCCAAGATCAAAATGTCTGATTTTGCTCAAAAATCAGAATTTGGAATTTTCGAGAGGTTCAACAAAACCAGTAACAGAACCAATCCAGACCTGCTGATCTAGAATGGGTTTTGGGTAGTTGGTTTGTGTGTGGATCTTGGGGTTTGATTTTCCTATTTGTTTTAGTCTTGTGATTCTAAGATTGGTTCAAGGTTTGGATGGCTAATCTGCGTTCATCGAGATTGTGTTTCCCAAACTTGATCGCAATAAAAGTTTCAAAGATGAAACGAAGTTAGAATTATGAAGAGTTCATAATTGCTAAAATTGAGAAACAAAGTTCTTGATTCAAAGTTTGGAGATCCATGTGGAATTGTGAATGCAATTGGCCTACGTCAATCGAGACCATCTATTGCTTAGTTTCGGCCACATGGACTACTTTCTTGGTCTCTTGAATTAGTGCGGGATTGTGGTTGCCTTATGGCTTAGTTCGACCGCACTTCTTGTTGTCTTGATTTGGAGATAATAACCAAAGTTGAAATAGTCTCATCCTCATAATTATAGAGAAACTAATGACACATAAATATCATGCTTAAATTAATGGAGATTAATTTAGTGGCTAAACTTGATGTGTAACATGTTTATATTATGTGCTCATAAATGTGTTATATGCTATATGTGATGAACCTTCAAAGAAAGTTTTAAGTCCTTTTGCCATGCCATGATTAAAACACTTGTTTATACATGAGTAATTTTATGTGGGCTCGCCAAAGCGAGGTGCGTTGATTTTATTCATGTTTGAGCAAGATGAGTGAATAAGAGTTTCCTATGCGTTTAAAATGGTTGGACTTAATTAAGCGTCAAAACAGTTTTGGGCATAAGGCAAAGATGAGATTTAACATGCTTTTTGAAATTGGATTTCTTAAAGAATCTCATGAAAAGAACTGAGAGTCATATGAGATATGATTGACAAGAGTTGTCTACCTAATTGATTTAATTTTGAGCGGTGCGCCAAAGCGTACTCAAAATTAGATTAAAGCGGGATCTCAACCCATTTAAATTATATTATACATTGGATGTATATGAAGGTTATATAATTTAGTGGGAGTATTTTGTTTTAAAATACATTTTTTTATCTCTTTAATGAAAACCGGTACTTATTAAATTTTGGAAATTTTTGCATATTTGTAGATAATGACTAATAACACACAATCAATGTCGTTGCGATCGATCCTTGAGAAGGATAAGCTCGAAGAGAATGGTACCAACTTTATGGATTGGATCCGTAGCATAAGAATGTTCTTAGGCAAGAAGATAAGTTGTACATTCTCGATGGGCCTCTCCCCGCTGAACCACCGCCTACTGCCCCTAGGATAGAAAGAGACAATTACAAGAAACATCGTAATGATTCTAGAGATGTAAGTTGTCTCATGCTTGCTGCTATGTGTTCAAAACTCCAACAAAGTTTGGAACATTTGGAAGCCTATGAGATAGGCGTGGAGTTGAGAACCATGTTTCAAGAGCAAGCTAGGCAAGAGAGGTACAAGACCATTGTTGCATTCACTACTAGTAAAATGAACGAAGGGCAACAAGTGAGTCCTCACTTTCTTAAAATGAAAGGTTATGTAGAGCACCTTGAGAAACTTGGCTATCCAATCCCATTGGAGCTAGCCACGGATCTCATTCTTAATTCATTGCCTAAAAGTTATAATCAGTTTGTAATGAATTATAACATGCATGGAATGGATAAGAATCTCTCTGAGTTGCATGGGATGCTCAAAACTGCAGAGATGAAAATTGTGGAGAAAGGTTCTCCCGTGCTCTTGGTTCATGATGGGAAGAAGCCTGGTGCCAAAGGCAAGGGTAAGGCAAAAGTTGTCAAACCCAAGATAAGCAAGGCAAAGGTTGCCAAGGCTTCTGAGGCAAAACCCGATTCACAAAAGGATGCAATCTGTTTCCATTGTCAAGAAATTGGTCATTGGAAACGCAATTGCAAGGCTTTCTTGGAAGAGCAAAAGAAGAAGAAGAGCAGCAAGGCTGCGTCGACTTCAGGTATCTATATGATAGATATTCTCCTTTCTACCACTGATTCTTGGGTATTGGATACCGGATGTGGTTCTCACATTTGTCTAAATGTGCAGGGACTAAAGAATAGGAGACTGCTTAAAGAAGGTGAAGTAGATCTACGTGTGGGGAATGGAGCAAGAGTTGCTGCATTAGCCGTAGGGACTTATGAAGTCACTTTACCTTCCGGATTAATTCTTGTTTTGAACAATTGTTATTATGTTCCGGATTTAAGCAGAAATATTATTTCAATTTCTTGTTTGGATAATGAAGGTTTTAAGTTTCTTATTGAGAATAAGAAATTTTCTATTTATTTAAATGATGTGCTTTATGGTATTGCTAATTCATTTAATGGCCTTTATATCTTGGATGTCAAGAATGAAAATAATGTCTATCATGTAAATAAGAAATCTAAACCTAATGATGTAAATCATACTTATTTGTGGCATTGCCGTCTTGGTCATATCAATGAGAAGCGTATCTCAAAACTCCATGGGGACGGACTTTTGGGTTCATGTGACTTAGAGTCATATGACACTTGTGAGTCGTGTCTTCTTGGAAAAATGACTAAGACACCTTTTACCAAGTTGGGTGAAAGGGCAAGCGACTTATTGGGGTTGATACATTCCGATGTATGCGGACCATTAAGTAGCAATGCTAGGGGAGGATTTCAATACTTCATAACCTTCACTGATGATTATAGTAGATTTGGGTATGTTTACCTAATGAAACATAAAAGTGAAGCATTTGAGATATTTAGAATATTTCAAAATGAAGTAGAAAAACAACTTGGCAAAAGTATAAAGGCACTTCGATCAGATCGAGGTGGTGAATACTTAAGTCAAGAATTTGACGATCATCTAAAGAATTGTGGAATAGTTTCACAATTGACTCCGCCCGGAACACCACAATGGAATGGTGTGTCTGAGAGGAGAAATCGGACTTTGTTAGACATGGTTCGATCAATGATGAGTCAAGTTGATCTTCCAATATCCTTTTGGGGTTACGCTCTAGAAACCGCTGCTTTCACACTAAATCGTGTTCCAACTAAATCGGTTCAAAAGACTCCATATGAGATGTGGAGCGGAAAGAATCCTTGTCTATCTTTCATCAAGATTTGGGGTTGTGAAGTTTTTGTCAAAAGACTTATCTCAGACAAACTTGCACACAAATCTGATAAATGTATTTTCGTAGGATATCCTAAGGAAACTAAAGGATATTACTTTTACAACCGAGAGGACAACAAAGTGTTTGTTGCCCGAACTGGTGTCTTTCTAGAGAAAGAGTTTCTCTCCAAAGAAATTAGTAGGAGTAAAATAAATCTTGAAGAAATTCGAGACCCAGAAAATAACATTGAACCAATAGTGGAACAAGAACAAGAACCACAAGGAGTTGTGGAACCTGTTCAAAATACACAAGCATCTCGCAGATCTAGTAGGTTACGATCCGAGCCCGAGAGATATGGATTTCTCGTAACGGATAGTAATGAGGTAGAAATCATTGAGAATGATGAATCGTCAACCTACCAAGAGGCGATGTCTTCTCCTGATTCGGACAAGTGGCTTGGAGCCATGGAATCCGAATTGCAATCCATGCAAGACAATCAAGTTTGGAATTTGATTGATGCGCCCGAAGGTGTAAAAACCATATGATGCAAATGGGTCTTCAAGAAGAAGACTGACATGGATGGGAAGGTGCATACTTACAAAGCTAGGCTTGTAGCGAAGGGTTATAGGCAAGTTCATGGTATTGACTATGATGAGACCGTTTCACCCGTAGCAATGATCAAGTCTATAAGAATTTTGCTTGCCATTGCCGCATATCATGACTATGAAATATGGCAGATGGACGTCAAAACCGCTTTCCTGAATGGAAAACTCCAAGAGGATGTGTATATGACACAACCAGAAGGTTTTGAACAAGATTCTAAGGTATGCAAATTACAAAGATCCATCTATGGATTGAAGCAAGCTTCAAGGAGTTGGAATCTCCGTTTTGATGAATCGGTCAAAGAGTTTGGTTTCATCAAGAACGAAGATGAGCCTTGTGTATATAAGAAGATTAGTGGGAGCATAGTGCTATTCCTTATTTTATACGTGGATGACATATTGCTCATTGGAAACGACATTCCTACACTTCAGTCTGTGAAGACATGGTTAGGAAAGTGCTTCGCAATGAAAGATATGGGTGAAGCCACATATATACTTGGCATTAAGATCTATAGAGATAGATCAAGGAGGCTACTTGGTTTAAGCCAAAGTACATACATTGACAAGGTCATTAGAAGATTCCGTATGGAAAATTCTAAGAGAGGCACCTTGCCCGTGTTACATGGAGTTTCTCTAAGCAAGACTCAATGTCCTAAGACAAAAGATGAGCGTGAGAAAATAAATGATGTTCCATATGCTTCGGCAATTGGGTCCATCATGTATGCCATGATTTGTACTAGGCCGGATGTGTCTTATGCTTTGAGCATGACAAGTAGATACCAATCCGACCCTGGCGAAAATCACTGGATAGCTGTAAAAGTGATTCTTAAGTACTTAAGAAGAACTAAAGACTCGTTTTTGGTCTATGGAGGAATGGAAGATGATCTCGTTGTAAATGCTTACACAGATGCAAGCTTCCAAACCGACAAAGATGATAGCCGATCGTAATCGGGATTTGTGTTTATGTTAAATGGTGGAGCTGTAAGATGGAAGAGTTCCAAGCAAAGTACAACCGTTGATTATACAACAGAAGCTGAGTATATTGCTGCATCGGATGCTGCAAAGGAAGCTGTTTGGATTAAGAAGTTCATAACTGAACTTGAAGTGGTCCCTAGTATTGCTAATCCAATAGACCTTTATTGTGATAATAATGGTGCTATTGCTCAAGCAAAGGAACCTAGAGCACATCAGAAATCCAAACACATACTTAGGCGTTTTCATATCATTCGAGAGATCGTTAATAGGGGAGACGTAAATATATGCAGAGTACCTACTGATGACAATGTTGCGGACCCGCTAACAAAGGGACTTCCACAAGCTAAACATGATGGTCATGTTAGGTCCATGGGTATTAGATACATGGGAGATTGGGCCTAGGGTAAGTGGGAGATTGTTGGTAGTGGTGCCCTAGGCACGTTTAATAAACGTTGTAATTGTTATCATTTATTTCATATCAATAAAGAGATGTTTTGATTATTATTGTTGTTCATGTTTACTTATAATAATCCCCGTCCCTAGTGCTTGTCAAGCACTAGTATAAAGGCTAAATGATCATGGGATGATCATGTTAGATTTATGGGTACTTGTTTGGAACAAGGTACTGGACTTGACCCGCTGTATGAGACTTATGTCATGGTCTATGTCGTACATATATCTCATATTAGTTAAGTCATTTGAATCCTTAGACATGAAGTTATTATAGTCTTCCACTTGATGAACATTGTGTTTGACATATTCAAACGCTACCTTAACACGGTAGTTATAAAGGGTATGATTGGCATAATCGGATTCCCGTTGGGAAGAATAATAAGCTAAGTGGATTTGTCCCTCCACGGAGAGATGTCAAGCTTGGGCCCCTTGAAGGAATGATGTTGATGAAATGTTCGGCCGGACTCAAATGGATTGATTGGATCAATAGCATTTGAATTATCAACATATTCGGAATCGAGAAAGTATTGAACAAAACAAGTTGACTGTTTGACCATGACTTGTGTTCAATGACATCGTGGACAAAGGGATTGTGACATATTCTAAAGTAATGCGAACTTGTATCTAGTTATACTATTTGGGTAGGTATGACGGTTTGCTAGAACCTAATCATATCTTATGGGATCATGTTTGAGCTCATTGCCAACTTAGTATAATCCTAGAGGGTCACACACAATAGAACGAATCTTTAAAAGGACTACATTGGAATTTTGGAAATTCTGGACTTTCTGGGAAGTGTGCGACCGCACTTAATGGACTGGGTGGCCGCACACTTAGCTCAGAAATGTACCAATTTTGTTTCAGATTGTTGTGCGACCGCACAGAGGTTTTTGGGCGGCCGCACAGTACTGTCGACTGGCACTTTCCTAATTCGATTTGGAATGTCTTTTGACACAAGATTCCTATTTGGAATAGGTCTTGCTTGTGTATAAAAGGATGAGTTCGGTCAGAACTTCAGAGATAGCCTTTTGTGAGTCTCCAAAGAGTTTGAGAGAGGTTTTATTTTGTTCTAAAACATCTTTGGTTGAAGAACAAAATAATACACAAAAGAAAATTCCATATAGTCATATCAAATTGTGAAAGTGTGTTTCATAGTTGTTGGTCTAGCAACCAAGATCAAAGAAGCTCCATTGATATTCGTTCGAAGTGTGGATACCGCTAGAGGGTGAAAATCATCATCTTCAAAGTTCGTGTTCAAGCTTTGTGATCGTGATCAAGTCTTCAAACCTCCACCAAAGACCAAGAGAATTTGATAGCCATCAAGGGTTAGTTTATTCCTTTGTTCTTATGTTGTATTTGATTTAATCATATGAACGGATCCATGGCTTTGGGTTTCAAAAATTTAAATGCTAATTTCCGCTGCGCATGTTTGATCGAAACCCAACAAATGGGATAAATGTCAAGGTCATACAAGATGCAAGGAATTCAAACCATGAAGTCAAAGCACAATCAAAGCAATGGTGATTGAAAGGGTAAAATTTCATTATATATATATATTCAAAAGACCCCCACAACAAAGTCGGGGGCCTAACCTATACAAAAGAAAAAAAGAGACTACTGGATCATCCTAACTAAAGATTCAAGAAAGATCACAATCTTGATCTTGATCTTCATCATCTTCCTCCCATTCAACGTCTCCATCATACCCATATTCATCAATAATTATGGGTTCAGGATCTTCATCATCATCCTCGTCCTCTTCTGTATCAAAGTCGTCATCGGAAAATTCATTCTCGCTGAAAATTGGATCTGGTTCTGAGAATTCGTCGTTGCTGTCAGACGGCGAATCTTCCGTTGGAAAGGATGAATCCTGTTTTTGGAGGAGATGTGGAGTCACTGCTACTTGACGAACTTGGACCTCCAGTCTGGTTTTCCTCTTCCGAGTTTACTTCCTCCGAGAATGCATCGCCGTAATTTCTTTTCGAAGCCATTGGAGGTTTTCTTGAGAATGTTTTGAAGAAGATGAAATTTGGGAAGAATCAAATTCCAAGCGACAGCCCTTATATATCCCCGGAATATGAGGGGGTGGAATATTTATTTCAGTTATAATGGTGGTGCAATTAATGGGTGTACGCTATCTAAGAGGAATAATGATTTCACCTGGAAAAAATTAGCATGACATCAGAAATCTAAACCCCAAAGGATTTTGGCGGCTGAACATCAAATCAGAATAAATGAAGTGCAGAACAAGTACGAGGGGCACAGTTCCTACTCGGCATGCCGAGATAGAAACTCGGGGGCCACTGAATGACATAAACCGACTTGGTTAAATGGGACGCATATGCTCTGGGCCCATACACCTAAAAGGCCTACACTGAGAGGCCCATTCACCTGACAACTATGCTTATAGGCTGAGATCCAAGGACCTAATCCCTAGCCGACCTCAATGAAGAGACCTAGCTAGATGACGGGCCGAGTTACACCAAAAACCTCCCTTATTCACAGGGAGTCCACTTACTGAGTTTGATTATAACTCTAACAATGAGGATCCTTATCTAAACAAGGATATCTATTCTACAAGATAACTGAGATACCACTCATCCTTATCCGTATCTATCTCCAAGGAATACGAGTCCCACAATAACACGGGCTCCCTGGTTTTCTTAACAAGTCAGGACTCATTCACCCACGCCTATATAAACAGGTCCTCTACGCAGGAAACGGGTAATGAACTTTTTGGCTCTTAACTAGTCAATTGGTTTCTCTATTCTTATTTTATCACCCGTATTCTTACTCTCACGCCGGAGGGACTTTGCCGGTGAAGCCCCGGCGTAGTTTACGATTGTTTATTGTGCGCAGATCTGAACGGGGAAGTTCTCTTTACTGGATTTATCCGAACCGCTCGACGGAGGGCTGATCCGACACGTTTTTGGCAGCATCAAAAATCATTTCTCTTTTAATTTCCCCTTTCTTTTCATCGTAATCATTAGAAATTTTTTATATTAATTAATTGAAGGAATTTTAGCATTAGAACACCAAGAATAGTAAGACCCGTGTAAGCAGGGCGGAGTGGGTGTTTAAGTACTTCCCACTCCGTCACCTAACCCACGAACTCTTCTCTTTCCGAATCTTTGGTTTCATAACATTAAATAGGCTATTTTCTTAGGTTTTCTTATGTTCCTCTAAAAACATAGGTGGCGACTCTAAACTCTAAAATCAATTAGACATCCTAGGATAATTCACCGCTCTAGCCAAGTAGCGGGCTTTCCCGGGGTATCTACAATTTCAAATATCACATTTATTTTTTAGCAATATTTTTTATTCTTTTTGATCTTATTGACACGTGTGCATCGCTTGCAATTCAAACTTCACTCCTTTTTATAAAATGAACAAAGTGTGTATGTACAAAGAGGGAGAATCGGGAAAGGAAGGAAATGTGTATGTATGTATTTTTTCTTTTGAGAGATTTTCAAGGATTTTGAGAGTTATGATGAGGACGAAAGGTAGGGCGAGAGCGGAAGCCTAACGCAAGAACTCGAAAGGTCAATTCCCCACACCCATTTGATCAAGTCTACTCGACGATGCTCTCAAGACACAAGGCTCGGACCAGTCCCAGTTGGTGGCCAAGGAAGCCCCAGTATATCTCGATGATAAAGCCTCTAGATGTCGGCAACGGAAACCCTAGCATTTCAATGATAAGCCCATATACTCAATGCTTCATTAGAAAGTGTAGATACCCCGGGCGAGCGCAGCCTTAGGCTAGGGCACGCGGGTCGATTCCTAGGATGTCTATTTGTGTTTTAGAGTCGCCACCTATGTTTTAGAGGAACATAAGAAAAACCTAATGTGTAGCCTAAGTTTGATTTGACGAAAATAGAGATTCTTGTTTAAAAGGGGTTAAAAAAAAAGGTTTTTTTATAATGTAGGGAGATAACTCCTTGACTAACTTCAATGAAGTGAAGTAATCTTTGGTGTCATGTCCCAAAATATTTGGGTGATTGCACTTTTGATGAAATAAAAGAGAAGAAGAAAGATGAAGTAGGGAAGAGGGAAGAGAATGGTCTTTCATCTGTGCTTCAAGGTGACTTCAAATATTTCTTGAGAAATTGCCTTCGAAATGCCTTGAATATCTTTGTGTATAGATTTCTTTCTTCAAAAAGGAGTCCCCCTTCCAATGGTGGAGAAGGGGGGTCTATATAGTTGTAAAACACAAGTTTTTGGTGCCAAAACTCAGTCACCAAGAAATCTTTCCCGGGCAAAATTATTTTAAATGAGAAAGGGAGAGATTCTTGGACAGAAATCTGTAACTGACGCCTAGAGGCGCGCGCTTCCCACCTTGGGTGTGGAAGGCGCGCACTTCTGGCTCCTATGGTCAGAGGCGCGCGACTCAAGGATGGCTTTTTTGACAGATTGGACTGGAAAGTCAGCCCTGTTATTCAGTTTGGTCCCTGGACTTAACGAAGTCAGTCAGGAACTTAACGAAAGTAACAAAAACTAACAAAAAACAATGAAAATAGGGAGAAACACAAGATCAAATGTGCAATCGGGGTGAGCGGTCCAAGGCGGGGTGTCTACAGAGCCCCTCGGTGACGTGGATTGCAAAGCAAAATGCGTCGACGAAAGAACAAAACATCCGCCGAGGACATCACCAAGAAAAATTAAAGACTCGATGAAAGCAGGAATTTGAAATTGCGAGAGATAGGGGTGCGTTTCTTGTGTGAGCGGCTTTTGTTGATAGAGGAGGTGGCATGATCTGTTTGTGAATCCGCTGGTTGAATCTGTTGGATGAATCTGTTAGTGAATCCATTGGAATGAGTCCGTTAGTAAACCCTCTGTTGACGAATCCGTTAGTGAATCCTTTTGATGAGTCCGTTAGTGAATCCCTTGAGTGAGTCCGTTAGTGAACCCTTTTAGGCGAATTCGTTAGTGAATCCGTTTGATAAATCCATTAGTGAATCCTTTGGATGAGTCCGTTGGTGATCCCTTGTTGACGAATCCGTTAGTAAATCCGTTTGGTGAATCCGTTAGTGACTACTCTTGAATGAGCCCGTTAGTGAACTCTTGTTGACGAATCCATTTGATGAATCTGTTTGATGAATCTATTAGTGAATCTCTTGGATGAGTCCATTGGTGAACCCATATTGACGAATCCGTTGGTGAATCCGTTTGATGAATCCGTTAATGAATCCATTGAATGAGTCCATTGGTGAACCCTTGTTGACGAATCCGTTAGTGAATCCGTTTGATGAATCCATTAGTGAATCCCTTGAATGAGTCCATTATTGAACCTTTGTTGACGAATCCGTTAGTGAATCCGTTTGATGAATCCGTTAGTGAATCCTTTGAATGAGTCTGTTGGTGAACCTTTGTTGACGAATCCATTTGATGAATCCATTAGTGAATCCCTTAGATGAGTCCGTTGGTAAACCCTTGTTGACGAATCCGTTAGTGAGTCCGTTGCTTTTCTTCAAGAAGTGGCGAATTTAGTGGCTCACCGCGGACCGAATTGCTATTGGTGGTTGCATTTGATGTTGACTTTTCCCGGGGTGCGGGCATAGTTGACTGCGGGCTGAAAAGAATGTTTTCCCTTTAGCGAGCAAAATGTCGAGATTGACCTTGACTGCAGAGAGAGAGGGAAAGACAATCCTACCCTTTTAGTGGAAGTTTCTATCTTAATTTAATTTAGACATGCCTTAAGGGCGGACCAAATTATTATGTGCCCAAACGTGTCTCGGAAGGCAAAGATTGTTGTGGATTTGATGAAGAACTCTGTTCTTGTTGACTTTGGGAGTGTCAAGACTTCTGTTCCTTCCTGATTTCCTCTTTTGACAAGGGCCAGGTGAAGCGTTTCTGAGACGAGAAGCGGGCGCTTCGGCGAGTGGATGAGGGACACGCGCGCCGGTCAGGGGAGTAGCGGGGGGCGCACGCTTCTGGGAAGCGAAATCCAGGGCTTGATATTTGCTGGCCAAAAGATCTCCAACAGCTATAATATCATCCTCTGTTCGAGGCTATTCTCCCAATAGCTATTTTCTGCCATTTTTAAACATTTTCTTGCTCAATCTTGCTTGTAACCCACATTTTCCATGGCTTCCAATTATTTTGTTCTTGACGCCAAGGTTGTTGGTGAGTATGAGAAGGATTTGTCGACCTTTGTTTACTCTTTCAAGACCCACCCCAAGAAGGCTTTTGTGAAGGATTTTGGGTTCCGAATACTCTTCACGCTTCGGACCTTAAAGCCGGATTGTGATATTTTGAAGGCTGCTGCAGCCTTTTGGGATTGTGACAGTCACACTTTCAACTTTTTGGCGAATGAAATGGTACCGACTGTTGATAATTTTGATGTTCTTTTCGAGATGCCGTTGGTGGGTCACATCGCCGTCCCTAAATACCATCGTGGCGTCATTGATTCTTGGCCTAACTTATTGAACGTTCCTAATAGAGATGTGAGTAAGATGTTGCATGGTACCATGGTAGACATAACCGAGTTGCCAATGTTCTTCAGCTTGCATTCGGAGGACCCGACGGTTCAGTCCTTCAAGACAAATGCCATGGCAGTTTGCCTTTTCAGCGAGACTCTTTTTGTTACGCCCTTCGGGACAGCGGATGAACAATTGGCTGAGGTAGTCTTGCAGGCAAAGGAGCAATAGTTTAGCATAATTCCTCTCATAGTGGGGGAAACTCTGCATGGCCTTGATGAGCTGCATCGAACAGGTGAGATGCGTCGGAGAAGCCCCTTGCTATTGACTATATGCCTTCGAGAGCATTTCAGGATTTATCTTCGGATGTCGATCTGTATCCTTTTGCTGTACATAGGAAAAAATTGCTGATCCGAGACTTAAACGAGGATAGTTGGAAAAAATTCTTTGCTTCTCGGGTGTCGGCCGACATTGAGTGGTGCCCTCCTTCTTTGGGTCTTCATCCTTTTGTGGAGTGGACCTCAGGTTTTGAGCATGTGGTCTTACCCGGCTTGAGAGACTCTTCATTTTACCATCCGGAGCGGGTTTGAGGAAGTTCGGTTGCCAACAGATTATTCCTTTCCCTAGGAGTGGGGTGTTTCGTCCAGTCTCGTATATGGGTCCGGACTTTTCGGTGGAGCTTCAGTCAGCTTGGGAGGACGCCGCCATCGGTGGGCTTCTGCCCCTACTTACCGGGGTAGTATATTTCTTCCCGAGAGTTATCTAGATTATCTATTTGGCACCATTTACCGCGGCATACTTGGGTTGACGTGCTTCGTGCCAAGTTGCTAGGAAAGGATTTTGAACCTAGCAGTGTTTTGAGATATAGGGAGGCTACGGCTGATTCGTACAATATTCTAGCTGACCCCTTCGGTAGTCATCTGGATAACTTCTATGCTCGGAGGCGTGTCCCTTCTCAGAAGGTTTCAGTCCGCCTTAATGTTCCTAGAACTCCCAAGAAGAGCATGATCGAGAGCCATTCGGGTGGCCCTTCGAAATCTAAGAGAAAATTAGATTTTTCCTAGTACCCCAAGATTTCAATTAAATAGACCACTTGTTAGGATTTAATGTTTTATTGTCTTTTATTGCTCAACATATCCATTGTAGTGATCAAAATAATTCAAGAGATGAATAAAATTGCATTTTGTTATGACTTGATTGGGTAAAAAAAATATGTTTTAGACCGCACCCGAAGGTTGCCTACGTTCCTCTTGTAGAGAGGCTCAGGTCTCTGAAGTTCAAACAAATGAAGACCATCTTTTTTTTTTTTTTTTGTGTGCACCCTTTTTTTTGCCTAGACCGCCCTTTCGGGTTTTCAATCTAGCGGGCTTCTTTTTTGCACATGCTCTAATTTTTTCCTAGGCCGCCCTTGCGGGTTTTCAACCTAGCGAGTTTTTTTTTTTTTTTTTTATGGTCTTTATTTGTTAAGCGTAGAACTTCTTGAGCTTGTCGAGGTTGACCAGTTTTGGCAATTGATCGCCATCCAAGTCTACGAGTCAGACTGCACCACCGCTTAGTATCTTCTTGACCACGTAAGGACCAATCCATCGAGGTCCCCATTTCCCAAGGGGATTCATGGCATTAGGAGGATGTTGCCTTAGGACCAAATCTCCCATTTTGATGTTTCGAGGCTTTACATTTTTGTTGAAAGCTCTTGCCATTCTTTGTTGGTAAGCCCTTGTGCGTTCGAACGCTTTTAACCTCTTTTCGTCGAGTAGGGCTAGTTGCTTATATCGGCTTTGCATCCAAAACTCGTTGACTTGGTTCTCGAGTAAGACCCGTAGAGAAGGAACCTCGAGTTCGACTGGGGTACAGCTTCAGAACCATAAACTAATGAGTACGGAGTTTCTCCCGTTGCTGACCGTATTGATGTGCGGTAGCCCCACAATGCTAGTGGTAATTTCTCGGGCCAATCCCTTCCTGTTGAAGCCATTTTTCGTATGATGACCTCGATTGTCTTGTTTGCCGCTTCGAATTCAAGACGGATGGCGATTGGAGTGTAGATGTCCTTTGGATCGACAAGCAACATTCCTATCCTAAAACCATGTTTATTGGCGGCGCCGTCGAAAAAAAGTTGCCATTTATTTCCTTCGATTGTAGTAGTGCAAACCAAGTGCTCGTCGGGAAACTGTAAGTCCTCCCCCTTCACTTCGTCACACGAAAATTCAGCAAGCTGATCACTGAACACTTCCCCTCTGATGTATTTGAGTGTGACGTAAGTGATATCATAGCCGGCGAGCATGAAGTACCATTTGGCTATCCTTGTCGACATGAAAGGCTTCTCGAAGATGTAGCAGAGCGGGTCCACTTTTGCTACTAGCTTGATCGGAAAGGCTTCCATGTAATGTTTAAGATTTTGAGTAACCCAAACCAGTGCTGCACATGACTTCTCTAAGACAGAGTAGTTCTTTTCACCCCCTTGAAATTGGCGACTGACAAAATAAATGGCATTCTCCTTTGTGGAGTCTCGTTGCTCTTGTGCTAGCATAGCCCCAAGGGCTTCATCGTTCACCGTGAGGTAAAGCAAGAGAGGCTTCTCCTTATGAGGTGGAACCAAAATTGGAGGGCATGTCAAATAGTGCTTGACTTGGTCGAAAGCTTCTTGGCAAGCGTCAGTCCATTCTAGAGCCACATTCTTCTTGAGTAGCTTGAAGATTGGCTCACACATGGAAGAAATATGGTGCACAAATCGACTGATGTACTGGAGTTTTCCCATGAAACCTTTGATTTCTTTCTGTGTCTTGGGAGGAGGCATGTCAATGATCGCCTTGATTTTTGAGGGATCTGCTTCAATACCCTTTCTGTGACCATGTAGCCAAGAACTTTTCCTCGGATAACCCCAAAAGTGCACTTTGCGGGGTTGAGCCTCATCTTGTGTTGACGCAGTCTTTAAAAGAACTTACGGAGGTCGATCAAGTGTTGACCGTTGGCCCCTTTGGAATGGATGATCATGTCGTCCACATAGACCTCAATTTCATTGTGAATCATGTCATGGAATAAGTCTGTACAGCCCTTTGATAAGTAGCCCCAGCGTTCCTTAACCCAAACGGAATGACTGTGTAGCAAAAGGTGCCCCACGGTGTTGTGAAAGCAGTTTTGTGTTGATCCTCTTTGGCCATGAGAATCTGATTGTACCCAGCAAAACCATCCACAAATGAGCAGACCTCGTAGGGAGCAGTGGAGTCGACTAGCATATCGATGTTGGGTAGTGGAAAGTCATCCTTTGGAGAAGCTTTGTTCAAATCCCGGAAGTCCACACAAACACGAACTTTGCCATTAGCCTTTCGGACTGTGACCACATTAGCTAGCCATGTCGAATATTCAATAACCTTGATAAAGCTCACACTGAAAAGCTTTTCTATCTCTTTCTTGACTTGTAGAGACCATTCTAGCTTGACCTTTCTGAGCTTTTGCTTGACTGGCTTGGCGTCGTCTCTGATCGGAACTGTGTTCAGCGACCTTTCTGTCCAAACCCGGCATGTATTTGTATGAGCATGCGAATACATCCACGAAATCTCTGAGCAATGCAGTCAATCTGTCTTTCTCTTCCCCCTTGAAGAAGCTTCCGATCTTGTTTTCTTTCGGCTCTTCGTCGGTACCCAGATTAACAACATGCAATTCTTCGTCATCCCCTTGACCATTTTCACCACGACTATTGACCTGTTGAGCAAGTTTATTTAAGTATGTTGTGTTTTTGTGGTCTATTTCATCATTATTTGAATCGTTATTAACTAGTTCATTAGATTCGTTATTAGTTAATTCATCATTCATGATGTTTGCAATCTCGGGGTACTCAGAAAGATCAAATTTTTCATTAACAAAGAAAGGGAGCACATGCTCGGCCATGGCCTCCATATCCTCTTGGGTGAGGGTATCGGAAACACTCTTCCTTTGTAACCTTGCCCAGAATGCAACCCATCTTCTTGACCAAGAATTCCTCGGATACCATAGGCCCCTTCGTAGAATACCAGTTGTTGATCGGTTCTAAGCTCGGCTGGATCTCGCTGATAGTCTCCTTTCTCGTATCGGTATCGTAGATGGAATTGACTTGGCACTCGTCCATAATGGCGAGTTCTTCAAACATGGAGGCTAGATCCGTTGATTCCTCCCCCACAGTAATCTCTGTTTCGGACTCTATGGTCACTTTCTTCCCCCACCATTCACGGGGTGACCTGGGAGTCGGTTCCTTTTCAGACTTCTGGATCTCACAGTCGGAAAAGATCTCAAGACCGGGCTTTCTGATGCCTTTGCTGTTAACCCATGGCTCGGGAAAGATCATGTACGGAACAGCCTCCCTTTGGCGAATAAAATAGCCATTCAACGTCTTGCGGTAAGGCCTTAGATTGGGTATCTAATAATGACGACCTTCTCTCCGGGCTCGGGCTTTTTTATTCTTGATGGCTTGCTCGTGTTTTAAGTCATCTTTGGAAGGCTCATATCCCAAATCGAACATGTTCTTAACAAAAGGAACCTCAATTGGTTGCATTCTCCCTTGTTGATATTTTCCTAGGCCTAAACCAGGGAAGTAGTTCATATTCCTCATTATGCGGAGGACTTTGTGATTTCCGAGGGTCCATAATCCGTTTCCCCCTTCTTTGTCAATGGCGTTGATTGAGACGCCGGAGAGAGTAGAGTCTGCTAAACCATGCTGAATTTGGTGGATGGGTACCCCCTTTCTGTGAATAGTGACGTTTTCTACCATAACGGTCACTATTTCATCCCCATTTCTGAACTTCACACACTGATGGAGAGTTAAAGGGATAGCATTAGAACTGTGTATCCACGGTCGGCCCAAAAGCAAGTTGAATGAGGAGGGCACATCGAGCACTTGAAATGGGACGGACATGACCATGCTCCCAAACTCAATGTCTATTTCCGCCATACCCATGATTGTACGGGCAGTGCTGTCGTAACCTCGGATTACTTGAGTAGAAGGCTTCAAATCTGAATTCTTAAGCCCCAGTATGCCCATGATTCGGCCGGGCATTAGGTTGAGTGCAGAACCACTGTCAACCAAAACTCTTGAGATAGGTCTCCCCCTTGCTCTTACTTTAAGGTAGATAGCCTCATTGTGATCGGACCCAAATGGTCGAAGGTCCATGTCGGCAAAAGTGATGACATTGCCAAAATGAATGTGGCCTATCATTGCAGTAAGGTCCTCAGGAGTTGTATCGAGAGAGATTGATGTGTCGTCAAGATTGCTGATGACAAGAACTCGGTGTTTCTTTGAGGATGCAATGAGGTCCCAAATGGAGATGTTGGCTTGAGTTTTCTTGAGTTGAACTAGTAGAGGGTCTACATGAGTGTCGTGAGCTTGCGACCTTTGAGAAGAGGTGCTGGGTACAGAAGTGGAGGTGTTGCTTGTTGGGTTTCGATCAAACATGCGCAGCGGAATTTAGCATTTAAAATTTTTGAAACCCAAAGCCATGGATCCGTTCATATGATTAAATCAAATACGACATGAGGATAAAGGAATAAACTAACCCTTGATGGCTATCAAATTCTCTTGGTCTTTAGTGGAGGTTTGAAGTCTTGATCACGATCACAAAGCTTGAACACGAACTTTGAAGATGATGATTTTCACCCTCTAGCGGTATCCACACTTCGAATGAATATCAAAGGAGCTTCTTTGATCTTGGTTGCTAGACCAAATTGTGAAACACTTTTTCACAATCAAAAGAACTATATGGAATTTATTTTGTGTATTATTTTGTTCTTCAACCAAGAATGTCTTGGAACAAAATAAACCCTCTCTCAAACTCTTTGAGACTCACGAAATTATTAGCTTAGAGTGCTGGCCGAATTTGGTATTTTATACACAAGTATGACCTATTCCAAATAGGAAACTTGTGTCAAAATCCGTCCAAAATTCGTTTCCTAATCAAATTAGGAATCTGCCACCCGACAGTACTGTGCGGCCGCCCAGAATGAACTGTGCGGTCGCACAACTATCTGAAACAAAACTGGTACAAAAATGGGCTAAGTGTGCAGCCGCCCAGTCCATACTGTGCGGTCGCCCACTTCCCCAGAAAGTCCAGAATTTCCAAAATTCCAATGTTGTCCTTTTAAAGATTCGTTCTATTGTGTGTGACCCTCTAGGATTATACTAAGTTGGCAATGGGTTCAAACATGAAACCATAAGATATGATTAGGTTCTAGCAAACCGTCATACCTACCCAATTAGTATAACTAGATACAAGTTCGCATTCCTCTTAGAATATGTCATAATCCTTTTGTCCACGATATCATTGAACACAAGTCATGGTCAAAGAGTCAACTTGTTTTGTTCAATACTTTCTCGATTCCGAATATGTTGATAATCCAAATGACATTGATCCAATCAATTCATTTGAGTCCGGCCGAACATTTCATCAACATCATTCCTACGAGAGGCCCAAGCTTGACATCTCTCCGAGGAGGGACAAATCCATTTAGCTTATTATTCTTCCTTACGTGAATCCGATTATGCCAATCATACCCTTTATAACTACTTGGTTAAAAGTAGCGTTTGAATATGTCAAACATAATGTTCATCAAGTGGAAGACTATAATAACTTCATGTCTAAGGATTCAAATAACATAACTAATATGAGATATATGTGTGACATGGACCATGACATAAATCTCATAAAGCGGGTCATGTCTAGTACCTTGTTCCAAACAAGTACCCATAAATCTAACATGATCATCCCATGATCATTTAGCCTTTATACTAGTGCTTAACAAGTACTAGGAATGGAGATTATTATAAGTAAACATGAACAACAATAATAATCAAAACATCTCTTTATTGATATGAAATAAATGATAACAATTACAACGTTTATTAAACGTGCCTAGGGCACCACTACCAACAATCACCCACTTGCCCTAGGCCCAATCTCCTATGTATCTAATACCCATGGACCTAACATGACCATCATGTTTAGCTTGTGGAAGTCCCTTTGTTAGCGGGTCCGCAACATTGTCATCAGTAGGTACTCTGCATATATTTACGTCTCCCCTATCAACGATCTCTCGAATGATATGAAAACGCCTAAGTATGTGTTTGGATTTCTGATGTGCTCTTGGTTCCTTTGCTTGAGCAATAGCACCATTATTGTCGCAATAAAGGTCTATTGGACTAGCAATACTAGGAACCACTTCAAGTTCAGTTATGAACTTCTTAATCCAAACAGCTTCCTTTGCAGCATCCGATGCAGCAATATACTCAGCTTCTGTTGTAGAATCAGCGGTTGTACTTTGCTTGGAACTCTTCGAGCTTACAGCTCCACCATTTAACATAAACACAAAACCCGATTGCGATCAGCTATCATCTTTGTCAGTTTGGAAGCTTGCATCCGTGTAAGCATTTACAACGAGATCATCTTCCATTCCTCCATAGACCAAAAACGAGTCTTTAGTCCTTCTCAAGTACTTAAGAATCGCTTTTACAGCTATCCAGTGATTTTTGCCAGGGTCGGATTGGTATCTACTTGTCATGCTCAAAGCATAAGACACATCCGGCCTAGTACAAATCATGGCATACATGATGGACCCAATTGCCGAAGCATATGGAACATCATTCATTTTCTCACGCTCATCTTTTGTCTTAGGACATTGAGTCTTGCTTAGAGAAACTCCATGTAACACGGGCAAGGTGCCTCTCTTAGAATTTTCCATACGGAATCTTCTAATGACCTTGTCAATGTATGTACTTTGGCTTAAACCAAGTAGCCTCCTTGATCTATCTCTATAGATCTTAATGCCAAGTATATATGCGGCTTCACCCATATCTTTCATTGCGAAGCACTTTCCTAACCAAGTCTTCACAGACTGAAGTGTAGGAATGTCGTTTCCAATGAGCAATATGTCATCCACGTATAAAATAAGGAATAGCACTATGCTCCCACTAATCTTCTTGTATACACAAGGCTCATCTTCGTTCTTGATGAAACCAAACTCTTTGACCGATTCATCAAAACGGAGATTCCAACTCCTTGAAGCTTGCTTCAACCCATAGATGGATCTTTGCAATTTGCATACCTTAGAATCTTGTTCAAAACCTTCTGGTTGTGTCATATACACATCCTCTTGGAGTTTTCCATTCAGGAAAGCGGTTTTGACGTCCATCTGCCATATTTCATAGTCATGATATGCGGCAATTGCAAGGAAAATTCTTATAGACTTGATCATTGCTACGGGTGAAAAGGTCTCATCATAGTCAATACCATGAACTTGCCTATAACCCTTCGCTACATGCCTAGCTTTGTAAGTATGCACCTTCCCATCCATGTCAGTCTTCTTCTTGAAGACCCATTTGCATCCTATGGATTTTACACCTTCGGGCGCATCAATCAAATTCCAAACTTGATTATCTTGCATGGATTGCAATTCGGATTCCATGGCTCCAAGCCACTTGTCCGAATCAGGAGAAGACATCGCCTCTTGGTAGGTTGACGGTTCATTATTCTCAATGATTTCTACCTCATTACTATCCGTTACGAGAAATCCATATCTCTCGGGCTCGGATCGTAACCTACTAGATCTGCGAGATGCTTGTGTATTTTGAACAGGTTCCACAACTCCTTGTGGTTCTTGTTCTTGTTCCACTATTGGTTCAATGTTATTTTCTGGGTCTCGAATTTCTTCAAGATTTATTTTACTCCCACTGATTTCTTTGGAGAGAAACTCTTTCTCTAGAAGACACCAGTTCGGGCAACAAACACTTTGTTGTCCTCTCGGTTGTAAAAGTAATATCCTTTAGTTTCCTTAGGATATCCCACGAAAATACATTTATCAGATTTGTGTGCTAGTTTGTCAGAGATAAGTCTCTTGACATAAACTTCGCAACCCCAAATCCTCATGAAAGATAAACTAGGTTTCTTTCCACTCCACATCTCATATGGAGTCTTTGGAACCGATTTAGTTGGAACTTGATTTAGTGTGAAAGCAGCGGTTTCTAGGGCGTAACCCCAAAAGGATATTGGAAGATCAACTTGACTCATCATTGATCGAACCATGTCTAACAAAGTCCGATTCCTCCTCTCGGACACACCATTCCATTGTGGTGTTCCAGGTGGAGTCAATTGTGAAACTATTCCACAATTCTTTAGATGATCATCAAATTCTTGACTTAAGTATTCACCACCTCGATCTGATCGAAGTGCCTTTATACTTTTGCCAAGTTGTTTTTCTACTTCATTTTGAAATATTCTAAATATCTCAAATGCTTCACTTTTATGTTTCATTAGGTAAACATACCCAAATCTACTATAATCATCAGTGAAGGTTATGAAGTATTGAAATCCTCCCCTAGCATTGCTACTTAATGGTCCGCATACATCGGAATGTATCAACCCCAATAAGTCGCTTGCCCTTTCACCCAACTTGGTAAAAGGTGTCTTAGTCATTTTTCCAAGAAGACATGACTCACAAGTATCATATGACTCTAAGTCACATGAACCCAAAAGTTCGTCCCCATGGAGTTTTGAGATACGCTTCTCATTAATATGACCAAGACGGCAATGCCACAAATAAGTATGATTTACATCATTAGGTTTAGATTTCTTATTTACATGATAGACATTATTTTCATTCTTGACATCCAAGATATAAAGGCCATTAAATGAATTAGCAAAACCATAAAGCACATCATTTAAATAAATAGAAAATTTCTTATTCTCAATAAGAAACTTAAAACCTTCATTATCCAAACAAGAAATTGAAATAATATTTCTGCTTAAATCCGGAACATAATAACAATTGTTCAAAACAAGAATTAATCCGGAAGGTAAAGTGACTTCATAAGTCCATACGGCTATTGCAGCAACTCTTGCTCCATTCCCCACGCGTAGATCTACTTCACCTTCTTTAAGCAGTCTCCTATTCTTTAATCCCTGCACATTTAGACAAATGTGAGAACCACATCCGGTATCCAATACCCAAGAATCAGTGGTAGAAAGGAGAATATCTATCATATAGATACCTGAAGTCGACGCAGCCTTGCTGCTCTTCTTCTTCTTTTGCTCTTCCAAGAAAGCCTTGCAATTACGTTTCCAATGACCAATTTCTTGACAATGGAAACAGATTGCATCCTTTTGTGAATCGGGTTTTTCCTCAGAAGCCTTGGCAACCTTTGCCTTGCTTATCTTGGGTTTGACAACTTTTGCCTTACCCTTGCCTTTGGCACCAGGCTTCTTCCCATCATGAACCAAGAGCACGGGAGAACCTTTCTCCACAATTTTCATCTCTGCAGTTTTGAGCATCCCATGCAACTCAGAGAGATTCTTATCCATTCCATGCATGTTATAATTCATTACAAACTGATTATAACTTTTAGGCAATGAATTAAGAATGAGATCCGTGGCTAGCTCCAATGGGATTGGATAGCCAAGTTTCTCAAGGTGCTCTACATAACCTTTCATTTTAAGAAAGTGAGGACTCACTTGTTGCCCTTCATTCATTTTACTAGTAGTGAATGCAACAATGGTCTTGTACCTCTCTTGCCTAGCTTGCTCTTGAAACATGGTCCTCAACTCCACGCCTATCTCATAGGCTTCCAAATGTTCCAAACTTTGTTGGAGTTTTGAACACATAGCGGCAAGCATGAGACAACTTACATCTCTAGAATCATTACGATGTTTCTTGTAATTGTCTCTTTCTACCCTAGGGGCAGTAGGCGGTGGTTCAGCGGGGAGAGGCCCATCGAGAATGTACAACTTATCTTCTTGCCTAAGAACAATTCTTATGCTACGGATCCAATCCATAAATTTGGTACCATTCTCTTCGAGCTTATCCTTCTCAAGGATTGATCGCAACGACATTGATTGAGTGTTATTAGTCATTATCTACAAATATGCAAAAATTTCCAAAATTTAATAAGTACCGATTTTCATTAAAGAGATAAATAATGTATTTTTCAAACAAAATACTCCCACTAAATTATATAACCTTCATATACATCCAATGTATAATATAATTTAAATGGGTTAAGATCCAACTTTAATTTAATTTCAAGTCCGCTAAGGCGGATTACACAAAATCAAATTAATTAGGTAGACAACTCTTGTCAATCATATCTCATATGACTCTTAGTTCCTTTTATGAGATTCTTTTAAGAAATCCAATTTCAAAAAGCATGTTAAACCTCATCTTTGCCTAGGCCCAAAACTGTTTTGACGCCCAATTAAGTCTAACCATTTTAAACGCATAGTTAATGTGTCCCGCTAGGGCGTGCCCACATTATCTATCTTGCTCATACATAAATAAATTTAATGCACCTCGCTAGGGCGAATCTACATTAGAGTCACTTATGTACCAACATGTGTTTTCATCATGGCATGGCAATAAAAGACTTAAAACTTTCTTTGAAGGTTCATCACATACAGCATTTAACACACTTATGAGCACATAATATAAACATGTTACACATCAAGTTTATCCACTAAATTAATCCCCATTAATTTAAGCATGGTATTTACGTGTCATTAGTTTCTCTATAATTATGAGGATGAGACTATTTCAACTTTGGTCATTATCTCCAAATCAAGACAACAAGAAGTGCGGTCGAACTAAGCCATTAGGCAACCACAATCCCGCACTAATTCAAGAGACCAAGAAAGTAGTCCATGTGGCCGAAACTAAGCAATAGATGGTCTCGATGAACGTAGGCCAATTGCATTCACAATTCCACATGGATCTCCAATCATCGAATCAAGAACTTTGTTTCTCAATTTTAGCAATTATGAACTCTTCATAATTCTAACTTTGTTTTATCTTTGAAACTTTGATTGCGATCAATTTTGGGAAACATAATCTCGATGAACGCAGATTAGCCATCCAAAACTTGAACCAATCTAAGAATCACAAGACTAAAACAAATAGGAAAATCAAACCCCAAAATCCATACACAAACCAACTACCCAAAACACATTCCAGATCAGCAAGTCTGGACTGGTTCTGTTGAATCTTTCGAAAAATTCCAGATTCTGGTTTTCAACCAAAATCAGACCTTCTGATCACCTTGTGCGGCCGCCTAAAAACCCTTGTGCGGTCGCCCAAAACTGTGCGGCCGCCCTAGGAGTTTTGTGCGGTCGCCCAGTGCCATCAGAATGTGCAGAATTTTTAAGTTCGAAAATTTTGTCTCAAAATTGTTTTTCCCCGATTATTAAAACTTTGATCCAATCAAAAATTAATAACCAACAATTCTGAATCCACCATAATTTATTTATTGCGATTGAATCGTGCGATTAAAGTTGTAAAACAATAAACCACATAAAATCACATAACACATAAACATCACATATTCTAATATTCATATCATGCAAGGCACATAAACAATTTATATACACATAACATGATCTAGGTATTGAAATAATCAACATGAACGGGGCTCTGATACCACTGTTGGGTTTCGATCAAACATGCGCAGCGGAATTTAGCATTTAAAATTTTTGAAACCCAAAGCCATGGATCCGTTCATATGATTAAATCAAATACGACATGAGAATAAAGAAATAAACTAACCCTTGATGGCTATCAAATTCTCTTGGTCTTTGGTGGAGGTTTGAAGTCTTGATCACGATCACAAAGCTTGAACACGAACTTTGAAGATGATGATTTTCACCCTCTAGCGGTATCCACACTTCGAACGAATATCAAAGGAGCTTCTTTGATCATGGTTGCTAGACCAAATTGTGAAACACTTTTTCACAATCAAAAGAACTATATGGAATTTATTTTGTATATTATTTTGTTCTTCAACCAAGAATGTCTTGGAACAAAATAAACCCTCTCTCAAACTCTTTGAGACTCACAAAATCATTAGCTTAGAGTGCTGGCCGAATTTGGTCTTTTATACACAAGTATGACCTATTCCAAATAGGAAACTTGTGTCAAAATCCGTCCAAAATTCGTTTCCTAATCAAATTAGGAATCTGCCACCCGACAGTACTGTGCGGCCGCCCAGAATGCATTGTTTGGTCGCACAACTATCTGAAACAAAACTGGTACAAAAATGGGCTAAGTGTGCGGCCGCCCAGTCCATACTGTGCGGTCACCCACTTCCCCAGAATGTCCAGAATTTCCAAAATTCCAATATAGTCCTTTTAAAGATTCGTTCTATTGTGTGCGACCCTCTAGGATTATACTAAGTTGGCAATGGGTTCAAACATGAAACCATAAGATATGATTAGGTTCTAGCAAACCGTCATACCTACCCAAATAGTATAACTAGATACAAGTTCGCATTCCTTTAGAATATGTCATAATCCTTTTGTCTACGATATCATTGAACACAAGTCATGGTCAAAGAGTCAACTTGTTTTGTTCAATACTTTCTTGATTCCGAATATGTTGATAATCCAAATGACATTGATCCAATCATTTCATTTGAGTCCGGCCGAACATTTCATCAACATCATTCCTACGAGAGGCCCAAGCTTGACATCTCTCCGAGGAGGGACAAATCCATTTAGCTTATTATTCTTCCCTACGTGAATCAGATTATGCCAATCATACTCTTTATAACTACTCGGTTAAAAGTAGCGTTTGAATATGTCAAACATAATGTTCATCAAGTGGAAGACTATAATAACTTCATGTCTAAGGATTCAAATAACATAACTAATATGAGATATATGTGTGACATGGACCATGACATAAATCTCATAAAGCGGGTCATGTCCAGTACCTTGTTCCAAACAAGTACCCATAAATCTAACATGATCATCCCATGATCATTTAGACTCTATACTAGTGCTTAACATGTACTAGGAACGGAGATTGTTATAAGTAAACATGAACAACAATAATAATCAAAACATCTCTTTATTGATATGAAATAAATGATAACAATTACAACGTTTATTAAACGTGCCTAGGGCACCACTACCAACATTGCTTGCTATGACTCGTCCGGATCGAGTTAGCATGTTGACGTTCCCATCTTGCTTCTTTTTCCTATTCTTTAGTACTTCCCTCATTACCTCACCGTAAGTCACAACATAACAAGAATTATCAATCTTATTCATGGTATTGGAGCCCTCATTCACAATTGGGATTGAATGAGTGGTCTACTCAAATTCTCCTATCTCTATTACATTGACACCACCATCGTTAGGAACTATGAATTCCTTCTTGTCTATGAGATCTTGGATGACATTGCGGAGAACGAAGCATTCCTCGGTGGTGTGGCCACTATATTGGTGGTAGCCACAATACTTATGATGAGCATGATTGGCATTGACCGTCTTGGGTTGGTACCCTTGTATGGGTGTGGCTTACCCCTTTGCTTTGAGAACTTCGAAGGCCTCGGTTTGAGTCATGCCTTGGAGAGGCGTGTAGACACAGTCATTTCGAGACTTCTTGCCTTGGGGTGGAGGAACCTTTTTGTAATTCCCCTTGTCGGTAGTGACGGCATTAACTGAAGCCTCTTTTGAGGACCTAGAGGCGGCCTTGTAACGGAAGGTAGGAGTACTTTTCTTAATTTCCCTAAGCAACTCATCCATTTGGATCCCTGCCTCATACATTTGAGAGAAATCGGCATAGCAAGCCCCACATAGGTGGGTGCGGAGATCAATCTTTAGACACTTAAGAAAGATGTCCATTTGCTCCTTGGTGTTAGGCCTCTCGACAATCTCAGCGAGCTTGTCATTCCACCTTCTCGTGAAGTCAATGAAGGACTCGTTGTCCCTTTGAGTGGTGTTTTCAATCTCTTTCTTGGTTGGTCGGTGGGTGGTGTTTCCTTGGTATTGACTCTTGAAGGCAAGCATGGCGGCGTCCCAATCAAGTCGGACTGTGAGCGGGAGAGTAGCATACCAATCCTTTGTCGCCCCCTCGAGAGTAAGAGGGAAACATTGTGCCATAACCTTGGGTGAGACCTTCTTTGGTACCATAGCCCAAATGTAAGTCTCGATGTGTGCCATGGGACAATAGTTGCCCTTGAACTTGCTGATGTCGGGCATCTTGAACTTGTCGGGGAGGGAAGCCATTGTGTTAATGAGAATGGATGACTGATAGAGGCTTGTATCGGAGCCTTTCCCCAAGTTGAGACCGTTGAAGCGTTGATCTATGTAGGCCATGATTGAATCAACCATCTTGGGCTCATTGTTCTTGGTGCTTGGTGTAGATACCCCGGGGAACCGCGGCTTGGCTAAAGCGCGCGAATTACCCTAGGATTTCTACTTGATTTTAGAGTCGCCACCCACGTTTTAGAGGAACGCGAGAAAACCTAAGAAAAGCCATTTTTTTATGTACGAAAACCAGAGATTCGGGAAGAGAAGGGGTTCGGGGGTTAGGTGACGGAGTGGGAAGTACTTAAACACTCACTCCGCCCCCGCTTACGCGGATCTTGCTACTTTTGGTGTTCTAATGCATGAGAAAGTCCTTCGATTTATTAATATACGAGTGCTAACAATTACAATGAAAAGAAAGGGGAAATATACAAAGGAAAATAAAAGAGAGTTATTTTATTTATTTAATGGTAAAGATTACATGTCAAACTATTCTAACAATTATGTTAAGAAAAAATGGTAAATTAAAGTAGAGATTAAAATGTAGGGAGATAACTTTAACCAACTTTAATGTAGTAAAGTGGTCATTTGGTCATGTCCCCATTGATGGGGATTGCATACATTACTAAGACATGTAAAATAAGAAAAAAAAGAATAAAGTACCTTAAGAAAGAGGACTTCAAACTTGGACTTAAAAATGGTGTTGTTGTAGAGAAATCGTTGTAGAACAATTTGTGTAGAGTCTTGTTACTACGAACTCTTGTTGGGAGATTTTATGTATAGTATAGTTGTAGATGATAAAAGTTTTGTCCAAAAAAAAGAGTCCTTTTCTAAGGTAGAAGGAGGGGTTTTTATAAGTAAAAATAGGAGGGCAATGTTTGGAGGGAAAAGATGATCATCCATGTGAAATGGAATTGACCAATCAAAAATAAGATAAATAAAATAATAAATAAAAGAGAATAAAAGAAATAAAGATAAAATCATTTGTTTTTGGGAAAAGGACTAGAATAAAGGATTTGGGAGTTACAAAATAAGGGGGGATGAATGTGGATGTAAAAAGAGTGTTTTTTGTGATCAAGAAAGGATGTTGTAAATAAGAAAAGGGAGGGAAAAATGGTGCAATCCGTTACTGCCATATCGGGAGGCGCGCGCTTCCGGCTTTTGGGGTGAGAGGCGCGTGCGGGCCGTGGACAGTATTGGAGGCGCCTGTGTCTGAGAAAGACAGAATGACAGAATGACTCTAAAATTAATTCTGTTATGCAGTTTAGTCCAAAACTAACGGAATCAGTTAGGAACTTAACCGAAGCAACATAAATTAACAAAAACAAGTTAAATAAAAATACAATGTATGCAATCGGGGTGAGAGGTCCAAAGTGGGGTGTCTACACTTGGTTCCCCCATTTTCTTGGTGCGGGCACTGACATAGGGGCCCTCAAACAAACCCTCGGTCCATTCGGACTCGTCTTTGTCTTTCTTGTTTTTACCCTTGGCGAGCTTTTCTTTCATTATTTCCATTTCGGCCTCGTGGGCCTCCCTTTGATTGTCGAGGTGGGATTGCCAAATGTCATCTTTGTTTTGAGCCTCCTTATTAAGAGTTGAGACTTGTTCTTGGAGAAGTTGGACCATGGTTGAGAGTTGCTCGAGAGTCATGGTGTTGTCGGTGTTGGAGCCGCCGGCCATTGATGTTGTCGAAGCTGTTGGAGTGATCTCTTCACGGACTAACTGATTCGCTGAATCCCGGTAGACTCTGTAAGTACCAATTGAACCTATATTTCAAAAGAGGACCTTGTCAGTCTTGAGTACACTTTCGTTCCATGAAGAGGCTTAGAACACACATTTGACACACGACTCAAACCACATAAAGAAAAAACTTTTTTTTTAATAAGTCGGAGGGATGGGGTCCCGTTTGAGTTTCTAAGAAAATAATGGAATCGTCACACTAGTATATAGACCATCTCGCGGTCCCATATACTCATCGGATTCCATCACGCTTGTGAATCCTACACATGTCGGGATTAAACTAAATTAATGTAGTAAAGCATACATGCAGGGACGGATTTTTATCTCGTCCATAATAACCACTTGGGGTCGGATTTTTATTTCGTCCATGATAACCACTTGGCATGTATGATTTGAAGACATTAGTTTAGGGAAATCTCGGCATATGAAAACCGACTTTAGTCACGGAGTGTTAGACCCTAACTAGAATTGTGTTGGCTTGTGCTCGGCTAAATGAGAGGCTTAAAGGTCACCCCCGGCATGTAGTCATGAACTACGCCACGGGCTGAGGTTTACCACTTCAAAAGAGTCAAGGTCTGGTGGAGCTTGAAACTTCCTAGGATGGGCCTCGACGGGTTTGGGGTTATGAACTTGTGCGACTTGATAGTGAGCAATTTATAGGAATTCGTGCACGTAGTGTGAGGTCTAACACGTGACAAAACATTTTTACTTTTTTTTTGAAAGAAAATCAAATAAACACATAAATTACAAATCTTGAATCACTCGTGTGACCGATAAAATAAAACACGAAAGTAAAACAGTCCAAAAGGCCAGATTAGGCCTGCTGCAGGCAACTGTGCCCATACCCTATTGAATATGCTCTGTTCTGAAACCTGTTCTTGTCTTGGAAACCTACCCAGAAGTGCGCGCCTCTGGATGGTGATGTGGGAAGCGCGTGAATGTCGCAATGTCTATGGGAGGCGCCCACTTCTGGGTAAACCTGTTAGAATGTCAGACTTTGGACTCAGGGGATCGCCCTTGTCCTGAATGTATTGTAACCCCTGCAGAAATGATTAGTGTTGAAAAAAGAAGAGGAAACTAGGAAGAACATATGGGTTGCGGGCGACTCTGGTCCTTGATGTGGGATGCGCGCGCCTTAGGCCAAGAAGGCCAGAGGCGCATGCCTCCCACATCAGAGACCAGAATGCCCAGAAAATATGTAGATTTTGAACAAAATGCAAGTTTAACCCTCAAACGTCCCCAGCAGAGTCGCCACTGTAGATACCCCGGGCGACCGTGGCCTTAGGCTAGGGCACGTAGGTCGAATCCTAGGATGTATATTTGTGTATTAGAGTCGCGACCTATGTTTTAGAAGAACATAAGAAAAACCTAATGTGTAGCCTAAGTTTGATTTACGAAAACAGAGATTCTTGTTTATGAGGTTCGGGGGTTAAGTTACGAGATGGGAAGTACTTAAACACCCATCTCGCCCAACTAATGTTGGTATTGCTTGTTCAAAATCTACATAATCAAAATGTTCTTCCTATTCTTCGATGATGATAAAAGGGGTTAAAAAAAGGTTTTTTTAGAATGTAGGGAGATAACTCCTTGACTAACTTCAATGAAGTGAAATAATCTTTGGTGTCACGTCCCAAAATGTTTGGGTGATTACACTTTTGATGAAATAAAAGAGAAGAAGAAAGATGAAGTAGGGAAGAGGGAAGATAATGGTCTTTCACCTATGCTTCAAGGTGACTTCAAATATTTCTTGAGAAATTGCCTTCGAAATTCCTTGAATATCTTTGTGTATAGTTTTCTTTCTTCAAAAAGGAGCCCCCCTTCCAATGATGGAGAAGAGGGGTTTATATAGTTGTAAAACACAAGTTTTTGGTGACAAAACTCAGTCACCAAGAAATCTTTCCCGGGCAAAATCATGTAAAATGAGCAATGGAGAGATTCTTGGACAGAAATATGTAACTGACGCCCAGAGGCACGCGCTTCCCACCTTGGGTGTGGAAGGCGCGCGCGACTCAGGGATGGCTTTTTTTACAGATTGGACTGGAAAGTCAGCCCTGTTATTCAGTTTAGTCCCTGGACTTAACGAAGTCAGTCAGGAACTTAACGGAAGTAACAGAAACTAACGAAAAACGCTGAAAATAGGGAGAAACCCAAGATCAAATATGCAATCGGGGTAGGCGTTCCAAGGCGGGGTGTCGATAGAAAGGACCCGGCTGTTTAGAAGAGCGGTCATATGCGATTCGAATGTAGAATCTCCAACATATTCCGAAAGCGAGCTATAGGCTTATCGATTCAAGATTGTGCATTGACCTCCCACTTGTGGGGAAGGTAACCGTTCTTCAAAGGCATCTCGATGCTTTGATGATTCCTCGGTGGATGGTAGAGGAAATCGCCGTGTTGCCCAAAAGTCGTTTTCACAATTAGAGTCTTTTGTTTGGAGACTAAACTACCATGAGGAGTTTTCTCTGTCCATTAATGCATACCCAAAATTGTGAGGACCTTGATTACACCGTGTAACAGATCTCGAACTTAGTGAAGAAAACTGTTGTCATTTACTGGAAATTTGTTCTAAGTCTCCACTTGCGGGGGGGACTTACTGTTCACAAGAATCATCACCGAGTTTTGGCATTCCACTGTCGGGATTTAAGAAGCCCCAGTGCTATCCAAGAGTAATCTGTACAATCGTTTCTCCCTTGATGGGGACCGGACTGCTTTGAGGAGTCGTCCCAAACCTGGCATTCTTTCGGATGGACACATGTGTTAACCTGAACAAACCAATGCTCGACCGTTGTGAGCTCTTTCCTTAGAAATAAGCCCCAGACTGACATATAAAGCCCCAGATTAGGTCCTTTTCGTTCGAGAGTATCCGCTTATTGGAGGTTGTGCACTTTAGAGATTTTCATTCACTTGTATCTCTTGCTGTGAAAAATTTCAGGAATTGATGGGGGAATGCACGAGGCCAGTATATTGGGAAGACAAAGGAAAATCTCGTAAGATCTTTGAAATTGTGTTTGCGCAGAATAAATTGACGGAAGGATGAGGGTAGGGGAAAGCCCCTAGACTCGAGGAAATTGCTCAAATTTGAAGTCAATGACTCAAGATTAGAATTCGCGTTAATGGTCAAGTATTTCAAAATCAAATGAGTTTTCGCAATCTAATTAATTTCAACTTTAGAAAAGCAGGTAATTCATTTGGACCCAAATTAGACCGCGAGAGCTCGAGATGAGAACACCATTTGATAATTGTAATTAGCGCCGCCTTTTGACCTTGTGAACGGGAGGTCCTTGTCATTGTCGTCGTCGTTGTCGATATAGCTGCCGCTGTTTGTCTTTGTCGTTCTTCTTTCTTGAGATTGCAGCTATCGCCAATTGTCGTCGTTGATGGCATTTGGATAAATTTTCATAAATCAAAATTGTCAATTATCGTCGTTGATGGCATTCGAATAAATTTTCAGAAACCAAAATGTCCCTTTTTGGGATAAGACATGATACATTTGTATAAAGAGAAAATTTTAACACACATCCTCTCCTTTTTTGCACTCGATTTTTTTTCCTTCAGACCCTCTCCTTTTTGCTCTCATATTTTTATTTTTTTTTCGCTTTTTATTTTTTATTTTTTTTTTTATTATTATTATTATTATATTTTATTTTTTCACACTCTCCTTTTTTGCAGTCGTTTTTTTTTTTTTTTTTAGAGAAAGAGGAGAAGAAGAAGGGAAAATAAAATTTTGCAATGTACACATTTATTTAGAGAAAAGTGTGCAATTGCAGAAACAAAAATTTTTGGTTTTCGGCCTTTGACTAGCCGTCTCAAATCCGCGTCGAATTATCTTCAGAGTATCAATTGGTTTAGCATCTTTGTTGACTCCATCGATCGCCTTTGTTGACTTCTTTGATCGCCTTTGCGGACTTAGTTCTCAACTCGATTAATCGCAGTCTAAGATTAGTCCATTTTCATATTTAGCTTTTAATAAAGTGATTTTAAAGAGATGCGCGATTAAGAAGCACTTGACTATAAGGCGAATTCATTGACTGAAAACTTTTATTTATAAGACAAACAAGAAATTAAAAGTAGTACAAAAGGATTGACAAGCAAGTTTGATTTAGAAGATAAAGGAAGTGTGAGAACACTTTAGGAACGAGCCCGAAAGTAAAAGGGATTTAGAGTTGGGCGGGGTGCCCTATTCACAGCAAAAGAAACCTATCCCATTGGGTCGTTGAATTCTCATTAGCATAAAGTGTCACAAATCCTCGTTGGCAGGCTGCGGTCATCGTAGCTAAAGGGAACATCTTCCTCGGGGGTCGAGGAGCCCCTAGGATACCATCTTCGGTTGAAGTCAAGTCTGGGATTTCTTAATAACCCCGCTGTCGATGATATCCTTTATGACATTCTTAAGAGACCAGCACGAGTCAATAGCATGTCCCGGCCATCGGTGGTATTGGCAAAACTCAAGAGGGTGTAGACACCCCACCTTGGACATCTCACCCCGATTGCATACATAGTATTTTTATTTAACTTGTTTTTGTTAATTTTTGTTACTTCAGTTAAGTTCCTAACTGATTCCGTTAGTTTTGGACTAAACTTCATAACAGAGTTAACTTTAGAGTCATTTATGTCATTCTGTCCTTCTCAGATGCGGGCGCTTCCGACACTGTTAATGGGTCGGGCGCGCGTTTCGCCCCAAAAGCGGGACTCGGGCGCCTCCCAGTTTGGCAGTTACGGACTGCAGTCTTTTCCCTCCATTTTCTTGATCACAAAAACCTTTTTTCACCACATGTTTTATTCTTGCATTAAACCCTTTTTATTTATAACCTCCCAATCCCATATTTCTAGCCCTTTTCATAAAAAACAAAATATTTCCTTTTTATGTTATTTGATTTTATTTTATTTATTTTATTTTTGATTGGTCAATTCCATTTCACATGGATTGATCATCCTTTCCCTCCTAATTTCACCTATAAAAACCTTTCATTTCTACCTTAGAAAAAGACCCAACTTCATCTTCTCCACAAAAACTATACACAAGTTCTTGGACTTGAACTTTCTCTACACCTTTACTATACACAAATTCTCCCAACAAGAGTTTTAACAACAAAACTCTACACAAATTTCTACAGAACAATTTCTCTACAACAACTCCATCTCCAAGCCAAGATTTGAAGTTCTTATTTTCTAAAAGGTACTTTATCCTTTCTTCTTCTATTTTACATGTCTTCTTAATGTATGCAATCCCCACCAAATGAGACATGACCAACATGACTACTTCACATATTGAAGTTAGTTAAGGTTATCTCCCTACATTCCAAATCTAGTTTAATTCACTATTCTTCTCTTAATGTAATCTTTAGCATAAAATCAATAAAACAAGTTTCTTTTTATTTCTCTTTTGTAATTCCCCTTTTATTTACATTATAATTGTTAGCACTTTTCTCATATTAAAATAAGGACATTTAGCATTAGAACACCAATAGTAGCAAGACCCGCGTAAGTGGGGTGGAGTGGGTGTTTAAGTACTTCCCGCTCCGTCACCTAACCCCCAAACCCTTCTCTTTCCGAATCTCTAGTTTCGTAATATTAAAATAGGCTATTTCTTTAGGTTTTTCTTATGTTTCCTCAATAACATAGGTGGCGACTCTAGAATTAAAATAATGTAGACATCCTAGGATCCTTCCACCGCTCTAGCCAAGTAGTGGGCTTTCCCAGGGTATCTACAGTGGCGACTCTGCTGGGGATAATTTAGAGGGTTAAACTTGCGTTTCTTACTTTTGGTGTTCTTATATCTGTTTTCTGGGCATTCTGGTTAAAGGTGTTGGAAGCGCGCACCTCTGGCCTTCTTGGCCTAAAGCGCGTGCGTCCGACCCCAATTACCAGAATCGCCCGCCTTCCTTCTTGTCCTTCCATTTCATGTTTCTGTGCTAACAATTACTGCAGGGGAAAGAATTTTTATTTAGGGTCAAGGCAATCCCTTGAACCCATGAGTGTGCAGGTACTGCCCAGAATCGGCCGCCTAGGCCTCTCTCGCTCGGAGGCGCGCGCCTCCCACTGCCACTGCCCAATGCGTGCGCTTCTGGGCGCATTCCCAGAACAGAACAGTGCACAGAAACAAAACAGTTTTGACAGTGTGTGGGCACCAGGCCTGCACACAACTTCTTTTACTTTCTGTTTATTTTATCGGTCACACGGGTGATTCGAAAGTTGTAAATATGTGTTTATTTGTTTCTTTCTTTCTTTGAAAAAAAAATAAATTATCACTTGGCTTGACCTCACACTACATGCACATATTCCTATGAATTACTCACTATCGAGTCGCACAAGTCCAACCCCATATCCGTCGAGGCCCGTCCTAGAGAGTTTCAAGCTCCACCCGACCTTGACTCTCTCGAAGCGGTAAACCTCAACCTGTGGCGTAGTTCACGACTACATGTCGGGGGTGACCTTAAGCCTCTCATTAGCCGAGCACAATCCAACACAATTCTAGTTAGGGTCTAACTCTCCGTGACCGAGTCGGTTTCCATGTGACGAGATTTCCCTAAACTAATGTCATCAAATCATACATGCCATTTCCAAAAGAAACAAGTGGTTATTAGGGACGAAATAAAACTCCGTCCCTAAAGTGGTTATTATGGGCGAAATAAAACTCCGTTCCCGCATGTATGCTTTATGACATTAATTTAGTTTAATCCCGCCACATGTAGGGATCACAAGCGTGGTGGAATCCGATGAGTATATGGGACCGCGAGAAGGTCTATATACTAGTGTGACGATTCCACTATTTTTCTAGAAACCCCAAAAAAGGACTACGTCCTTCTGACTTTTGTAAATAAATAAAAAATAGTCATTTTTTCCTTATGTGGTTGAGTCTTTTCCTGTTTGTGGGTTAATTTATTTTATTCAAAAAGTGTTTGTGGGGCCACCTAAGATCAACCGTGCTCTTTTAATAGGTCCAATGGCTTCCAACGGAAACAACAACAATGGTGGGTACATTTCCGTGTCCAACGAAAGGATCTTCAACATAATGACAGCCATGAGGGAACATATGGATAGACTTACCGAGGATGCCCGCCGTAAAGGCAATTTGTGGCAAGCCCGTTTCAATATCGACAAGAGGTTTCATAAAGAATAGGTTTCCGAACTCAAGGCCCATCTTGATTACGAAAGAAGAATTCACGAGGAAGAAGTGTCCAAACTCAAGGCCCGTTTGCAAGAATTCACCGACAACAAGACAAAGGTCAACAGTAAAACATGCTCAAGTGGTTCGTCCCTCAAAAGTCAAAAAGGTGCCGCCAACAACCGAATTTTCACTCCTCTCCTATGAGTAACCCGAGCCGAAGCATTTGAATCATTGGTAGCGAAGGGAAAGGTTAAGCCTTTAGAAGGGTACAAGCCGAAGACGATACGTAAAAATCATGCACATGATGAACGGTGCAACTACCACCAACATAGTGGCCATCTTACCGAGGAATTCTTTATCCTCCGTAACATCATCCAAGATTTGATCGACAATGGTGAATTTACTGTGGGTGAAGAGCAACCGTTAGAGAGTGAAAACAAGCAAGAACTCATCAAAGAAGAGGCTTGGTTTTGAAATGGGGCTTCAACAAGAGATCATGCCACAAGGAGAACCACAACGACAAGGACAACGACGGCAATCTCCGTTTCTCTTTCTCTACCTAGAAATAGGATTTAAAAAAAAAGAGTCAAAAGTCCACTTTTGTGTGCATTAAGTTTTCTTCGTTCTCGTCAATGTTAAAGTTTGAGTCGGTCTTAGTAAAAGTCATTCTTTTCCTCATACACTCTTCCAAGTTGTTTAATCTAATTCTTGGCAAAATGATGAAAAGATGTCTAAACAAGTTTTAGAACGAAGGCCATCACTTGAACGCCTAGGGGCTAAACATCGTGATGAAGGCGACAATATCAACGACAAATCCAAGACATCAAGTGCCAAAGCAAGATGGAGCAATAACCGTGGAGAAATATCAAGCAATGATTCAAAGGGGGATTAAAAAAAAAAAAAAAAAAACTCGCTAGGTTGAACTCTCAAAACAACCTAGGCAAAAGTTAGAGCACAAAAAAAAAAAAAAAAAAAAAAAAAATCCCCCTCATTCAAAGAAGTTCACATCAAGAACAACATCATAATCCACCAATAAAGGACGGAGCTACAACCATCACGATGAAACAACAATTCCTCACGACAAATGGAGCATTCACAAGAACTACGGTGACCTGAGCCTCGACACTGGAGGAACGTAGGCAACCTGCGGGTCCGGTCTCATGCAAGAAAGAAGATATGTTTAGGCCTAATGCATTATGGTGATCGGCCTTCATCTCTAACTTGTCAAGATATCTTTGTACGAATCATTTTCCAATGAATTAATCACCTCAAGATTGAACATCTTTCTTAGAATTGGAATCGCTTTGCGTTCTTATCGAGTCTAGGGGCTTCCTATCTTTCAGCGATACACCCAATTTCTTGCAATCAAATTGGGGCTTTCCTTCTCTTCTCTCTTAATGACTTACTTGCCTTTGTGAGTCATTCAAAAAATATATAAATACATGAAGTCAATACTCGGGGCTACTTCCCTAGTCGAGTCAATGTCACTCATCATTAGTGACAAAAGGTCTCCACCGCAAAATCACATGTCTCTCATCCTCATCTAGAGTCAATGCACACTTCCTCATTAATCGAGTCAAAATGAAGACGCAAAAGAGATGCCCGCTAGATTGAAAACTCGAAAGTGCGGTCTAGGCAAAAAACAGGGCGCGTCATAAAAAAAATGAGAGAATGAGAGAGAGAAGGGAAAGAGAAATAGAGATCTCCGGTCTCTAAAGAAGACAAGTTCTACATTAAATCTCCTCAGCAAATCAATTCCCCACCGAGTCAACTTTGGAATTGTAAAAAGCTCGACAAGATACGGCACAATCAAAGGTTGTTTTGGGTTATTGGCATAAGAGAGGTTGTTCTTGCAATATGCATTTTCGGGTTCATGTAAAAGAAGCCCCCATGGTAATCGAGATCCATCTGAGAATGAGCCCATCATTGAGGGATACGAGGTTGCACAAATGGTCCCCAGTGAGTCAATTGGTTTGGGCAGCAAATGGCACAACGTGTGACTCAGATTTTGAGCTTCTACAAGTATGTGCCTCTATAGTATGTTGAAAGGCTTCCCGAGAAATGGAGTAGCTCTTGTCATGTCCTCTTATGTTTGTTCTCCCACACGAGGATGAGTCTCTTACTTTGCTTTACAAATGATGACGCCCTAGGGGCTATGTGACTCAAAAACGAGAGATTCTTAATGAGCCCTAGGGGCTACACTCAAGAAAGATGTGTGAGACTATCCTCAAAGTCTCTCAAGAGGATTTTCGAAAATCCTTCATGTTATGTGTGCTCGTACATGTTCCTCCAATCAAGTATATGCCTTTCTTGCTCCACCTATAATCAATGGTGGCACTCTAGGGGCTACACTCAAGTTTGAAAGTCTCCCTTGGCAAGAAGCAATTCACTTCACCTCCCAACAAGGGCCCTAGCAAATCCATATACAACATTGGAAGCTTCCTCAATTAGTTTGGCACCAAAGGTCTCAAGGGGCTTCACAACCTACAATCTTTTGGGCTACGGCATTACCGTAATCCGAGCAAAGGGAAATATTGGGGCTTCGCAATTAGCAATCTTTTTGGGGGATGATACCCGAGCAATACAATTTGGGGAGTAGTCTTACGGCTCCATGAAAGCGATCAAGCGTCAAAGGTCTCTTAGTACTTCACATCAAAGGTCTTCTGGTTTGAAAGGAGGGCTCTGATGTTGTGAATGAATTTGATGATCCTTATATTGTGACTTACGATGAGGTTATGAAGAAAGTTTTAGAGAAAAGGAAACAGATTCAATATGCTAAACTCTATCAAAACAGGGTTATAGCGAGAAATGCCATGGCCAATCTCAATGTTTTTGCAATTCAGCACCCCCCTTCTCTGAGATCAAAAGCACAAGTTGCATCCGCACAAGTTGCATCCGCACGAGTTGCATCCGAAGATCCGTTATTAGTTCAACACAAGAAGACTCAAGAAACAATATCCATTTGGGACCTTATCACACCAAGACCTTACCGTCCGCGATCTCGACGGCACCACAAGGCATTACTGCATCTTTTGACATAAGCCCTCCGCCATTTGGGTACCGACCACAATCAGGCCATTCATATCCCCAGTAAGAGTAAGAAGGAGATCTCTATCATCCGCTTTTAATATAATGCTGAGCCGATTCCAAGATAATTTGGGGCTTTACATCGAAAGGTCTTCACATTCCACCGCCTTGAAGCTCGCAAACAACAAGTACATGACATTTGGGGCTTGGCAATTTCTCAAAGCTTGGGGCTTGCTCACATCGACAAAAGGCAATTTATTCAAATGGGCCAAAAGCTGATTTATCTTGGGGCTACACAAGTCACTCAAAGTTTGGCATCAAAGGCATTCTAGGGGCTTTACAATCAGCAACCCATTGGTATCTCGACATCAAAAGTCTATTGGCGCCCCGTAATCGGCAAATCTCTTGGGGCTAGACATCAATCTTTGTTGGGTACAACGGCGACAACGACAGAATTCAACAAGGCAATCCGGACTTCGATCGAACATGACTTGATCTTGAGTTGGCTTAACAAACACACAATGCTTAAAATGGTTCACCCACGAACTAAAAAAAAACGACAATTTTTTTTTCTTTTTTCTTTTTCTTGCTTGTGTAAAAAGTATGTGCTTTATTTTGCTCTTAGCTTCTTCCCTAGCGTTCTCCATCATCCTTGAACTACGCTGGTCTGATTCTCTATAAGGGATACGTAGGCAGCCTTTTAGCACGACCAACCCATCATTCATAATGTCATCTCACCAACATTCCATCGAAAGCAAGAGCAATTCATCATCTCCATCAAAGCCACAACATCTTCATCCCGAATCAAGCGGCCATGGTAAGTGAAAGTATGAACATCATCTATCAAAGCTCCTTTCAAATCACATCGCACACAAAAACAATTTCTCCATCCTTTTAAAATCTCTCTCATGCAAATCTGCTTTTCAAATCACAAAGCACCACAAACACAATTTTCTCTCATCTCACACGAGCACATGCATTTGCAAAGCATACGCATAATAGGTACAAGCACACAGCTCTATGGTGAACCACTGAAATCACCACCTCATCAGCAAAGTCTACTCAAGAAATTCACATTCATCTCTAGTCCCCTATATGGACTCTAAATCAACAGGCAGACTTTTGAGTCCCTCTACATCAGCAGGTAGAATTTCTAGTCCCTCTAAATCAGCAGACAGGCTTTCAAGTCCCTCTACACAAGCAGGCAAACTTTCGAGTCCCTCTAAATCAGTAGGCAGACTTTTGAGTCCCTCTACATCAGCAGGCAGAATTTCGAGTCCCTCTAAACCTGCAGGCAGACTTTCGAGTCCCTTTAAATCAGCAGGCAGACTTTCGAGTCCCTCTACATCAGCAGGCAGACTTTCGAGACCCTCTAAATCAGCAGGTAGACTTTTGAGTCCCTCTACATCAGCAGGCAGACTTTCGAGTCCCTCTAAACCAGCAGGCAGACTTTCGAGTCCTTCTACATCAACAGGCAGACTTTTGAGTCCCTATACATCCGCAGGCAGACTTTTGAGTCCCTCTAAACCAGCAGGCAGACTTTCAAGTCCCTCCAAATCAGCAGGCAGACTTTCGAGTCCCTCTACATCAGCAGGCAGACTTTTGAGTCCCTCTAAATCAGCAGGCAGACTTTGGAGTCCCTCTACATCAGCAGGCAGACTTTCGAGGCCCTCTACATCAGCAGGCCGACTTTCGAGTCCCTCTACATCAGCAGGCAGACTTTCGAGTCCATCTACATTAGCAGGCAGACTTTCGAGTCCCTCCAAATAAGCAGGCAGACTTTCGAGTCCCTCCAAATCAACAGGCAGACTTTCGAGTCCCTCCAGTCCCCTATACGGACTCTAAATATTAGCCACGGTGGGCCGATTTCTATCACCGCACCCTTTCTATCAGCAAAAGTCGCTCACACAGGGAGCGCACCTCTATCTCTTGTAATTTCAAAGTTCATTTTTCATCGAGTCTTTGCTCTTCCCTTTTCGATGTCCTCGGCGGATGTTTTGTTCTTTCGTCTACGCGTTTTTCTTTGAAATCCACATCGCCGAGGGGCTCTGTAGACACCCCGCCTTGGACCTCTCACTCCGATTGCATACATAGTATTTTTATTTAACTTGTTTTTGTTAATTTCTGTTTCTTCAGTTAAGTTCTTAACCGATTCCGTTAGTTTTGGACTAAACTGCATAACAGAGTTAACTTTAGAGTCATTTATGTCATTCTATCCTTCTCAGATGGGGGCGCTTCCGACACTGTCAACGGGTCGCGCGCGCGTTTCGCCCCAAAAGCGGGACTCACGCGCCTCCCAGTTTGGCAGTTACGGACTGCAGTCTTTTCCCTCCATTTTCTTGATCACAAAAACCTCTTTTCACCACATGTTTTATTCTTGCATTAAACCCTTTTTATTTGTAACCTCCCAATCCCATATTTCTAGCCCTTTTCATAAAAAAACAAAATATTTCCTTTTTATGTTATTTGATTTGATTTGATTTATTTTAATTATCTTATTTTTGATTGGTCAATTCCATTTCACATGGATTGATCATCCTTTCCCTCCTAATTTCATCTATAAAAACCTCTCATTTCTACCTTAGAAAAGGACCCAACTTCATCTTCTCCACAAAAACTATACACAAGTTCTTGGACTTGAACTTTCTCTATACCTTTACTATACACAAATTCTCCCAACAAGAGTTTTAACAAGAAAACTCTACACAAATTTCTACACAATAATTTCTCTACAACAACTCCATCTCCAAGCCAAGATTTGAAGTTCTTATTTTCTAAAAGGTACTTTATCCTTTCTTCTTCTATTTTACATGTCTTCTTAATGTATGCAATCCCCACCAAATGAGACATGACCAACATGACTAATTCACATATTGAAGTTAGTTAAGGTTATCTCCCTACATTCCAAATCTAGTTAAATTTAGTATTCTTCTCTTAATGTAATCTTTAGCATAAAATCAATACAACAAGTTTATTTTTATTTTTCTTTTGTAATTCCCCTTTTCTTTACATTATAATTGTTAGCACTTTTCTCATATTAAAATAAGGACATTTAGCATTAGAACACCAATAGTAGCAAGACCCGCATAAGCGGGGCGGAGTGGGTGTTTAAGTACTTCCCACTCCGGCACCTAACCCTCGAACCCTTCTCTTTCCGAATCTCTAGTTTCGTAATATTAAAATAGGCTATTTCTTTAGGTTTTTCTTATGTTTTCTCAATAACATAGGTGGCGACTCTACAATTAAAACAAGTTAGACATCCTAGGATCCTTCCACCGCTCTATCCAAGTAGTGGGATTTCCCGGGGTATCTACAGAGGGTTCCACCCTTTGGGTAATAGCTAGAGAGATTGGTACTTCTCCAAGGGTTTCAAGAGTCCATGAAAAATCAGAACGCGTAGGATTTGAGACATGGGTGCGCATAGATCATCAAAGAACCTATCTGCTACATATGTGGGTTTCTCAATGACCTCCTCATCGATAAGGCCCTGGACAGCTTGTCGAAGAAAGAAGCATTTATCAGTGTCATGACCACTTCATTGGTGATACAGGCAGTAGGCAGTAGGATCCCATAGTTTGATTGGCAGCTTATATCCTTCCATTGGTTTCAACAAGCCTTGGTTCATGAGGTTGTTAAGGACCACAGTCATTGGAGTGTCAAGCTTGTCAAAGTGCCTATAAGGGCGAATGGGTTTTCTAAGACCACTTTTAATCTTCCATGGCACAAGCACTTGGTCTCGAGAAGTATTTTCAGAAGACAGATTCTGATCACGAAATTTGAAGAGCAAAGGCCTCATTTCATGTTCACCCTCGATTGCATAAATATCATTTCTGAATGAATCTTTCCCTTTTCCTAAATCATGATGTGAGAAATGCATTTCAACCCCTAAGTATTGGATCATCTCGGTGAAGGAAGTAAGAGTTGGAACGGCGTTTCGGATTGAATCTGGGTAGGCATTTGGTACCTGGTGAAAAGATGTACTTGCGGGTACCTAGGCCATTTCTTATGACTGAACTGGGGACAACACGGTATGGGCATTTGAGACAACTAGTGGTTGAAAATTTTCAAGCCCCAATTGGTTTTAATCCTGTAAGAGTGTCGGTACATGACCCATTGTCTCCTCTCGGAAGATACCGATTACGTACTCCGTTTGGGCTTTTAACTGCCTCTCTAACCATTTCCCCATTGCATACTCCGGCTCAAAGTTGGGCGAGCCCTAAGTCACACTTTGTAGTGTCTGTCCTTCATTTGCCATTACTGACTGGGAGACTCGGAGTAGACTATAATCAAAGGGATGCATGGAACGGGCCCTGTATACTTCACTAGAGAATGGAGGGGATTATCCCTCTACAAAAATGGGTTAAAGGAAAGAATGTTTTAGTTCTTTTAAAAGGGACGGAATTTGATGTGCAAAAGAATGTTTTAAGAAATAAAGAATGCAAAGAATGATTTTAATTAGGAAGATTGAGAAGCAATCAACACACAAAACCCTAGGAAGCCGGATAAGCACAATGTTTAATTTTGACACCTTGTCTTGATTTAATCCTGGAATAGTGGATTCCCTTCTCCCGAGTATGAGACCAATGTTTTTCACCTGTACCTATGGCCGTCATAAGCCTCTAGCAAAGGGCCCATACCCTTTCGGGGATCCACCATTCTCGTTACAGTCTAAGTGAGAGTCTTTGTCAATTTCGAGTCAATCCTTGACATCCCATTTTGAATATCAAAATTTTTTGAAATTGTTTTTCTTTTTTTATTTGGGAATGAAATAGGATTGACCGGAAATTGACTCGGACAAGGACTGGCTAAAAGTCAAGGACGTGTATTTTTTTGAAAACAGTCACAGACGTGGCTTTTAAGATAGCTGATTGGATAGGGGAAAGGCAACCACGGATATCAATTCAGTGAGCAAGAGATCCCCATCATCCTCGGGCTCCAAGTCCCCAAGGGTTTGTACAGTAACATGAGACGGTATAAGTTCGCAATTGTGATGCGTGTGTGGTATCTATTTTTTTTTAGGAAATAAAAGATTTTTGAAGAAAAAGGAAAAGCACATTTTTTATGTTTTTGTTTTTGTTTTCTTTTTATTCACACAAAGAATAAGGGAAAGAGAATGTACCTACAAAACGAGCAAACGTTAAGGCATATGTATATGTACATAAGGCAAAAGGCAAATAATGGCGGAAGCACACTTTTGAGTTTAGCCCTCTCAGAAAATGTCCCCAGCAGAGTCGCCACTGTGAGAGCCCCCACGCGAACCTTTTAGAAATGAGGTCCGTGCGAAGCGCGGCTTGAATCTGCTCGGTTTCTCACACGACGGTTACCCTCCTTTGGTTTTTGAAAAGAAGAGAGTCGCCACCTCATTTTATTTGGGAAAATAGAGATAAAACCCTATTTTGTTTTGAAGTGGGTTCGGGGGCTAAGTTACGAGTAGAGAAGGTGATTAGCAGCACTCCACTCGCCCTTTCGGTCTCTAGCATGCTTTCGCCTACGCTTTATTTTAATGCCTTATTTTGAAAGTTTGATTTTTATGCATTAACTTGAAAAGAATGTGTATTTGAATACAATGGTGTCTCCTAATCTAGGAATGTTCATTTAAGTCACGGCCGGGAATCGGCTTGGGTGGATTCCCGATCGATTTTCGAAAATGGTTTTATTCATATAAAGAGAAGAAAACATATGAAGGGGATGGACGTAAGTACATTATATACAAAAAGGAAACAAATCCTTTAAAAGAAGAAATATCCGCGCCACGGATTCGGTAATTGAATTCGACACCATTTTCCGTCCCGAGCCGATGTACTTGTCCTAAAATTATCCAAATCCAAAACTAAAAATTGCCCAAGAGGTGGAGGCGCGCGTATCCCGCCTCAAGAGGTGGAGGTGCACGACTCTGAAAAGCAATTTTTGACTGAATGGACTAGAAAGTTAGAACTGTTATTCAGTTTAGTCCCCAGGACTTAGCGGAGTTCGTCTGGAACTTAACCAAAGTAACAGAAACTAACAGAAAACACTTAAAAGAGGGAGAAATACAAAATCAAGTGTGCAATCGGGGTGAGCGGTCCAAGGCGGGTTGTCTATAGAGCCCCTCAGCGGTGTGGATTGCGAAGCAAATGCGCCGACGAAAGACAGACATCCGCCTAGGACATCACCAAGAAAAAGAAAAGACTTGATAAAAGCAGGAATTTGAAATTGCAGGGGATAGAGGTGCGCTCCCTGTGTGAGCGGCTTTGAGAGATAAAGGTGCGCTCCCTGTGTGAGTGGCTTTACAATAGCGGGATCCGTTTGCTGAAAGCGGGATCTGTTTGCTGGAAGCGGGACCTGTTTGCTGATAGCGAGATCCGTTTGCTGGAAGCAGGACCTGTTGATGATAGCGAGATCCGTTGCTGGAAGCGGGACCTGTTTGCTGATAGCGAGATCCGTTTGCTGGAAGCGGGACCTGTTTGCTGATAGCGAGATCCGTTTGCTGGAAGTGGGACCTATTTACTGATAGCGAGATCCGTTTGGTTGAAGCGGGACCTGGAGGACCGTTGCTTGAATGCGGGACCCGGAGGACCGTTTGCTGAAAGTGCGGGACCCGGAGGACCGTTTGCTGAAGTGCGGGACCCGGGGACCGTTGCTGAAGTGCTGGGCCTAGAGGACTTTTTGCTTTGAATGGATGTAGATTTTGCTTGATGAGGAAGCGGTGATCATGTGGCTCACCCCGGACTAAGTTGTTGTCGTGAGTCGTACTTTGATGTTGGCTGTTTGACTTTGACTTTCGATGGGGTACGGGGCACAGTTGGCTGCGGAGTGCTTTGTGCTGGGGATGAATTGTAAAAACTGATTTTTTAAAAAAATAAAAGACACCCTACTTTGAGTGGGAGTTTTTATCTTATTTCAGTTTTTAGACATGCCTTAAGGGCGGACCAAATAATGTGTGCCCAGCTGAGTGTTTGTTGTCGTCGTTTGAGCTTCTCTTGTTCCTGGGATTGATCTTTTCTGCAGGTTGAAGGCGTTGGAACACCTGGGTTCTGTTCTAAACTGACAAAGGCTATTTCTGGAGCATTTTCTACCTGGGATGTGGGCACTTCCTCTCTTGGAGATTGGATGCGCGCGCCTTGTAGACGGTGTCGGGAGGCGCGCGCCTCTGGGGGCGAAATTCAGGACTTGATATTTGCTGACCAAAAGATCCCCAACAGCTATAATATCAGCTTCTGGTCGGTAATTCGATTCAACAGCTTTCTTCTGCCATTTTAGAACACCATTTATTGCCCAATTTTGCTTCTAACCTTCTTTCCTATGGCCTTTAACCCTTTTAGTCTTGGTGCTGAGGTTGTCAAGAGTTACGATGTTGTTCAAATAGATACCTAGGTCCTAGAATTACTTAATCCCAATCATGTCTACACTTAGGGTCCCCAATTTTATTAGAACCTTTTAAGGTGCCCTTAGGATCCTTTGTGATCAGCACAGGGTATTTCAACTCTTCAACAAGACAAACCAGCAAGAGGAAGCAAATCAGCAGATCAGTTAACAAAGTTGCCGATCAACTCCATGCCGATCAACTTGATACACAAGTTGCCGATCAACAACATGCCGAATAATAGACAGTCTGCACTGTCAGTCAGGTGACATCATTTCATTAAAGTCAACCTTGCTGATTGTCTCTATACTGGATTATAAAGTAGTTTACCTACTCTGTAATGATTTCTACGCCGTCTGACACATAGCTACTTTTAGCTATACTCTGTCTCTACTTGCTTTTGCAGGTAACGGTTGAGACAATGGGTCTTTACCCATCAGACTTTTAAGGCACGCGTATCTTCGCCATTAATGCCAAGGATACTGCATTAAATGCTCCTCACCTACCCAGCTGGAAATTCAAATGTTATCCTTCTTCAACAAGCTAAGACATTAACTCCTCTATATATAGAGGGACTCAGTGCATTGAAGAAGGTGGTGATTTTAGTGCATTGAAGAGAATTGGTTGTTTGCAGCATTCATTGAAGCCTCAAACATTCCTTGTCCAGATAATCATTAGATCATTTAATAGGACATACACTTGTGCACAAACTCTACAAACACTGTTAGTATTCCGAACTAGATTATTTTAAGGAATACGTTGTCTGAGTTTTTCACACACCCACCTGAGTGAGATAAGTTCTTTTGAACTTGCCGCTCAAATACACTTGGTCAGATATTTGCTTTACGATTCATTAAACTATCTCTAGAATTTAGTCTTTGTATCCGGCAAAGCCGCTCTTGTAATAGACTAGGGATATTTAATAGTGCTCTTAACCCAAATCCAAGTTCTGACCAAACTTGGTAGAGGAGTAGCAGTATTTACACTGTGAACCTCTCCAAATCTCTGTGTCCTCTGTTACTTACTGTCCTTGCCGGTTGGAACTCTATCACCGGCAAATCGTTACTGTTCTTGCTGACTCATCATCATTTCCATTGACCAATCTCTTGAAACTGCATTGAACTTTTAGAAACTACTTTGTGTTAAACCAAGCTCTCAAAACCTTTTTATAACTGATTTTGTGTGAGTTAAAACAAGTCATATCTTCTCCGCTGCGCTTACTGATAATAGTTTGCAATCTGATAAGTGACTTTGCATTTATAAAACGTGTTTCTTGAAAAAGTTTTAATTAGGCTATTCACCCCCCCCCTCTAGCCTATTTTCCTACCAATTGGGCCTAACAATTGGTATCAGAGCTTGGAATTTTGAAAGAATTTCCAGCTTTGCAGCTTTGTTTGCGATACCATGGCAGGAAAAATCATGCAGTCATTCAACATCACCACCATTCCGTTGTTGAATGTCAACGAGTTTGGTGTCTGGAAATCTCGTATGATAAAGTATATGAACTCAATCGATGACCGGTTGATGAAGGTCATAGAAGGTGGTCCAATCATTCCGTTAAAAGTTCAACCACCTACAGACCTATTCCCTCCACTCCGCTGACACAACATGCTGATCGGAAACTGAACAGGAAACCCATGTCAGATTGATGAAACTTTGATTGAGAAACCCAGAGAGGAATGGACCGACGACGACAAACTTTCTGCTGCCCTAGATGGAAAAGCATGCCACATTATCTCATGTGGATTGGATGACAAGCAATACAAACTTATTGACTTGTGCTCCACGGCTCAAGAATGCTGAACAAGCTCCTTGCATACTTTGAAGGTGACGAGGCGGTGAAAGGACAACAGACTCTACGACTGCATTGCTGAGTTTGAATCCTTCAAGAAACAAGATGGTGAATCACTAAGGAGTGCCTACGACAGATTTTGCGA
>JAOWBW010000082.1:300559-491494 GCA_026119855.1 Campanula takesimana | reverse complement strand
AGTCGTATTATACGTTCACAACAATTAAGTGCGCTTCTCTAGGATCAGATTGATAACGTGCGCAGACACAAACACTAAACATAATATCAGGCCTACTAGCAGTAAGATAAAGGAGTGAGCCAATCATTCCTCGATAAAGTGTTTGATCAACCTTTTTTTTTTACCTTTTAAGTCTTTGTCAAGTTTGTTTCCGGTGGCCATTGGAGTGTCGTATGCTTTAGCATTCTCAAGTCTAAATTTCTTGATTAAGTCATTTGTGTATTTGGCTTGGTTGATAAATATGCCTTCGTTCATTTGCTTGATTTGAAGCCCGAGGAAGAATGTGAGTTCTCCCATCATGCTCATTTCAAACTTGCTCTTCATTAGTTTCTCAAAGCGCTTGCACAACAATTCATTAGTAGAACCAAATATAATATCATCAACATAAATTTGAACAAGTAATTTATGACCATTATGTTTGGTAATGAAAAGAGTGGTATCGATTTTACCGCGAGTGAAGCCTTTTTTGATGAGAAACTTGGATAGTGTATCATACCCTGCTCTGGTGCTTGCTTGAGTCCATACAAAGCTTTCTGGAGTTTGTAGACATGATTTGGAAATTGTGAATCTTCAAACCCAGGTGGTTGAACAACGTAGACTTGTTATTGGAGTTCATGTCACGACCCGAAAACTAGGCTCTATTTTATTAGTAATAAATAATTATTATTTATTTATTTTCTTATTTATTTATTTAAATTATTATCTAATTAAATATTTATGTGTGCATTTATGTTTCATAATAATTATGCCAAGCATTTTATTTGGGCCATTTGTGCTAGTGTAGAAGAGTTGAGTCTTATGTGTTAGTGGGGAGTTTATTAGTAAAGGGGGTAGTAGGGGAGGGGTCTTAGTGTAACATTTCAAATAATTCTCCCTACTCCCTCTCTTCTCCCTCACCTCCCTCACCCTATCACCCTCACTCACACTCCACCTCCATTTCCCAGCAAATCTCTCTCTCTCTCCATGTTTGTGGGTAAGTTTTTCTTCTCTCCCTTCTCTCTTCATTTTCTTCATCTTCCTCTTGTTATTGCTCATTTCTTAAAACATGAAACTTATTTAGATCGTCGATAGGATCGTAGGAAGCTAAAAATATTTAAAATCCGTCAACTTTGAGAAAATCCGGGTAAGTTACTTTTCCCCCATTGATGCTAAAAATGTTCATCCTATGCTTAGATGATACTATGATTTCCATTTATTGCTTCTTTGGTTGATTTTGTGATGATTAACATTTTTGTTCATTTTGTGAAATTTTTGGTATTTGAATCACCCTTGATTGAGGTTCCTTAGATGATGTTGTTGGAGTCCCTTTTGGTTCAAAATGGTGTAGGTACCTTAGTTCGCATCTTGGTAGTGTTAGAAATGGTGAAGATTGGGTTGGTTTTGGATTTGGGGTTGTTAATGGTAGAAACCCAGATTTTTGGCCGGAATTTGCCTTTCCGGGCAAGGAGGCGCGCGCATCCTCCCATAGGAGGCGCGCTCACCCTTGTGCCCCTCTTGAACAAAAAAACCTTCTGTTGGATAGAGGCGCGCGCACCCTCCCATAGGAGGCGCGCGCACCCTCCCCTCCTCTAATCTTGATTTCCCCTTCTGATCTAGGAGGCGCGCGCACCCTCCCATAGGAGGCGTGCGCACCCTCTCCCCTGTTGTGAAATTTATTTCCCCTTTTTGTCCAATCTTTCGAGGGCCATATCTTGTTCATCCGGACTCCGTTTTTAGGCGTATAAATTATCGTTTTAAAGCTCTCCTTAAGCTCTTCGAGATGAGTGAGTAAATTTGGTTGAGTGTCAGAATTAACTGGATCCTTTGTGGTCAAATGTGATATGGGAATTGTGTTATCATTGTGGAAATTATTAGAGCACCTTAATTGGTTATTGTTGGTTCATTTCACTTTCTTGGTGACTACTTGGTATGGTTCCCTACTTTGGAACCCTAAATTGTTTAATTAAGCTAGTATTTATTACTTAGCATTTATTTGAAAGCCCAGCTGGTATTTGTGGTTGTGTCGGGCGATGTGAGATATTGTGATGGCACCGGCCAAGTCCATTATGTTGTCGACCATTGTTTTGCCCTTATTTTCCTCTTCCAGATTGGCCTTGGTTGAGACATTTGGGGCATGACTTTGTGGCATGGCTCCCACCCTTTGTGGCACATTACTTTGTTATTGGTTCCGGTACCGGGGATTTCTCTTCGGCTTTCATGCTATTATGAAGATGTTGATGGTTGATTATTGAAGCTGCGCAGCGACCTTTATTTGGTTTATCAGTTTGGGAAAACCTTGGCTATATCCTTTGTTATGTGTTTATTTCCGCTGCTATCTGGTATATGATAATTGCTATGTGTTATGTGATTTATTATTGATTATTGCATCATAGCATGTCATGTAGTTGCATTAGTAACTTATTGAGATTTATCTCACCCCCTTTTCCTTTGTCTTTGTTTTTCCTTAACCCCCCCCCAGGTGAAAGGATTAGACTCGCTGATCACGAGACAGGACGTCGCGAGGGTTGAGCTTTTGGGGCAAGTGTATATTGGTGGGTTTACATTATATAAATGTGTAACTTTTTGGGGATAGTTGTACCACACTTTGACGTCACTAAGATTTGTATATTTTATTATTTTGTAGTGTGAGCTTATGGGTCTTACACTAGTTCATTGTCGTTGTTAAATTATTTTCCAAAACTTTGTGTTATCCTCTTTTGGTATAAAAGGGAATTTTTATCTCCATTATTTTAGAGTTTATTGTTTAAGTCGACGTCCAGCTCGCGATCTCGGGCCCGCGGGGTTCGGGGTCGCGACAGTTGGTATCAAAGCTATGGTTTGGCTCTAAGTTTAAGTCTAGGTGGACTAGTATGACCTAGGTGGGTAGTTGTGTTCGAGTGAGTAACGGTTGATGTCTTATGCAGGTAATTGTTTGAAATGGCTAGAAGGAGAGCAGGCGAAGGCTCTAGTGGAGCACAGAATCAGAATGACTTAAGTGAAGAGAACCGGGAAATGTTCCAAGGAATGTTTGAGGCCGCTATGAAGGCCATTCATGATCAAGGGCCACGAGAAGAGCATGTGGCACCACCGAGATATGGGCTGGAGCAATTTCTGAAATTGAAACCAAGAGAGTTTGATGGTGAGCCCGATGTGAAGAAGGCCAAGCTATGGATTGAGTCTATGGAGAAAATTTATGATGTGTTTGGGTGCACGGACGAGGATAGGGTCCGGTTCGCGGCTTATAAGCTTGTGGGTGCCGCCGAGCATTGGTGGAAAAGAGTTAAGGCTAGTTGGGATGACACTCACACCGTGTATGCATGGGATTTGTTTGTGCGGAAGTTCAAGGAGCATTTCATTCCGGTAGTGGATCAGAACCGAAAGGAGATCGAGCTTCTCAACTTGGAGCAAGGTTTTTTGTCTATAGCTCAGTACTCGGCTAAGTTCACAGAATTAGCCTGGTATTGTGACTATCTTGTGAGAACTGAGGAGCAGAAGGCTATGAGATTCATCCGGGGATTGAAGACTTCTATTCATACTCAGCTTATAGCCCAGAGGATTGTGATATTTCAGGATGCGGTAGACCGTGCATACTTGATTGAGCAAGATATTGGGGAACATAAGAGGAAGACCGAGGTAGCTAACCCGAGCAAGCCGGGAGGGCAAGGCAAGTCACAACCACGGGTTGATAACCGAGGTAACTTTGGGGGACAATCTCAGTCCCGAGGGCAACAAAACCCAAGGAACCCGGGCACTACTTTCGGGAACCAAGGGAACCAAAATAGGAGGCTTTGTTCCTATTGCCAAAAGGAAGGCCATTCAGAGGACCGTTGTTGGAAGAAACAGGGAAGGTGCACCAATTGTGGCCAAATGGGGCATTATGTGAGGGATTGTCCGAGGAATAGAGGTCAACCGTCTGGGGTAGGAGCTAGTGCTCCACAGGGACAGAAAAGAGAAGCTACGGGAAAGCCCAAGGTCTAAGGGAAAGTGTTTGCAATGAATCAACAACAAGCCACAGATGATCCCACAGTTATTGGAGGTATTATTTCTATATCTAGTGTGAGCGCACGAGCGTTAGTAGATCTAGGATCATCTCATTCTTACATTTATGTGCAATTTGCTTCTCTGCTAAATGCTGTATCTGAGTCATTGCCTTATGTGCTAGAGGTGTCGACCCCTATAGGGGAATGTTTGGTGACTGATAGAGTCTTTCGTGCTTGTGATGTGGTTATATGTGGTCGTGTCTTATATGCGGACTTGGTAGTCCTTCCTATTCAGGACTTTGATGTTATTTTGGGTATGGATTGGTTGAGCAAGTTTCATGCTTCTGTTGATTGTCGTAGGAAAGTTGTTACTTTTTCTATTCCCGATGTGCCTAAATTTACTTTTGAGGCTATGCCTATTGGTAGAAATTTTCGTATCATTTCTTATGTGAAAGCGAGAAAATTATTGCACCGCGGTTGTGAGGGGTATTGGCTAGTGTTCTTGATACTAGGAAAGAATCCCCTAGTTTGGAGAGTGTTCGGGTAGTTAGGGAATTTTCCCGATGTTTTCTCTTCTGAGTATGATATGCCTCCCGATCGTGAGATAGAATTTTGTATAGATCTTTTGCCGGGTACGGCTCCGATTTCGAAAGCACCGTATAGGTTGGCTCCCGCAGAACTGAAGGAATTAAAGGTTCAGTTACAAGAGTTGCTTGATCGAGGGTTTATCCGCCCTAGTGTTTCCCCGTGGGGAGCACCGGTTTTGTTTGTGCGGAAGAAAGATGGTTCGTTGAGATTGTGTATCGATTACCGAAAGTTGAATCAGGTTACGGTGAAGAACAAGTATCCTCTACCTCACATTGATGATTTATTTGATTAGCTTCAAGGCTCAGTTGTGTTTTCTAAACTTGATTGAGGAGTGGGTACCATCAGTTGAAGATTCGATCTGAGGATATTCCGAAGACTGCTTTCGCACTCGGTATGGTCATTATGAATTCTTAGTTATGCCATTTGGGTTGACTAACGCGCCTGCCGTATTTATGGATTTGATGAACCGGGTTTTCCATCCTTATCTTGACTCGTTCGTGGTGGTCTTTATTGATGATATACTCGTCTACTCTAAATCTAGAGAGGAACACGAGCAACACTTGAGGACAGTTTTATCCGTTCTTGCGAGGGAGAAATTATTTGCGAAGTTTAGTAAATGCGAATTTTGGCTTGAGAAGGTTTCATTTCTGGGTCATGTTATTTCGAAGGACGGGATTTCTATAGATCTTTCAAAGATAGAGGCAATAGTGGATTGGAAGAGACCCGAATCAGTGACAGAGATTAGAAGCTTTCTGGGTTTGGCCGGGTATTACAGAAGATTTATAGAAGGGTTTTCGAGGATTGCTACTCCGATGACTCAGTTGACCCGAAAGGATGTACCGTTTGTGTGGAGTGAAAAATGCCAAAGTAGCTTCGAGGAATTGAAGAAGAGGTTGACTACCGCACCGATCTTGACCTTGCCGAATGGGAATGATAATTTAGTAATTTATAGTGATGCTTCGAAAGAGGGTTTGGGTTGTGTTTTGATGCAGAACAGGAAGGTGATTGCCTATGCTTCGAGGAAATTGACCCCTAGTGAACAGAATAATCCTACTCATGATATGGAGTTGGCGGCGATAGTCTTTGTGTTGCACAAATGGAAGCATTACCTTTATGGAGCGAAGTTCGAGATTTTCACGGATCACAAGAGTTTAAAGTATCTTTTCTCGCAGAAGGAACTTAATAACCGACAGCGTCGATGGATGGAATGTTGAAGGATTATGATTGTACGATTTCCTATCACCCGGGGAAGGCGAATGTGGTCGCCGATGCGACTAGTAGGAAGTCTTATGTGGCTTCGATGATGGTCCGTGAGTGGAAAATGCTTGAGGATGTTCGAGATTGGTCTCCTCGTGAATCGAGACATGGGCTATTTTTGCGAATATTAGGGTATCTCCGACCCTAATTCAGAGGATAAAGGAAGCTCAGAAAGAAGATCCCGAGTTGGTGAAGATAATGGGTAAATTGAAGGAAAAGAACTTCGAGGATTTTTCTTTGAGTTCGGGTGGAGTTTTGACTTTCCGTGGTCGTTTGTGCGTACCCGATGTTGGTGGAATAAAGAAGCAAGTTTTAGATGAGGGTCACAAATCGAGATATACTATGCATCCGGGTAGCACGAAGATGTACCAGAATCTGAAGCAACATTTTTGGTGGAATAATATGAAGAGGGAAATAGCTGAGTATGTTTCAAAATGTTTAACTTGTCAGCAGGTCAAAGCCGAGCATCAGAGACCAGCGGGACTACTTCAGCCGTTAAAGATTCCCGAGTGGAAATGGGAGCATGTGACTATGGATTTCGTTACGGGACTACCTCGTACCCGTAAGAAGTATGACAGTGTTTGGGTAATAGTGGATAGACTGACCAAGAGTGCCCATTTCTTGCCTATTGACATCAGATATTCGATGGAAAAGCTTGCGACCCTTTACATTGATGAGATTGTGAGATTGCATGGGTTCCGGTTAGCATTGTGTCAGATCGAGACCCGAGGTTTACTTCTAGATTTTGGAAGGCGTTTCAGGAAGCTTTGGGTACAGATTTGTGATTCAGCACAGCTTTTCACCCTCAGACCGACGGTCAATCCGAGAGGACCATTCAGATTTTGGAGGATATGTTGCGAGCTTGTTCGTTAGACTTCTCTGATTCTTGGGATTCGCACCTACCGTTAGTGGAATTTTCTTACAACAACAGTTATCAGGCTAGTATCGAGATGGCACCGTATGAGGCCTTGTATGGAAGAAAATGTAGATCGCCTATCTGTTGGGATGAAGTCGGTGAAGCGAAGATCGTGGGTATTGATTTGCTTCGGGATTCGGTTGAGAAAGTTAGAGTTATCCGTGATCGATTGAAAACAGCCCAGAGTCGACATAAGAGCTATGCAGATAACCGAAGGCGAGATCTTAGTTTTCAGACCGGTGATTTGGTGTTCTTGAAAGTGTCTCCGAAGGTGGGTATTCGTAGGTTTGGGAAGAAAGGTAAATTGGCTCCGAGGTTTATAGGTCCGTTTGAGATTTTGGGGAAAGTGGGAATTCTTGCGTATCGACTTGCGTTACCGCCATCTTTAGACCGGTTGCACAACGTGTTCCACGTTTCTATGCTTCGGAAGTATGTTCATGATCCATCTCACGTGTTACCGAGGGTACCGGAGGATATCGAGCCGGATATGACTTACGAGGAACGACCGGTTCGGATTTTAGATTCCAAAGTCCAAGAGTTGAGAAACAAAAGCATTGCGTTGGTTAGAGTCCTTTGGAAGAATCATAATATCAAGGAATCGACTTGGGAGCTTCGTGATGAGATAGAGAGGAAATTTCCGTGGCTTTTTATTTCGGGTAAATCTCGTTAAAATTCGGGTCGAATTTTCTTTAAGGGGGATTTCATGTCACGACCCGAAAACGAGGCTCTATTTTATTAGTAATAAATAATTATTATTTATTTATTTGCTTATTTATTTATTTAAATTATTATCTAATTAAATATTTATGTGTGCATTTATGTTTCATAATAATTATGCCAAGCATTTTATTTGGGCCATTTGTGCTAGTGTAGAAGAGTTGAGTCTTATTTGTTAGTGGGGAGTTTATTAGTAAAGGGGGTAGTAGGGGAGGGGTCTTAGTGTAACATTTCAAATAATTCTCCCTACTCCCTCTCTTCTCCCTCACCTCCCTCACCCTATCACCCTCACTCACACTCCACCTCCATTTCCCAGCAAATCTCTCTCTCTCTCCATGTTTGTGGGTAAGTTTTTCTTCTCTCCCTTCTCTCTTCATTTTCTTCATCTTCCTCTTGTTATTGCTCATTTCTCAAAACATGAAACTTGTTTAGATCGTCGATAGGATCGTAGGAAGCTAAAAATATTTGAAATCCGTCAACTTTGAGAAAATCCGGGTAAGTTACTTTTCCCCCATTGATGCTATAAAAATGTTCATCCTATGCTTAGATGATACTATGATTTCCATTTATTGCTTCTTTGGTTGATTTTGTGATGATTACATTTTGTTCATTTTGTGAAATTTTGGTATTTGAATTACCCTTGATTGAGGTTCCTTATATGATGTTGTTGGAGTCCCTTTTGGTTCAAAATGGTGTAGGTACCTTAGTTCGCATCTTGGTAGTGTTAGAAATGGTGAAGATTGGGTTGGTTTTGGATTTGGGGTTGTTAATGGTAGAAACCCAGATTTTTGGCCGGAATTTGCCTTTCCGGGCAAGGAGGCGCGCGCATCCTCCCATAGGAGGCGCGCGCACCCTTGTGCCCCTCTTGAACAAAAAACCTTCTGTTGGATAGAGGCGCGCGCACCCTCCCATAGGAGGCGCGCGTACCCTCCCCTCCTCCAATCTTGATTTCCCCTTCTGATCTAGGAGGCGCGCGCACCCTCCCATAGGAGGCGCGCGCACCCTCTCCCCTGTTGTGAAATTTATTTTCCCTTTTTGTCCAATCTTTCGAGGGCCATATCTTGTTCATCCGGACTCCGTTTTAGGCGTATAAATTATTGTTTTAAAGCTCTCCTTAAGCTCTTCGAGCTGAGTGAGTAAATTTGGTTGAGTGCTCGAATTAACTGGATCCTTTGTGGTCAAATGTGATATGGGAATTGTGTTATCATTGTGGAAATTATTAGAGCACCTTAATTGGTTATTGTTGGTTCATTTCACTTTCTTGGTGAGTACTTGGTATGGTTCCCTACTTTGGAACCCTAAATTGTTTAATTAAGCTAGTATTTATTGCTTAGCATTTATTTGAAAGTCCAGCTGGTATTTGTGGTTGTGTCGGGTGATGTGAGATATTATGATGGCACCGGCCAAGTCCATTATGGTGTCGACCATTGTTTTGCCCTTATTTTCCTCTTCCAGATGGGCCTTGGTTGAGACGTTTGGGGCATGACTTTGTGGCATGGCTCCCGCCCTTTGTGGCACATTACTTTGTTATTGGTTCCGGTACCGGGGATTTCTCTTCGGCTTTCATGCTATTATGAAGATGTTGATGGTTGATTATTGAAGCTGCGCAGCGACCTTTATTTTGTTTATCAGTTTGGGAAAACCTTGGCTATATCCTTTGTTATGTGTTTATTTCCGCTGCTATCTGGTATATGATAATTTCTATGTGTTATGTGATTTATTATTGATTATTGCATCATAGCATGTCATGTAGTTGCATTAGTAACTTATTGAGATTTATCTCACCCCCTTTTCCTTTGTCTTTGTTTTTCCTTAACCACCCCCCCAGGTGGAAAGGATTAGACTCGCTGATCACGAGACAGGACGTCGTGAGGGTTGAGCTTTTGGGGCAAGTGTATATTGGTGGGTTTACATTATATAAATGTGTAACTCTTTTGGGGATAGTTGTACCACACTTTGACATCACTAAGATTTGTATATTTTATTATTTTGTAGTGTGAGCTTATGGGTCTTACACTAGTTCATTGTCGTTGTTAAATTATTTTCCAAAACTTTGTGTTATCCTCTTTTGGTATAAAAGGAAATTTTTATCTCCATTATTTTAGAGTTTATTGTTTAAGTCGACGTCCAGCTCGCGATCTCGGGCCCGCGGGGTTCGGGGTCGCGACAGTTCACCATTCAGAAACGCATTCTTCACATCCATTTGATATAACTTGAAGTCCTTGTGAGCGGCGTAAGCTAGAAATAATCTGATAGCTTCAAGTCTTGCTACGGGCGCGAATGTTTCATCGTAATCAATTCCTTCTTCTTGCCTATAGCCTTGTGCAACCAATCTTGCTTTGTTTCTCGTGATGGTTCCATTCTCATCCATCTTGTTTTGAAACACCCATTTCGTACCAATCACTCCTTGATCATTTGGTCAAGAGTCCAAACCTTACATCGTTCAAATTGATTGAGTTCTTCTTGCATAGCAACAACCCAATTAGGATCTTGGAGCGCTTCATCAACCTTCTTTGGTTCAATTTGAGAGATAAATGCAGTGTAAGCATCAAAGTTTGTAGCTCTCCTTGTACGAACCCCAACATGAAGATCACCAATGATATTAGTGATTGGGTGATCTCTAACTTCACGAACTTCAGGAGGTAAGTTAGGTTGAGTTATAGTAACTTGAAGGTCTTCAATTGGCACATCTTCACCAGTATTAAAATCATCAAAATTTGGAGGAAGAACTGGTTCAGAATTGAAAGTGGGATTAACACCAGATGCAGCAGTAGACTGATGCGCGTTAGAAGAATCTCCAGGCGCATGGTTAGGTGCAGCTGAAGCTCTACTTGGTGCGCTATTGATAATGCTTTACACAACTGATGTAGATGGATTTCCTTGTGTTGATACATTCTGGTCTTGTGTATGCGCAGCTGGTATGTGCGCACCTGTCTCAATGGACTCAACAGAATCATCAGAAACATTTGGAGCCAAATGTGGCTCAAGGAGAGAATGTTCATCAAAAGTAACATGTACAGATTCAACTATCACTAATGTAGATCTATTGAAAAACGAAAAGCTTTAGAATGTTTAGCATACCCAACAAAAATACCTTCGTCGGCTTTGGCGTCGAATTTACCTCTATGTTCGTTTCCATTGTAGAGGATATAACATTTGCAACCAAAGATTTTGAAGAAAGCAATGTTGGGAGTTCTTCCATGCCATAGTTCATATGGAGTCTTGTTGTGAAGTTTGTTGATGAGGGAGCGATTTTGAGTAAAACATGCAGTATTGATCGCTTCTTCCCAAAGGCACTTAGGCAATTTCGCTTCGGCTATCATCGTCTTTCCTGCTTCAATCAACGTCCTATTCTTTCTTTCCACTACACCATTTTGTTGTGGAACTCCAGCGGTTGAGAAGTTGTGATCTATCCCATGATCGTCGCAATATCGAGTAACACCGTTGTTTTTTAATTCTGTTCCATTGTCAGATCGAACACAAATGATGTCATCTTCTTTTTGGGTTTGGAGCAGTCTGAATAGAGTGGTGAGAATGTCATAACAATCATCTTTTGAGATCATCATTTCCACCCATGTATAATTATACTGGGTAAGTGACTTGGTTTGTATGCAAGGATGTATATGGAGTATGTTTATATACCTGAGAATGTTAGTATAAGTGTTTGAAAGTATACTCCTACTCGTGGGACGGTAAAACATTAACTTGAGTTAAAAGTTAAATAAGTATATTATAAAAATTATACTATTATTCGTGGGACGGGAGTTGAGTTTTCTTGTCTTTAAATGTTAGGATGAAAGTATATATAGGCACTCCTAAGATTTAGAACGAAAGGAGTGAAAATTGACCCCAAAACAGGGAGTTTGAATGTGTGCGGCCGAACATTTTATAAAATTGTCCGTTTTACGTTCAATCTTCCGGAGTCCATAACTTCTTCGTCTGGACTCCGTTTTGGACGTGTAAATTATAGTTGGAAAGATATTTTCGAGTACTATGAAATGGTTCTATTGGATGCATGGTTCCAGATCAGAATGGTTGTCTTTTTGTTGAGGTTTAAGATCAAGGTGTAGTCTCGGTCTAGGTTCCGTAGTACTATTCTAGTTGACTTAGTTGGGCACCGTGGAACACTCTAGTGTTTGTTAATAGTTCCTTTGTGAACAAATGAGTTGGGATGTGGAATTTAAATAAGTATTGAATGGGTATTATGGAACATCCTTTTGATGTGTTTTGGATTAATTGTGAATGGGTGCAAGCTTGTGAGGTGACTTAATGTCATTAATAAAGGATTGTGTTGTGACTTAATGTCAAGATTGTGCACATTATTGTGAAAACGTGTTTACTTCTCTATGATGAGCTTGTGTGGTTTCCTTCTATGGAATCATGCCCTGGTTGTTGTTTTAGCAAGTATTTATTACTGTGCTCTTTGTTGAAAGTCCAGCTGGTTTTGTGTGTTATCGAGTGGAGGTGGAAAGCATTATAGTGGCACACTAGCCAAGTTCACTATAAGGATTTTCCACTGGTCCTATTTCCCAGGTTTGGGATGTTATCGAGTGGAGGTGGAAGGCATTGTAGTGGCATCAGTTAAGTGCACTATAAGGCTTTTCCACTGGACCTATTTCCTCAGTCCAGATTGGCCTTGGATGAGATGAAATCGCTCCCTCACGTGAGCATTTAGGGGTATGACTTTGTGTCATTTTCTCCCACTATTGTTGTTGTTATGTTATATGGTTCCGGAACCTGCTTCAGCTATTGATGCTGCTCCGTTGTTACTTTGGTTCTATTGGTTATGGTTTGGTTTTCGGGATCCCGGCTTCAGCTATTTATGCTGCTCAGATAGTTTTCTCAACTGGTTTTCTTAGATGGTATTCTCAGATGGTTTTCTCAACTGGTTTTCTCAGATGGTATTCTCAGACAGTTATGTTATTGGGCAAACCTTGGCTTGGTATCCTCATAGGAGTGTTTACTCCTACACTATGTGTTGTATGATGAGTTGGTCGTTATTTCCAACCGGTATGGGACGGTTGGCGATAGGGAGCCTCTCATGTTATGTGTTATATGCTATATGATTATTTATTGATATTGTTTCTTTATGATTCTCATATCAGCATGTAAGGTAATTGCATTTTAGTAGCTTACTGAGATTCATTCTCACCCCTTATTTGTTTACTGTTTTAGATAAAAGCAAGTCCAGGGGATAGGACACTTTGGCACGGGAGGACGTTGAAAGTGGTAAGAGTTGGGTTATGTTTTGTCAAGGTTACATTACATAAATGTATAACCTTTTGGGTAGAGTTTCCTTGACTTCATCATCTTGTAATACCTATATTTTGGATAAGGTCGGTGTGTGTACATTTGTATAAAGGTTTGTAAGCCTTCGGGCTAAATAGTTTCGTTTGTGAAAGTTTGTTTGAAAGTCAGTGGAAGTCTTTGAACTTCAAGTGTGGATTTGTTAAACTTTACGAAAGTATATTTCGAAATTTTTTTCCTAAAATGTTTTATAACGTCTTCTAATCGTGTCCCGAGCGTGGGGCCAAGTAGGACCACGGGTCTGGGGCGCGACAGTTGGTATTAGAGCTAGGTTGTAGATGGTCTAGAATGGCTAAATGACCTAGGAGGGTAGTAGAGTATAGAGTGACGTTGAGTGTTCTATACAGGTATTCATTCAAAATGGTTGGGACAGAAGGAGATAATTCTGGGCCATCAGGGCAAGATAAGGCAAGAGAAGAGGCTCGAATTATGTTCCAAGGTATGTTTGAGGCTGCAATGAAAACAATTAATGATCAGAGGCAAGAGAGGGAACATGCACCACCAAGAGATGGGTTGGCACAGTTCCTGAAGATGAAACCAATGGGATATGATGGAGAGCCTGATGTATCTAAGACAGAAAGGTGGATTGAATCAATGGAAAAGATCTTTGATGCTATGAGATGTTCTGAGGAAGATCAAGTCAGGTTTGCTACTTATAAACTGAATGGAGCTGCCGAGCATTGCGTTGAATTCTTATTAGAAGGTCTTAAGTTCTGTGATTCATTCCTTTAGAGCAACGAGGACTCCCGTCAAAAGCATTCATTTTAGCTGTCGAATAAGACTACTAAATGTAGGAATTCAAACTGGAAAATTCACTCATCAAGATGTGTTGGTGGGAGGCTTTGAAAACTAAATGGGATGAGACTCATGTACCCTATACTTGGGAGAATTTTCTTGGAAAGTTTAAAGAACACTTCATTCCCCGGGTAGATCAAGACAGGAAGGAAATGGAGTTTCTTAACTTGGAGCAAGGTTCTATGTCAGTGGCTCAGTATTCAACTAAATTTTCAGAGTTGTCCAGGTATTGTACTCATTTAGCGGAAACTGAGGAGAGAAAGGCTACGAGGTTTGTGAAGGGATTGAGAACTGTGATTAGAACTCAACTAGTATCCCACAAGTTGCAAGATTTTCAAGATGCAGTTGATCGAGCCTACCAAGTGGAGCATGATATTGAGGAACACGAGAAGAAAATGGAGTTGTTAAGTGTAGGGAGGCAAGGTAGGCAACAACAACAACAACGTGATGATAATAGAGGAAATCAAGGTGGATCTTCACAATTCAAAGGGTCTTCTCAAGGACACTCAAGTGATAGAAATCAAAGTAACACTTCAGGGAGTCAGAACAGAGGAGTCTGTAATTATTGTCAGAAAGAAGGGCAAATGTTTGAATTGTGGTCAGTTGGGTCATTTTCGAAAGGATTGCCCTAGATTTAGAGTACAGGCATCGGGAAGTGCAGTTGGGTCTTCTCAGGGCCAGAAGAGGAATTCTTCAGGAAAGCCTAAGGTGCAGGGTCATGTCTTTGCCATTACTCAACAACAGGCTTTAGATTCCTCTAATGCGATAGGAGGTATTATTTATGTGTCTAGTTTGAGAGCACGTACATTTATAGACCCTGGTTCATCGCATTCTTATGTGTTTGTGTATTTTGCTTCTCGATTGCATTTGTCTTCTGAATCTCTACCTTATGTGTTAGAGGTGTCTACTCCTATAGGGGAGTGTTTGGTGACCAATGAGGTGTTGTATTCTTGTGATGTGCGTATACGTGAGCATGTTTTACCTGCTGATTTAGTTATCTTACCATTATAAGATTTTGATATTATCTTAGGTATAGATTGTTTGGGTAAATATCATGCATCTGTTGATTGTGCTGAAATGGTGGTTACATTTTCTATCCCTGATGTTCTTAAATTTACTTTTGAAACTGTTCCTTGGGGTAGAGAGATTCGTATTATTTCTTATGTGAAGGCTAGGAGGTTATTGAATCGTGGTTGTGTGGGATTCTTGGCCAGTGTTCTTGATACTACTAAAGGGTTGCCTGAAATAGAGGATATGCCTATTGTCAAAGAATTTCCTGATGTGTTTTCTACTGAGTACTCTATGCCTCCTGACCGGGAAATCAAGTTCTGTATTGACTTACTTCCAGGTACAGCTCCTATATCTGAGGCACCTTACAGAATGGCTCTAGTTGTTTTCATGGATATGATGAATCGAGTTTTCAAACCTTATCTTGATACCTTTGTGGTTGTCTTTATCGGTAATATCATTTTTTATTCTAAATCTCGAGAGGAACATGAACAATATTTGCGAATGATTTTGTCTGGGCTTCGAGGTAAGCAGTTATTTGCGAAATTTTCTGGGTTTAGCGGAGTATTATCGAAGATTTATTGAGGGGTTTTTCAAGATTTGCTACACCATTCACTCAGTGGACTTAAAAGAATGTACCATATATGTGGGATGAAAAATTTCAAGTCAGTTTTGAGGAATTAAAGAAGAGATTGACCACTGTACTGATTCTTGCATTACCTAATGGGAATGATGGTTATTTACAGTGATGCTTCGAGGAAGTCAACTTCTTGTGAACAGAACTATCCGACCCATGACATGAAACTTGTTGCGATTGTTTTTGCGTTACATAAGTGGAAACATTATCTTTATGAAACAATGTTTGAGATTTTTACAAATCGACAGCGTAGATGAATGAAACTTTTGAAGGATTATGATTGCACCATCTCTTATTATCTGGGCAAGGCAAACACGGTTGTAGATACTATTAGTCAGAAATCTTACATAGTTTCGAGGATGGTCCGAGGGTAGAAGATGTTAGAGGATGTACGGGATTGGTGTCTACATGAATTGAGACATGGGGTGATAATTGCGAATATTCGGGATTTGCTAACCTTAATTCAACGGATAAAAGATGCTCAACAGAATGACCTCGTGTTGAGAAAGATAGTGGATAAACCAAAGATAGAAAAGTTGAAGATATTTCTTTTAGTCTTGAAGGAGTATTAACTTATAGAGGGCAGTTATGTGTACCAACATTGATGGAATTAAACGTCAAATTCTTGATGAGGATTACGAGTTCAAGTATATTACTTATCCCGAGAGTACCAAGATGTATCATAATTTGAAGCAGCATTTCTAGTGGAATAATATGAAATGGGGAATAGTGGATTACGTATCAAGTGTTTGATTTATCAACAGGTTAAAGCTGAACATCAAAGATTCGCAAGTCTACTTCAACCTCTAAAGATACTTGAATGGAAATACCTTTAGTTATTTGATTCGTGTGGTAAGTAACCCTAAAATTCGGGACGAATTTTCTTTAAGGGGGAGTGATTGTAACAACCCCAAAACCCGTCCCTATTTATTTTATATTTTTGGGAATTTTAATTTGACATTATGTGTGCATTTTATGTGTTAGAAAATATTTTTATGACTTGCTCATATAGTTAGATTAATTGTGTTATTTATTTAGTTAGTAGTAATAAAGGTTAAAGGAGTTAAATGATTAAGTTGAAACTTTAAGGTACACATAGTTGCTTGCTACTGATTTCCTTATTCTATTTTTATAGTTAATGGAAAAGCCTACAACATTTGACTTAATATAAGAAGGTTGGCTTGAACTTTAAAATTGATTGGTCAATTTAGTATCACTTGGATCATGATTTGTGTTTGCCTCACAAGCAGAAAGAAAGCTCCAGCCATTTCTATTATTTTCTCAAGCGTTTGATCAGAGAGAGTGAAATGAGGGGTTTATGTGTCAATAACCTGATTTCAAAAGGGTCTAATAATAAATTTTATAAAGGACATATAAATTGAGGAGCCTCCCTCTAGAGACTTCGTATTGAAGTCTTTCTGTATTCAAATATTCACACCTCCTCAGTCCGAACAAGGTAAGGGGTTTTCTTGCTCATGTATTAATTTTTTAATTAATTTGAATTCTTTTTAACGATCTAACTTCATAAAAATATAGATTTTGCGTACGGAATCATTAAGATTACAAAATATAAAAGTTTAATCGGAGGAATTTGGACAAGTAGGTAAGTTCAACCCATTTTGATTTAATTCTTTTTATTTACTTATCCGTTTTAAAAACTAATTATATAAAAATGATCAGGGCGTCGAATAGGTCATTTCTAGCCGAACAAAACTTATTTCAGCGATACTTTTTCCGGAAATAGGTAAGTTACTAATTCCCCTTAAATAGTAAAATGGTCATATATTTTCTATATGTGTGATATGTGGTGAAATTATTGTGAAAAGAATTTATTTGTGATACTTGTTTATTTGGGACAAAGGGAGTATAATTATACTGGGTAAGTGACTTGGTTTGTATGCAAGGATGTATATGGAGTATGTTTATATACCTGAGAATGTTAGTATAAGTGTTTGAAAGTATACTCCTACTCGTGGGATGGTAAAATATTAACTTGAGTTAAATGTTAAATAAGTATATTATAAAAATTATACTATCATTCGTGGGACGGGAGTTGAGTTTTCTTGTCTTTAAATGTTAGGATGAAATTATATATAGGCACTCCTAAGATTTAGAACGAAAGGAGTGAAAATTGACCCCAAAACAGGGAGTTTGAATGTGTGCGGCCGAACATTTTATAAAATTGTCCGTTTTACGTTCAATCTTCCGGAGTCCATAACTTCTTCGTCTGGACTCCGTTTTGGACGTGTAAATTATCGTTGGAAAGCTATTTTCGAGTACTATGAAATGGTTCTATTGACTGCATGGTTCCAGATCAGAATGGTTGTCTTTTTGTTGAGGTTTAAGATCAAGGTGTAGTCTCGGTCTAGGTTCCGTAGTACTATTCTAGTTGACTTAGTTGGGCACCGTGGAACACTCTAGTGTTTGTTAATAGTTCCTTTGTGAACAAATGAGTTGGGATGTGGAATTTAACTAAGTATTAAATGGGTATTATGGAACATCCTTTTGATGTGTTTTGGATTAATTGTGAATGGGTGCAAGCTTGTGAGGTGACTTAATGTCATTAATAAAGGATTGTGTTGTGACTTAATGTCAAGATTGTGCACATTATTGTGAAAATGTGTTTACTTCTCTATGATGAGCTTGTGTGGTTTCCTTCTATGGAATCATGCCCTGGTTGTTGTTTTAGCAAGTATTTATTACTGTGCTCTTTGTTGAAAGTCCAGCTGGTTTTGTGTGTTATCGAGTGGAGGTGGAAAGCATTATAGTGGCACACTAGCCAAGTTCACTATAAGGCTTTTCCACTGGTCCTAATTCCCAGGTTTGGGATGTTATCGAGTGGAGGTGGAAGGCATTGTAGTGGCAGCAGTTAAGTGCACTATAAGGCTTTTCCACTGGACCTATTTCCTCAGTCCAGATTGGCCTTGGATGAGATGAAATCGCTCCCTCGCGTGAGCATTTAGGGGTATGACTTTGTGTCATTTTCTCCCACTATTGTTGTTGTTATGTTATATGGTTCCGGAACCTGCTTCAGCTATTGATGCTGCTCCGTTGTTACTTTGGTTCTATTGGTTATGGTTTGGTTTTCGGGATCCCGGCTTCAGCTATTTATGCTGCTCAGATGGTTTTCTCAACTGGTTTTCTTAGATGGTATTCTCAGATGGTTTTCTCAACTGGTTTTCTCAGATGGTATTCTCAGACAGTTATGTTATTGGATAAACCTTGGCTTGGTATCCTCGTAGGAGTGTTTACTCCTACACTATGTGTTGTATGATGAGTTGGTCGTTATTTCCAACCGGTATGGGACGGTTGGCGATAGGGAGCCTCTCATGTTATGTGCTATATGCTATATGATTATTTGTTGATATTGTTTCTTTATGATTCTCATATCAGCATGTAACGTAATTGCATTTTAGTAGCTTACTGAGATTCATTCTCACCCCTTATTTGTTTACTGTTTTAGATAAAAGCAAGTCCAGGGGATAGGACACTTTGGCACGGGAGGACGTTGAAAGTGGTAAGAGTTGGGTTGTGTTTTGTCAAGGTTACATTACATAAATGTATAACCTTTTGGGTAGAGTTTCCTTGACTTCATCATCTTGTAATACCTATATTTTAGATAAGGTCGGTGTGTGTACATTTGTATAAAGGTTTGTAAGCCTTCGGGCTAAATAGTTTCGTTTGTGAAAGTTTGTTTGAAAGTCAGTGGAAGTCTTTGAACTTCAAGTGTAGATTTGTTAAACTTTACGAAAGTATATTTCGAAAAAAATTTCCTAAAATGTTTTATAACGTCTTCCAATCGTGTCTCAAGCGTGGGACCAAGTAGGACCACGGGTCTGGGGTGCGACATGTTCTGCCCACAGTCTGTTATTCTGGTTTGAAACGGGGATTCCGTTCGGTTCAAACACGTATACAGGATTACAGATCTGTCCTCCCCTTTGTTTCTGAGTCTTAGGACCTTCCAAACGACAAAGAAACTCCCCGTATATCATAAAGCTAACCTCTGTTTTGCAGGAGTATTTGCCTAATTGATTTATTCTCTGCTTTACTTGTGTTTGCTTTATGTGTGAACTACGAAGGCCTGAGTTCCTCCACAAGAGGGAAACGTAGGCAGCCATTTGGCCCGGCCATTGCTTGTTTTCTTTTTATTTCAAAAAAAAAAACTCTCTATTTTACTTTGACACCTAGATCTTGACTCTCACACACGTGCACACATGTAGAATAATTGCACTACATACCCTCTAACTCGGGTCCCAATCGGAGGACGGATGTCGGTCAGCACCCCCACTCTAACAAGTGGCCTTTGCCGGTCTCTCCAAAGATGGTGTACCCACTCCGTGACACACTCCTAGACTGTGTTCATGGGGAGCCTTAGCCGTAAGCCCTGCATCAACCTCATGCATGCATACTAGTCAATAGGACACTCCTCGAGACCGGTCGGTTCGATTCTTAAGGTTGTTTTAATCTTTTCCCAAGATAACGCATTTTCTATAATCTATAATCCTCCCTTCATGAATTCTTGACGAATGTCCCTTCTGTAAAATTGTCAGACAAAGGATGGCGATGGTGAGATGAGAATTTTTCTACGAGGATTCGAGTCTAGTCTCTCTCACCGTCAAAACTTTGCGTTTGACAATGTCCCATTCGGTTGTCCCTTACGAGATTCATAAGGTTTGATTGCATTAAAGGCGTTGTTTAACAAAGTGCAAAGAAATTACGGAATCACTTAGGTTTGGCTAATTCGAATGGTGGATTCCGATGAGAATATGGGACCTTTGCCCAAATTGTCCGTTTGGGAGAGTGCAATACAGGTGAAAAACAAGGGGCTCATATTCTAGGGTGACAGAATCCACTGTTCCAGGACAAACTAGATAGTAACCAATTAAAATGGATTAAATTCCATCCGACCAAAATAGGGTAAAATCTGTTTTCTGACTGGCAGGCTGGATGCCTCGTACGAGACATCCATGTCTCGTACGAGACATCCTTTTTGTTTTGTGTTTCCGCCAATATTTGGTCAACCTAGTCTCTTAAAAAGCCGACTTGTTGGGACCCCAGCCTGGATTTGATACGATCTCTGAACTCTAGGTCCGTCCAATCAGCAAGGTAGCTCTATACTCCCAACACAATGTCAAGCGCCAAGTTTATTCAAGAACTCAACGACCTCAAAGCTCGACTAGAAGGAGAAGTGGGTCAACTCTCTGAGGTATACGCTACAGTCTTGTACGCACACTTCAAGAGGGAAATAGAGGAAGAATTCATGAATCGACTATGGACACAAAAAAGAATTCTTCGACAGAGAAATTAAATTTCTCCAAAATCAATTGCTAGCCCGAGAAGAGGAAGTCAATGCACTTCGAAAAGGCTTACTCATGCAAGAGGAATACTACGAAAAGAAGGTTGACACGCTCCAAGCATGTCTACAAGCTCAAAGAGAATGTTACAAGATGGAAATTGAATCTAAAACTACAGCAAAGCCAAGGACCTATAGCAAACTAGAAGGCATCACCCAAAGTCAAATGTTCGACACACTCATGGAAACCGGAAAAATCACACCAAGTAAGCCTACTATTCCAAGGGAATTCCCACTTAATCACGCCCATCATCTCTTCTGCAAGTTCCACAGGACCACTGGTCACGACACTAATACTTGCCACCACCTCAAAGATGTGATCAAAATCTCATAGATTCTAAGCAACTAGGGGTTCCTAATGTAGTGACAAACCCCCTCCCAACTACGGGAGGAGGGATCAATGTAATAGAGATAGCTAGTGAGAAAGAGGAGACTACTCGCCTAATCCCAAATGTGGGAAAGAGCACTCCAAAATTTAATAATGAAATTTCTTTCTATTACATGTTGTATTGGGACCAAATACTAGATAGAAAGAATAAGAAAGAAGATGTTAACTTACTTACTTGATCCGGTCGAGTCATAGTCAACAAAGATCTGAGAATAGAAGAGCCATCATCTTCAAAAGGAAACACTTCAAAAGAACCCGAACCTGTTGAGCTTGACGATCCACTTCTTAAACAACTAAAGAAAACGCAAGCCAACATTTCTATATGGGATCTCTTAGGCTCCTCTCACAAACATCGAATGATGATTTAGAAAGCATTAGCCCAAGTCGAAGTACCAAAAGAAATAACTCCTGAAGAGTTAACACAAATGGTAGGCCAAATTCAATTTGGCAATGTGATCACATTTACCGACTTAGATCTACCACAATATAGTGGAGGGCATACCGAATCTCTTTACATAACTGCAAAGGTCAATGGGCATCGAATCCTCAGAATCCTAGTAGACAATGGATCCGCCATAAATGTCTTATCAAAGAAAGTCTTGGTAACGCTTGGCCTTACCTCAAGAGACTAAAACCATCAACTCTTACTGTACGAGGGTTCGACTGCACTGCACGTTCACCTATAGGGGCAATCACTCTAACGGTTGTAGTGGGAGAGATAATCACAAGAGCGGAATTCCAAGTCATTGACATTCCCTCTTCCTTCAACCTTCTGCTAGGGCGTCCATGGCTACATCAGTCTGGGGGAGTACCGTCAACTCTCCATCAATGTGTCAAGTTTAAACACAATGACACGATAGTCACCATACTTGGGGAACTGATCACCGCTAGTCCAATCCTAGAAATCCAGCATATGAGGCGTCCGACCACCTCTTTAATGGGTTCGAAATCCAAAAGCAAAGCGATGTAGAGATGATAGAAGTACGTAATGAGAATGACTACTCAAAGGAAATTCCATTCTCTGGAACACGCCCCGTACTTAACATGATGCTAAAGGAAGGATACTTCCCCGGTTTAGGACTTGGCAAAAACTTGCAAGGAATAAAAGAACCACCACCCGTCGTTCTATATCCGGCTGAATTTGGTCTAGGATATGAGTCACCACTCAAGATCATCCCTAAGGAAGAAAGGGATTGGGCTTCATACATAGTGCCAATAGCACCGCCCTATCGAAAGACATTGAATGGGTAATTCGTGCGCGAAGGGGAAAACTTGCCATACTTCATGTTCCCTGAACCATGGATCGACCATAGGAGGAAGCGCCAGCCGAGCTTCGAAATGTTCAATGATTGTGACCCATACTCACTCGAAACAGAACCGATAAAATTCTCGCGGCTACATCAAGAATTAGGGGGTACCAAGGCCGAAGCATTCAGTGAATGGGACTTTGTGTTGGGAGAAGACCTACTGCGCCAATTTCTCAACCTTTGCAAGCTAGAGGACACTCGGATCAATACAATAGACAAGGGGGACGCTCCGGAACAAGTCTACACCAAGTGTTGGGTTTTGTAGTAACATGCGCAGCGGACTTAAGCATTTAAAATTTATGAAACCCAAAGCCCATAGATCCATTCATATGATTAAGTCAAATACAACATAATGAATACTAGAATACTAACCCTTGATGCCTTTGATTTTGCAACCTTGAATTCGATGGAGGCTTGAAATCTTGATCATGAACAAAGCAAGAATCACGAACTATGAAGATGATAAGTTTCACCCTCTAGCGGTATCCACACCACGAACGAATATCAAGAACACTTGATCTTGGTTGCTAGACCAAATTATGAAACACGCTTTCACAATTGTAAGAACTATATGGAATTATGAATATTCTTGTTCTTCACTTTAGGGATCTTAGAACAAGAAAATAACCTCTCAAAACCTTATGGAGGCTCTCACAACAACATGTCTAATGGCTGTAAAAAGGATCCTTAAATAGGTCCTAATCCTTAACCCTTAAGGACTTAGGAAACCTAAATCCCGTCACCAAATTAGGCAACAAGGAATTTTGGCCGACTTGACTGGCACGGTCGTGCCCTACAATCTGGCACGGTCGTGCCATCTAGTCCGCGCGAATTCCCCAGCCACCCATTTTCGGCACGGTCGTGCTTGGTAATTTGACACGGTCGTGCCAATCATGTCGACAGGTTTGCCTTGGTTTGGATTTATGGCACGACTGTGCCATTTTAAGGCGCACGACCGTGCCAGAGCCAAACACAGATATTTTTCCATAATTCCCATTTAGTCCTTTACGATTCGTTCTATTTGTGTGTGACCCTCTAGGATTACACTAAGTTGGTAATGGGTTCAAACATGAACCCATAAGATATGATTAGGTTCTAGCAAACCGTCATACCTACCCAAATGGTGTAACTAGATACAAGTTCGTATTCCTTTTAGAACATGTCATAATCCCTTTGTCCACGATGTCATTGAACACAAGTCATGGTCAACAAGTCAACTTGTATTGTTAAATACTTTTCTCGATCCCGAATATGTTGATAATCCAAATGACATTGATCCAATCAATCCATTTGAGTTTGGCCAAACATTTCACCAACATCATTCCTTCGAGGGGCCCAAGCTTGACATCTCTCCGAAGAGGGACAAATCCATTTCGCTTATTATTCTTCCCTACGTGAATTCAATCATGCCAATCATACCCTTTATAACTACCGTGTTAAGGCAGCGTTTGAATATGTCAAACATAATGTTCATCAAGTGGAAGACTATAATAACTTCATGTCTAAGGATTCAAATGACATAACTAATATGAGATTTATATATGACATCGACCATGACATAAATCTCATACCGCGGGTCATGTCCAGTACCTTGTTCCAAACAAGTACCCATAAATCTAACATGATCATCCCATGGTCATTTAGCCTTTATACTAGTGCTTAAGAAGCTCTAGGGATGGAGATTATTATAAGCAAACACGAGCCATAATAATAATCTTATTATCTCTTTATTATTATGAATAAAATGATAACTTATACAATGTTTAACAAACGTGCCTAGGGCACCAACACCAACAATCTCCTACTTGCCCTAGGCCCAATTTCCTAGGTATCCAATACCCATGGACCTAACATGACCATCATGTTTAGCTTTATGGAAGTTCCATTGTTTAGCGTGTCTGTAACGTTATCATTAGTAGGTACTTTGCATATATGTACGTCTCTCTTATCAACGATTTCTCGAACGATACGAAAACGCCTAAGTATGTGTTTGGATTTAGGATGTGCCCTTGGTTCCTTTTGCTTGATCAATAGCATGACTATTATTGCTAATAAAGTCTGTTTGATTAGCAATGCTAGGAACCATCTTAAGTTCACCCATGAACTTCTTAATCCAAACAATTTCCTTTGCGGCATCCAGTGTAGCAATATACTTAGATTTTAGTATGTAGAATTAGTGACTGTACTCTGCTTGGAACCATTCCAACTTACAGCTTCACTATTGTTAATAAAACTGAATTGCGATTTTTATCATCTTCGTCAGTTTGGAAGTATGCATTTGTGTACCCATATACACCGAGATCATCTTCCATCCCTCCATAGATCATAAACGAATCTTTAGTCCTTCTAAAGTACTTTAAGACTCGCTCTCATAGCCATCCAGTGAATCTCACCGGTGTCGGATTGATATCTACTCGTTATGCTCCAAGCATTAGATATATCCGGCTTAGTACTTATCATGGTATGATGGATCCAATTGCCGAAGCAAAATGGCATCCCATTCAGTCTTCTCATGCTCATCATTTGTCTTAGGACATTTGAGTCTTTGCATAGAAAACTCCATGTAACATTGGCAATGGTCCTCTCTTAGAATTTTCCATGCGGAATCTTCTAATGACTTTGTCAATGTATGTACTTTGGCTTAAACCAATTATCCTCCTTGATCTATCTCTATAGATCTTAATGCCAAGAACATATGTAGCTTCATCCATATTCTTCATTGCGAAACACTTTCTTAACAAAGTCTTTACAGATTAACGTGTAAGAATGTCGTTTCCAATGAGCAATATGTCATCCACATATTAGATAAGGAATAGCACCATGCTCCCACTAATCTTCTTGTATATACGAGATTCATCTTCGTTCTTGATCAAGCCAAGCTCTATGACTTATCAAAACGGAGATTCCAACTCCCAAAAGCTTGCTTCAATCCATCCAATGAATCTTCGCAACTTTCATACCTTTTAGAATTTTCTTGACTATCAAAACCTTTAGGTTGTATCCAATACATCCTTAAGTGAGTTCCTGTTGAGGAACGCTTGTTTTGACATCATTTTGTCAAATTTCACATTCCAAATATGAACATGTGACTATGAAAATTCTAATAAGTTTCTTGCTACCCATGTAAGTCTTTCTCCAAGAAAAGCCATTCATCTCCTTTGGTTTTTACACCTTAGGTTAGAATGATCAAGTTCCAAATGTGGAGTTGATATTGCATCTTTGATAGGTGGTAAATACTTCATTCTAAATGAACTTTACCTCAATACTTTCTATCTCGAAATATCCAATATTTCTTCTAATAGATTGTATTTTATCATGTGTGCAAGTACTTGTATATCTTGAACGGATTTTCACAACCCCTTGTGAAAACTTGTTCAATTTCCATCTCAGGTTAAAATATATTTTCTAGGTCTCGAACCATTCGAGATACATTTTACTCCCACTGATTCTTTTAGAGATAAGCCACTTATCTAGAAAAGTATCATCATAGTCAACAAACCATTTGTTTCTTATGAGTAAAATTATTATCCTCAAGTTTCCTTAGGATATCCCATGAAAGTATATTTATTAGATTTAAATGTGAGTGTGTCCCAGACAAATCCTTTCAAAAAGGGTCTCACCATCTTAAATCTTTATGAAAGACAAACCAAGTTTTCTTTCACCATTTAACCTCTCTTGATGGAATTCAGATTAGTATAATCATAGCGGTTTTAAATACATAACCCCAAAATGAATAATGGAAGATCACTTTGACTTTATCATCTAATGAACCATATCCAATAAGGTTCTTATACTTTCACGCAGACATATCATTTAGAATGATATTCTTAGTGAAGTTAATTTGTGAAACCATTTCACAACTTTAATGATTACTGTCAAATTTTCGGTTTAATTATCCATCATCATGATCCAATCATAATTTTTGAATAGTTTTACCAAGTATAATAAAAATTTCTTTTAGCATTGCTTCTTAATGCACCATACACATCAAAATGTATTAGGTCAATTAAGATATTAGCCTTTTACCAATCATAGTAAAAGATGTCTTGGTCCAAGTAAATAAGATTTGCATAAATCATGTGATTCCAAATCATATGACTTAAAACTCCGTCCCATGGAATTCTAGATATGCATCTTTTATTTATTTGATCAAAACAATAATGCATAAAGAATTTTTAATTATTTATGTTATTGCCTTTATTACTTTGTTTTTCAAGATTTAGGATATAAGATTTATTTATATGATAACACAATGAAGTAAATCATAATAAATAAAGCACTTTTCTTATTCCAAACAAGAAATTAATATCCTTCATTATCTCTTAACAAAATAATGTTTTTCTACTTAATCAGTAAAGTCACTTTACAAGTGTTCTACGAACAATGTTGCAACCATTACATCATTACCGTTTGTAGATAAAACTTTACTATAAGTAGTCTTTCATTTTAGTAATTATTCTGGTATCCAATACCCAATAATTAAATTTAGAAAGAATAATTTATAACATAAAATTCCCAAGTGGTAGTCCCACTACCATTCCTTTTATTGATCATCCAGAATTTTGACTACAATTCTAAATGGTCAATCCAATTGCCATTTTACCAAATTGCATCAATTAGAGTTATTATTTTAACCATAATTATTTCTTTTAGGTTTGACAACTATTGTCTTACCTTTCTTTTGGCACTTGGCCCTTTTCCTTAAGAACCATGAGCTCTGGAGAACCATTCTCCAATATCTTCATCTTCGCAGTTTTTAGCATGTTAATGCAATTCGAAGAAATTCTTATTCATTCTAAACATGTTATAGTCCATCACAAAGTGATTATAACCCTTAGTCAATGAATTAAGAATAATATCCATGGCTAGCTCCAATCCAATTGGACTCCCAAGTTTCTCAAGATGCTCTTTGTAGCCATTATCTTAAGCATGTGAGGTTCCACTTATTACCCTTTACTCCTTTTGCAAGAAGTGAATGCAATAATGGTTTTATACCTCTCTTGCTTAGATTGCTCTTTGAAACATGTAACTCAACTCCACGCCTATTTAATAGGCTTCCACAAGTTCCAAACTTTGTTGGACTTTAAGAGCACATAATCGTGAGCATAAGACAACTCACATTCCTAGAATCATAATCATGATTCTTGTGATTGTCTACTCCGGCATTAGGTTCTTTAGGAATAGGCCCATCAAGAATGTACAACCCATCTTCTTGCCTTAGAACGATTCTTAGGCTCAGGATCCAATCCATGAAGTTTGTACCATTCTCTTGAAGCATTATCCTTATCAAGGATTAATCGCAACGATTTTAGTTGTCATCTACAACCAATGCAAAATTTCCAAAATTTTACAAGTACCAATCTCATTAAAGAGATAAATAATGTATTTTCCAAAAATACTCCCACTAAATTATATAACCTTCTTATACATCCAATGTATAATATAATTTAAATGGGCTAAGATCCAACTTTAACTTAATTTTGAGTACGCTTTGGCGCACCGCTCAAAACTAAATTAATTAGGTAGACAACCCTGTCAATCATATCTCATATGACTCTTAGATCTTTTCATGAGATTCTTTTGAAATTGTGCTAAGATCCAACTTTAATTTAACTTTGAGTCCACGGAGGCGGACCGCTCAAAATCAAATTAATTAGGTAGACAATTTCTTGTCAATCATATCTCATATGATTCTTAGGGATCCAATTTCGAAAGCATGTTTAATCTCATCTTTGCCTAGGCCCAAAACTGTTTTGACGCCTTATTAAGTCCAACCATTTTAAACGCATAGGAAACTCTTATTCACTCATCTTGCTCATACAAAAGTAAAATCAATGCACCTCGCTTTGGCGAGCCCACATGAAAGTACCCGTGTACTTACAAGTGTTTTAATCATGGCGTGGCAAAAAGGACTTCAAACTTTCTTGAAGGTTCATCACCATATAGCATACAACATATTTATGAGCACACAAGATAAACATGTTACGCATCAAGTTTAGCCACTAAATTAATTTCCATTAATTTAAGCATAATATTTATGTGTCATTAGTTTCTCTATTATTATGAGGATGAGATTATTTGAACTTTGGTCATCATCTCCAAATCAAGACAACAAGAAGTGCGACCGAACTAAGCCATTGGCAACCACAATTCCGCACTAATTCAAGAAACCAAGAAAGTAGTCCATGTGGCCGAAACTAAGCAATAGATGGTCTCGATGAACGTAGGCCAATTGCATTCACAATTCCACATGGATCTCCAATCATTGAATCAAGAACTTTGTTTCTCAATTTTAGCAATTATGAACTCTTCATAATTCTAATTTCGTTTTATCTTTGAAACCTTGATTGCGATCAAGTTTGGGAAACACAATCTCGATGAACGTAGATTAGCCATCCAAACCTTGAACTAATCTTAGAATCACAAGACTAAAACAAATAGGAGATTTAAACCCAAGATCCACACCCAAAACCCAAACCCTACCCCCGCGCCAAACCCTAGGTCCGGCCGGGTCAAGGCTTGGGTCCGGTCGGACCCCTTGCGAAAAATCCAAATTTTTTAAAGTTCCCAAATTTATCTCAAAATTGTTTTTCCCGATTCAATTAGGATTTGGTGTTCTTGGTGATCCAATCACCATGATCATAAAAACCTTGAATAAACGATTTATTCTTGAATCCCTAGAATATCAAAACTTTGATCCAATCAAAAATTGATAATCCAAACAATTTTAAATCCACCATAATTTTAATTGCGATTGAGCAGTGCGATTAAAGTTTATAAAACAATAAACCACATAAAACACATAGACCACATAAACATCATAATCCCAATATTCAAATCATGCTAGGCACATAAACAATTTATGTACACACAACATGATTATGTATTGAAATAATCAACATGAACGGGGCTCTGATATCACTGTTGGGTTTTGTAGTAACATGCGCAGCGGAATTAAGCATTTAAAATTTATGAAACCCAAAGCCCATAGATCCATTCATATGATTAAGTCAAATACAACATAATGAATACTAGAATACTAACCCTTGATGCCTTTGATTTTGCAACCTTGAATTCGATGGAGGCTTGAAATCTTGATCATGAACAAAGCAAGAATCACGAACTATGAAGATGATAAGTTTCACCCTCTAGCGGTATCCACACCACGAACGAATATCAAGAACACTTGATCTTGGTTGCTAGACCAAATTATGAAACACGCTTTCACAATTGTAAGAACTATATGGAATTATGAATATTCTTGTTCTTCACTTTAGGGATCTTAGAACAAGAAAATAACCTCTCAAAACCTTATGGAGGCTCTCACAACAACATGTCTAATGGCTGTAAAAAGGATCCTTAAATAGGTCCTAATCCTTAACCCTTAAGGACTTAGGAAACCTAAATCCCGTCACCAAATTAGGCAACAAGGAATTTTGGCCGACTTGACTGGCACGGTCGTGCCCTACAATCTGGCACGGTCGTGCCATCTAGTCCGCGCGAATTCCCCAGCCGCCCATTTTCGGCACGGTCGTGCTTGGTAATTTGGCACGGTCGTGCCAATCATGTCGACAGGTTTGCCTTGGTTTGGATTTATGGCACGACCGTGCCATTTTAAGGCGCACGACCGTGCCAGAGCCAAACACAGATATTTTTCCATAATTCCCATTTAGTCCTTTACGATTCGTTCTATTTGTGTGTGACCCTCTAGGATTACACTAAGTTGGCAATGGGTTCAAACATGAACCCATAAGATATGATTAGGTTCTAGCAAACCGTCATACCTACTGTCACGACCCGAAATATAGGCTCTATTTTATTAAGTAATAAAGGATTTTTATTTAATTATTTGCTTCGTTATTTATTTAAATTATTGTTTATTTAAATAATTATGTGTGCAATTTATGTGTTATAATAATTATGCCTAGCATTTTAATTGGGTCATTTGAGCTAGTGAGGAAGTGTTGAATCTTAATTGTTAGGCGGGAGTGTAAGTAATTGTGTTAGTTTGGGGAGGGGGTCTAGTTGTATCATTTCAAAAAATAATTTCCCCCTACTCCCTCACCTCCCTCACCTCTCCCTCACTCCTCTCCACCCTCTCCCAGCATTTTTCTCTCTCTCTCTCCATTTGTGAAAGGTAAACATTTCTTGTTCTTCTCTCTTCATTATCTTCCCCTTACTCTCATCTTCTCTCATTTCTTAAAACGTGAACATTGTTTAGATCGTCGATAGGATCGCGTAGAACCAAAAAGAATCGAATTCCGTCAACTTTCATTATTTTCAAGTAAGTTACTTTTCCCCCATTTTGATGCTAAAATGTTCATATCATGTTTATATGATGTTTGATGTGTTATTTTTGGAGTTTGATTGAGTTTTGAATTTATTTGGAATTTTATTTGGGTTTTGGGTAAAAATGGTGAAACTTGAATGTTGGTTGTGATTCTTGGTTTTGGTTTGTAAATGGTGTATTTGGATTCCCATTTTAGTTATAAATGATGTTTGGGTACCTTAGAAATCTTGTTGGGAGGATTGATTTTGAGTGTTATGGAATTTGTGAGGAAATGGTTATGCATTTTGATGAACCCAGCTGAGATTTCTTCCCAGTTCGTAGACCAGGCGCCCGCCTGACCCTTGCCAGGCGCCCGCCTACATGTCATTTTCTGATGACCAAACTCACTGGACAAACAAGCGCCCGCCTGCCCCATACCAGGCGCCCGCCCGCCCCCTGTTCTAGGAATTTGACCTTTTTGCTTGGTTTAAGACTTAAGGCTTAACTAGTTTAGGTTTAATCCTTCTAATTAACTTAAGATAACACCGTGGAACACTTTATTGTGTGGATTTGATTCTTTTGTGAATAAATATGATGCGAAATTTATTTAAGTACCGTTTTGGTAATGTAGTTCATCTTTGATGTGCTGTTTGCATTGGTTGACCTTTGTGGTAACTTAATTTGATTGGTTCCCTACTTTGGAACCTTAAGTTGTTCATTCATGCTAAATTATTATTACTTAGCATTTATTTGAAAGTCCAGCTGGTATTTTGTGTGTGTTTGGGCGATGGGAAAGGTTATAATGGCAAAGCCAAGTCCATTATAATGTTGACCATTGTTTTGCCCCCTTCTTTACCCCTTCTCCAGATTGGCCTTGGAAAGGATAAGTCAGCGTTCCTTTGTGAATGTATCTGGCTAGCGGGCATGACTTTGTGTCATGGTCCTTGTCCCTTGTGACACTTTTATGTTATTGGTTCCGGTACCGGGGTTTTCTCTTCAGCTCTCATGCTATTATGAAGATGTTGATTTGTTGATTATTGAAGCTGCGCAGCGATCCTTTATTTGGATGTTCCGGTTTGGAAAACCTTGGCTATATCATTTGTTATGTGTTTATTTCCGCTGCTATCTGATATATGATAATTGTTATGTGCTATGTGATAATTATTATTGTTTATTGCTTATTGCATCATTGCATGTCATGTAGTTGCATTAGTAACTTATTGAGATTTATCTCACCCCTTTTCTTTTATCTTTGTTTTTCCTTAACCCCCCCCCCAGGTGCTAAGGATTAGTCTCGCTGATCACGAGATAGAGGACGTCGAGTGGGGATCCGTTCTTTTGGGGAAGGTTGATATAGGTTGGTTTCCATTATGTAAATGTGTAACCATTTTGGGGTAGTTGTACCAAACAATGACGTCTTTAAGAATTGTATATTTTTATTTGTTGGGCATAAACTTGTGGAAGTTTATGATAGTAGTATTTGGCTTTTATCAAACTTTGATTTGTAAAACTTTGGATCACCCTTTTTGTATCAAATGGAATTTTTAACTTCAGTATTTCTGAGTTTTGGTTTTAGAGTCGACGTCCAGCTCGCGGTCCCGGGGCCCGCAAGGTCCGGGGTCGCGACACCTACCCAAATGGTGTAACTAGATACAAGTTCGCATTCCTTTTAGAACATGTCATAATCCCTTTGTCCACGATGTCATTGAACACAAGTCATGGTCAACAAGTCAACTTGTATTGTTCAATACTTTTCTCGATCCCGAATATGTTGATAATCCAAATGACATTGATCCAATCAATCCATTTGAGTTTGGCCAAACATTTCACCAACATCATTCCTTCGAGGGGCCCAAGCTTGACATCTCTCCGAAGAGGGACAAATCCATTTGGCTTATTATTCTTCCCTACGTGAATTCAATCATGCCAATCATACCCTTTATAACTACCGTGTTAAGGCAGCGTTTGAATATGTCAAACATAATGTTCATCAAGTGGAAGACTATAATAACTTCATGTCTAAGGATTCAAATGACATAACTAATATGAGATTTATATATGACATCGACCATGACATAAATCTCATACCGCGGGTCATGTCCAGTACCTTGTTCCAAACAAGTACCCATAAATCTAACATGATCATCCCATGGTCATTTAGCCTTTATACTAGTGCTTAAGAAGCTCTAGGGATGGAGATTATTATAAGCAAACACGAGCCATAATAATAATCTTATTATCTCTTTATTATTATGAATAAAATGATAACTTATACAACGTTTAACAAACGTGCCTAGGGCACCAACACCAACACCAAGCTCATCATGAAATGTGACGAGCCCATCAACAACTGGTACACAACTGGGGGACCCATAGCAAGTGAAGAGTTCCTGATCAAAGAGCTAGGATGCACTCCCCATCCCCATAGGAAGAGAAATCTTGTAACTCTTACCCTAGAGTCAGATACCGCTACCGATGAGCTCACCTGTAGACACCCCGCCTTGGACCTCTCACCCTGATTGCATACATAGTATTTTTATTTAACTTGTTTTTGTTAATTTCTGTTACTTCTGTTAAGTTCCTAACTGATTCCGTTAGTTTTGGACTGAACTGCATAACAGAATTAACTTTCTAGTCCATTCTGTCAAAATTGCCTTTTCAAAGCCGCGCGCCTCCGCCTTTTGAGGTCAGAAGCGCGCGCCTTCCGATGGTACATCCGGAAGCGCGCGCCTCTGGGGCGTCAGTTACAGATTTTCTCCCAAGAATCCCTCTCTTGCTTATTTTGCATGGATTTCACCCGGGAAATATTTCTTTGTGACCGCGAATTGGCACCAAAAACATCCCCTTTCAACTATAAAAACCCCTCCAATCCATCATTGAGGGGACCTCTTCTCGACTCTTTTTGGACTCTTTTTACACTCTTTGGACTTGGAACTTTCTCTCTACACAAATTCTATATCATTTTCCCTACACAAATTCTCCCAATAAGAGTTTTACATAACAAAACTCTACACAAATCTCTACACAACAACATCATTTTCAAGTCCAAGATTGAAGCCTTCTTTCTAAAGGTACAAGTCTTCTTCTTTTATTCTCTTTTATTCTAGTCTTACTAGTATGCAATCTCCATAAAAAGGGATACAACCAAAAGGCCACTTCACTATTGAAGTTTGGCCAAGGTTACATCCCGACATTCCAAACTTCATTTAATTTATATTTCATTTCTTAATGTAATCATTTAGCGCTAGTCCAACATGTAACTATTTAGCATTAAATTAATAAAACTATTCTTTTCCCCTTTTTTTTCTTTACATTATAATTGTTAGCATTGTTAATAAATTGAAGGACATTTAGCATTAGAACACCAATAGTAGCAAGACCCGCACAAGCGGGGCGGAGTGGGTGTTTAAGTACTTCCCACTCCGTCACCTAACCCCCGAACCCTTCTTTCCCGAATCTCTGGTTTTGTACATAAATTAGGCTATTTCTAGGTTTTTCTTATGTTCCTTTAAAAACATAGGTGGCGACTCTAAACAAATCTAAAACAAGTTAGAGATCCTAGGATAATTCACCGCTCTAGCCAAGCCGTGGTTCCCCGGGGTATCTACAGTGGCGACTCTGCTGGGGACGATAGAGGGTTAAACTTGCGTTTTCATTTTTGTTGCTCTTTTATTCTGTTTTCTGGGCATTCTGGTAAAAAGGGTAGGAAGCGCGCGCCTCCGGCCTTCTTGGCCTAAAGCGCGCGCGTCCGACCCTTATTACCAGAATCGCCCACCTCCTTTCTTGTCCTTCAATTCCATGTTTCTGTGCTAACAAATTCTGCAGGGGAAAGTTTTCTTAATTAAGGGTCAAGGCAATCCCTTGAACCCACTGATTTGCAGGTTCTCACCCAGAAGCGGGCGCCTCTGCCCCTCTTTGTCTACCGCGCGCGCCTTCCGCATAGGCAACCCAATGCGCGCGCTTCCGGGCGCATTCCCGGAACAGAACAGTGCACAGAAACAGAACAGAATGACAGTGTGTGGGCACCGGGCCTGCATACAATTTCTTTTACTTTCTGTTTATTTTTATCGGTCACACGGGTGATTCGAAAGTTGTAATTATGTGCTTATTTGTTTTTTTATTTATTTATTTTGAAAAAAAAAAATGTTTTGTCACATGTTAGACCTCACACTACATGCACATATTCTTATCAACTGCTCACTATCGAGTCGCACAAGTCCAACCCCAAACCCGTCGAGGCCCGTCCTAGGAAGTTTCAAGCTCCACTCGACCTTGGCTCTTTCGAAGCGGTAAACCTCAGCCCGTGGCGTAGTTCAAGACTACATGCCGGGGGTGACCTTTGAGCCTCATATTCAAGCCGAGCACAAACCACACAAATTCTAGTTAGGGTCTAACTCTCCGTGACTCAAGTCGGTTTCCATGTACCGAGATTTCCCTAAACTAATGTCTTCAAATCATACATGCCAACTTGTTGAAAGGGACGCAATAAAAATCCATCCCCAAAAGTGGTTATTTTGGACGAAAATAAAAATCCGTCCCCGCATGTATGATTTACTACATTAATTTAGTTTAATCCCGACACATGTAGGATTCACAAGCGTGGTGGAATCCGATGAGTATATGGGACAACGAGAAGGTCTATATACTAGTGTGACGATTCCACTATTTTTCTAGAAACCCCAAAAAGGACTCCGTCCTTCCGACTTTGTAAATAAATAAAAAAAAAAGAGTCGTTTTTCCTTATGTGGTTGAGTCTTTTCCTTTGTTGTGGGTGAAGTTACTTTACTCAAAAGGTGTTTGTGGGGCCATCCTAAGATCAACCGTGTTCTCTCCATAGGTCCAATGGCTTCAAATGGCAACGACAACGGCATTTCCGTGTCCAACGAAGGGTTATTCCGCATGGTGGAAGCATTGAAAGAGAAAGTTGATACACTAGCCGAGAATGTCCGCCGCAAGGATGATCTATGGCGAGCTCGTTACAAGCATGTGAAAACGGTCCACGAGAAAGAAGTTGCTCAACTCAAGAACCGATTAAAGGGGCTCACGAATGAAAGAAAGGTCCAAAGCATTGATACCCGTTTGGTCAACACTCTCATGTCCTACATTGACCAAAGGCTTAGTGGGCTAAATTTTCACAAGGGCCCAAGCACCGATCTTCATCAAGCTTCTCTCCTCATGAACACAATGGAGGCTCTTCCCGAAAAGTTCAAGATGCCCGATATTGGCAAGTTCAACGGCAAATCTTGCCCCGACGCTCATGTTGACTCCTACATTTGGGCCATGCTACCAAAGAAAGTGTCTCCTCAAATAATGGCACAATGCTTCCCACTTACTCTCGAGGGGGTCGCAAAAGATTGGTATACGGGTCTTCCAGTTTCCACCCGCCTCAATTGGGATGTCTCTATGCTTGCCTTCAAGTCACAATATCAAGGCAACTCCATATTCCGCCCCACCAAGAAGGAATTGGAGAGCACCGTGCAAATGGGTGATGAATCATTTGGGGACTTCTATCGCCGTTGGAATGACAAGCTAGCCGAGATGGTTGATAGGCCTTCCAAGAAGGAACAAATGGACATCTTCTTGAAGTGTTTCAAAATGGACTACCGCACTCATCATAGTGGGGCTTTTCACTCCGATTTTTCAAGCATGTATGATGCGGGGGTTAGAATTGACAATTTGCTCCGAGAAGTGGCCGAGTCCTCCTATGACACAAGCTTCAATGACAAAGGGTTCCCAAGCAATGACATGGAAGAATGTAGTGACATGGAAGACTACAATGACAATGAGGACTACAACGACATGGGGGATGACGACAACAATCTCCGTTTCTCTTTCTCTACCTAGAAATAGGATAAAAAAAAAGAGTCAAAGTCCTCTTAAGTGTGCATTAAGTTTTCTTTGTCCAATTAATGTGAAATTTTGAGTCGAGTCTCATCATCGAATAAAAAGTCGTTCTTGTCCTCATACACTCTTCCAAGTTGTTCAATCTAATTCTTGGCAAAATGATGAAAAGATGTCTAAACACGTTTTAGAACAAGGCCATCACTTGAACGTCTAGGGGCTAAACATCGACGCCAACATCAACGACGAAGCCAAGACAAACAAGGTGGAGCAACAATCATGAAGAAGTCAAGCAAAGTTTTCAAAGGGGGATTAAAAAAAAAAAAAAAAAAAAAAAGAGCTCGCTAGGTTGAAACCATCAAATCAACCTAGGCAAAAGTTAGAGCACACACACAAAAAAAAAAAAAAAAAATCCCCCTCAATAAAAAAAGTTCACATCAAGATCATCATCATCATCCACCAACGAAGGACGAAGCAACAATTCATCACGAAGAATGGAGAATCCACAAGAACTACGGTGACCTGAGCCTCTACACTGGAGGAACGTAGGCAACTTGCGGGTCCGGTCTCATGCAAGAAAGAAGATATGTTTAGCCCTAGCGCGTTATGGTGATCGGCCTTCATCTCGAACTTGTCAAGACATCTTTGTATGATTCATTTGCCAATGAATTAATCACCAAAAAGATTGAACAACTTTCTTAGATTTGGAATCATTTCGCGCTCCTTGTCGAGTCTAAGGACTTCTATTCTTTCTGCATACTCCCAATTTCTTGCAATCAAATTGGGGCTTTCCTTCTCTTCTCTCTTAATGACTTACTTGCCTTCGTGAGTCATTCAATTCAATAAAAAAAATACATGTCAATACTAGGGACACTTCCTTAGTCGAGTCAATGTCACTCATCTTTAGTGACAAAAGGTCTTCACCACAAAATCACATGTCTCTCATCCTCAGCTAGAGTCAATGCACACTTCCTCATTAATCGAGTCAAAAATGAAGACGCAAAAGAGATGCCCGCTAGATTGAAAACCCGAAAGGGCGGTCTAGGCAAAAAACAGGGTGCGTCATAAAAAAAAAAGAGAGAGTGAGAGAGAGAAGGGAAAGAGAAATGGAGATCCCCGGCCTCTAAAGAAGACAAGTTCTACATTGAATCTCCTCAGCAAGTCAATTCCCCACCGAGTCAACTTTGGGATTGCAAAAGGCTCGACAAGATATAGCACCATCAAAGGTTGTCTTGGGTTATCGGCATCATTCTCCAGCAGTGTGCATTTTTGGGTTCATGAAAAGAAGGCCCGTGGTAACCAAGATCCATCCGAGAACAAGCCCATCATAAAAGGGCACGAGGTTGCACAAATAATCCCTAGCTAGTCAATTGGCCTGGACAGCAAATAGCAACAACATGTGTCTCAGTTTTCAAGGCTTCCTCAATTATGTACTTCTAAAGTACGCCGAAAGGCTCCCGAGAAATGGAGTAGCTCTTGCCATATCCTCTCATGTTTGTTCCCTCGCACGAGGATGAGTCACTCTTGCTTTGCTCAACAAATGGTGACGCCCTAGGGGCTACGTGACTCAAGGACAAGGATTTCTTTTGCTTCACTTGACAATCAATACGCCCTAGAGGCTATGCTCGAAAAAAAAGATGTGTGAGACTATCCTCAAAGTCTCTCAAAAGGGGATGTCAAAAAGCCCTCTTGTCACGTGTGCCCATGCTCATTCCCCCAATCAAGGATGGATCTTTCTCGCAATCAATGATGGCACTCTAGGGGGCTACGGTCAAGTTTTAAAGGCTCCCCTCGGCAAAGAGCAATTGACTCCCCAGCAGTATCCCCAGCCAAGTCATGTGCAACATTGGAAGCTTCCTCAATTCGGCACTGAAGGTCTCCAAGGGCTTCGCAATCTACAATCTTTTGGGCTACGGCATTACAGTAATTCAAGCAAAGGGCAGTATTAGGGCTTCGCGACCGACAGTCTTTTGGGCAACAATACTCGAGCAAGTGCAATGTGGAGTAGTCTTATGGCTCCATGAGAATAATCAAGATTCAAGGGTCTCTCAACACTTCAAGTCAAAGGCCTCTTGGTTTTAAATGAAGACTCCGATGTTATGAATGAAGTTGATGATTTTTGTTAGAACTCACAGCGAGATTTTGAAGGAAGTCTTAGAGAAAAGGAAAAAGATTCAATATGCTAATCTCTAATCAAAACAGGGTTATAGCGGGAAATGCCACGGCCAATCCCAATGTTTCTGCAATTCAGCACCCCCTTCTCCAAGATCAAAAGCACAAGGTGCAGCTCAGATAAAGTTGGGCCACAGCACCAGTTGCATCCGAAGATCCGTCATTAGTTCAACTCAAGAAGAGTCAAGCAAGCATACTCATTTGAGACTTTATCACGCCAAGACCTTATCCTCCGCGACCTCGACGGCACCGCAATACATTACTGCATCCTTTGACATAAGCCCTCAGCCATTTGGGTAATGACCACAATGAGGCCATTCATCTCCCCAGTAAGAGCAAGAAAGAGATCTCTATCAAGAATTCTACCAAACGGTACATCTGCTCTCAATGCCGAGCCAATCACGAGATAATTTGGGGCTTTATAATGAAAGGTCTTCACATCCCGCCATCTACAAGGCCACGACACTTGGGGCTTTGCAATCTCTCGAAGCTTGGCATCAACGATCTCCTCTTGAGGATTGCTCACTACAATAACAAAAGGCGATTTACTCGAATGGGCCAAGAGCTGATTTATCTTGGAGCTATGCAAGTCCCTCAAAATTTGGCATCAAAGGCATTCTAGGGGCTTTACAATCAGCAACCCTCATCTCGGCATCAAAAACCTTTTGAAGCCCCGTAATCAACAAATCTCTTAGGGCTAGACATCTATCTTCGTTAGGCACACCAGCGACAACAGAATTCAAGCGAGGCAATCCGGACTTCGACTGAGCATGACTTGATCTTGGGTTAGCTTTACAAAACACACAATGGCTAAAATGGTTCACCCACGAACAAAAAAAAAAAAAAAAAAAAAAAAAAAATCTTTTCCTCACATGTGTGCATATTCTTTCCTTTCTAATCTTAAAAAAAAAAAAAAAAAAAAAAAAGTTTTTTTCTTTTTTCTTTTTCTCCTTCTATGTGCAAAAGTATGTGCTTTACTTCGCTTTGCTCCTAGCTTCTCCTCCAGCGTTCTCCATCATCTTTGAACTACGCTGGTCTGATTCTCTTAAAGGGATACGTAGGCAGCCTCTTGGCACGACCAACCCATCATCCAAAGTACCATCTCGCCAACCCAACATCAAGGGCATTCTCTCATCAACATCCAAAGAATGGACATTCTCCATCAAAGCATCCTTCGCGGAAATCATAAATCCATCTCCACTCAAGAGGCAATGGTAAGCGAAGGTATGAATACATCCAATGCTTTCCTCAAAATCACACCGCACACAAGATCACTCTCTACATTGCAAGAGTGTTCCAAAATCCCATCACACCACGAGCACAATTTCTCTCTCTCATTCATTCACACTTCATGCATCTTCTTGCAAGAACACATATACCTGTCAAGCACACACATAACAGGTACCACCACGATGTCAACAACATCCGCTACTCAAGGCACTTCATCCCCACCAGAAAGTGGTCAACCGTGGCCCACACCCACCCCACAAGTCATCAACATAAGCTCCCATGAGCTCCAAGTCGGCAACTCGGTCCATATCGAGACAAGCTCCCATGAGCTCCAAGTCGGCAACTCGGTCCATATCGAGACAAGCTCCCATGAGCTCCAAGTCGGCAACTCGGTCCATATCGAGACAAGCTCCCATGAGCTCCAAGTCGGCAACTCGGTCCATATCGAGACAAGCTCCCATGAGCCCCAAGTCGGCAACTCGGTCCATATCGAGACAAGCTCCCATGAGCCCCAAGTCGGCAACTCGGTCCATATCGAGACAAGCTCCCATGAGCCCCAAGTCGGCAACATCGGTCCATATCGAGACAAGCTCCCATGAGCTCCAAGTCGGCCACTCGGTCCATATCGAGACAAGCTCCCATGAGCTCCAAGTCGGCAACTCGGTCCATATCGAGACAAGCTCCCATGAGCTCCAAGTCGGCAACTCGGTCCATATCGAGACAAGCTCCCATGAGCTCCAAGTCGGCAACTCGGTCCATATCGAGACAAGCTCCCATGAGCCCCATCTCAACAACTCGGTCCTTATCAAGACAAGCTCCCGTGAGCTCCAATACAACACCCCAGCAAAAGATGCTCACACAGGGAGCGCACCCCTATCTCTAGCAATTTCAAATTACTGCTTTCATCGAGTCTTTGCTTTCTTTTTCATTGTCGATGTCCTTGGCGGGTGTTTTTACTTTCGTCGACGCGTTTTGCCTTGCAATCCACGTCGCCGAGGGGCTCTGTAGACACCCCGCCTTGGACCTCTCACCCCGATTGCATACATAGTATTTTTATTTAACTTGTTTTTGTTAATTTCTGTTACTTCTGTTAAGTTCCTAACTGATTCCGTTAGTTTTGGACTGAACTGCATAACAGAATTAACTTTCTAGTCCATTCTGTCAAAATTGCCTTTTCAAAGCCGCGCGCCTCCGCCTTTTGAGGTCAGAAGCGCGCGCCTTCCGATGGTACATCCGGAAGCGCGCGCCTCTGGGGCGTCAGTTACAGATTTTCTCCCAAGAATCCCTCTCTTGCTTATTTTGCATGGATTTCACCCGGGAATATATTTCTTTGTGACCGCGAATTGGCACCAAAAACATCCCCTTTCAACTATAAAAACCCCTCCAATCCATCATTGGAGGGGACCTCTTCTCGACTCTTTTTGGACTCTTTTTACACTCTTTGGACTTGGAACTTTCTCTCTACACAAATTCTATATCATTTTCCCTACACAAATTCTCCCAACAAGAGTTTTACATAACAAAACTCTACACAAATCTCTACACAACAACATCATTTTCAAGTCCAAGATTGAAGCCTTCTTTCTAAAGGTACAAGTCTTCTTCTTTTATTCTCTTTTATTCTAGTCTTACTAGTATGCAATCTCCATAAAAAGGGATACAACCAAAAGGCCACTTCACTATTGAAGTTTGGCCAAGGTTACATCCCGACATTCCAAACTTCATTTAATTTATGTTTCATTTCTTAATGTAATCATTTAGCGCTAGTCCAACATGTAACTATTTAGCATTAAATTAATAAAACTATTCTTTTCCCCTTTTTTTCTTTACATTATAATTGTTAGCATTGTTAATAAATTGAAGGACATTTAGCATTAGAACACCAATAGTAGCAAGACTCGCATAAGCGGGGCGGAGTGGGTGTTTAAGTACTTCCCACTCCGTCACCTAACCCCCCGAACCCTTCTTTCCCGAATCTCTGGTTTTGTACATAAATTAGGCTATTTCTAGGTTTTTCTTATGTTCCTTTAAAAACATAGGTGGCGACTCTAAACAAATCTAAAACAAGTTAGACATCCTAGGATAATTCACCGCTCTAGCCAAGCCGTGGTTCCCTGGGGTATCTACATCACCCAAGAGGACTTGGATCCCATCGCGGAACATGTATTCCCCTACTTTCTTAATGAAAAATTAGATCTTTCCGAGTATCCTAAGATTGCAAGCGTCTTGAATGATGAATTAACTAATAACTCTAACGAATTAGATAATAATGAGTCATATGACGAGATTGATCAAGAAAACGAACAAATCTTAAAAGAAATTAATAAGCAAGTAGGTTATCGTGGCGGTGTGAGATACCCGCGGGAAAAACGGAAAAAGTTTCCCTCGAGAAATCAAACACGACACTTTATGTTCAAGAAACAGAGTCGCCACGTTAATTTAATTTTAAAACCCAAATTTAACGGAAAATGTTAGAGAAGGTGAGTTCGGAGGTCAAGTTACGTCTTGGGAAAAAATTTTCATCGTTCACCCAATTCGCCTCAGAAAACCGAGTCTCCTTAGTTTGTTGACTAAAACGTGCACGTGTGTGTGTGTGTGTGTGTGTATTTTAAAAGGGGAGAAACTGACTTAAAAGAAAACAGTTTAGGATTTAACGAAAAGGGTTTATTTGCAAAGCTTTTTAACAGAATGGGGAAAAACTGGAAAAACAATTCCCTGGACAAACCATCCGTACGGCTATGGATGGTTGTCCTGGGAATTTTTACCGGTTTATCAGAAAGCAGTACAATTCAGGTAGAAACCGGGCATCCTGCTGAAACCGGACAGAATATGATCATTTTCAGTTTATTTTGTGGTACCAAAACATGCATAACACATCCCTATGCCTTAACCATCAATTAGACACAAAACATAAGGTTTTTGGGCATGATCAAGGCAATAATTGGGGAAATAAACACAAAGTTGATGAACATGGTTTTGAGCCAAAACAACTATTTGGATGGTTAAAGATTGAGACTTTAACCTCCCAAATGGTTGATTCATCCAATGGAAAGCCATGAGACATCAAAAATCAAACCTTTGGATGGATAAAGATTGAGTCTTTATCATCCAAAGGGACATTATTAAGGCTTAAATCAAAGTTTGGATGGTAAAGATTGGGACTTTACCACCCAAACTTGATCATTTCAACAATAGACATAAACATCATAAATATACAAGGGCTTTCTCCAAGATGTGCAATGGATCACCAAGCCAAAAGTAAAGACAAGGAATTAAATGATATAAATATAGATTGACATGAAAGTAAATGACATAAAGTAAATTGCATTTATCATAACAAGCCTTGATCATCTTTGGTTTTAACCCCTATTCATACACAAGGTATGAGAGCACCATGAATCATTTCAAAGGCTTGGTTCCAAGTAATAATATTACAAGAAGTATATAAACATTAAGTAGACAAGATCATAGACAAGTAAATAAAAAGGGTGAAAGGGAGATGGGGGAGAAGGAGGCCTCACCAATGGTTTGATTCTAGCCTATCTTCCTCTCTTTCACTCAATTCTCACAATGTTTTTTGTTTCTGCTCGTATTTTAGCAAAGTTTATGCTCTCAAACTAATATTTCTCCACCCCTGAAATGATCAGCAAGCGCCTTAATTTATAGGGACTGAAGGCACCCAAACCAGCCGTACGGCTGTGCCCTTCTAGTACACAAACCATCCGTACGTCTCAGTCTGGCGAGCTTCTGGATTTTTCTAAGTTTAATTCCAGAACAGTCCTAAGGTTCTTGGTTTATCCTAGTGAGGTCCCAGCCTATCAGTTTATCCCTGAATGGTGCTAAGAATTCCTCTAAGTTGGTTTAAGTTTCAGATTGGGGTACTTACAGAGCCCCTCGGCAACGTCGCTTTATGAAAGCAGGGTTGTCGACCTAAAAAGAATCCTAATCTGACTACTATGGGAGGACGGTATAAATACCCCGGGAGAGCTCACTACTTGGCTAGAGCGGTGGAAGGATCCTAGGATGTCTAACTTGTTTTAATTTGTAGAGTCGCCACCTATGTTATTAAGGGAACATAAGAAAAACCTAGAAATTAGCCTAAATTTATATACAAAACCAGAAATTCGGGAAGAGAAGGGTTCGGGGGTTAGGTGACGGAGTGGGAAGTACTTAAACACCCACTCCGCCCTGCTTACGCGGGTCTTGCTACTAAAGGTGTTCTAATGTAAAAATACCTTCAATTATTAAATAGTGCTAACAATTACAATGTAAAGAAGATGAGAATTGCAAAGGGAAATAAAAGAAAATTATTTTATATATTAATTTATGCTAAAGATTACATTAAGAGAATAATAGTATATTGAAGTAAAGATTGAAATGTAGGGAGATGACCTTAACCAACTTTAATGTAATAAAGTGGTCATTTAGTCATGTCTCATTGATGGGGATTGAATATATTGACTAAGACAAATAAAATAAGAGAAGAAGGATAAAGTACCTTTTAGAAAATAAGAACTTCAAATCTTGACTTGGAGACGGAGTTGTTTGTAGAGAAATTGTGTGCAACACTTTGTGTAGTGTTTTTGTAGAGAAATGTTGTTGGGAGAATTTGTGTAGAGTTTAGGTGTAGAGAAAGTTGAATTCCTTTTCTAAGGTAGAAGGAGGGGGTTTATATAGGTGAAATTAGGAGGGAAAGGTTGGAGGGAAAAGATGATCAATCCATGTGAAATGGAATTGACCAATCAAAAATAAGATAAATAAAATAATAATAAAAGAAAATGTTTATTTTTAAGAGGATGCTAAGAATATGGGATTGGGAGGTTACAAATAAAAGGGTTTAAAGCTAGAATAAAACATGTGATGAAAAGAGGTGTTTGTGATCTAGGAAAATGAAGGAAATAAGGTGCAATCCGTTACTGCCATAATGAGAGGCGCGCGATTCCGGTTTTAGGGGCGAGACACGCGCGCAGCCCACAAGCAGTGCCAGAGGCGCCCGCGGGTGAAAAAAACAGAATGACAGAAATGACTCCAAAGTTAACTCTGTTATGCAGTTTTGTCCAAAACTAACGGAATCAGTTAGGAACTTAACTGAAGTAACAGAAATTAACAAAATCAAGTTAAATAAAAATACTATGTATGCAATCGGGGTGAGAGGTCCAAGGCAGGGTGTTTACAGAGCCCCTCGGTGACGTGGATTGCAAAGCAAAACGCGTCGACGAAAGAAAGACAACCGCCGAGGACATCGACAAGGAAAAAGAAAGAAAAGAAAGCAAAGACTTGATGAAAGCAGGAATTTGAAATTGCGAGAGATAGGGGTCCGCTCCCTTTGTGAGAGGATTTTATTGATAGAGGAGGTGTGTCGAATCCGTTAGTGAATCCACTTGATGAATCCGTTAGTGAATCCATTGAATGAGTCTGTTAGTGAATCCGCTTGATGAATCCGTTAGTGAATCCGCTTGATGAATCCGTTAGTGAATCCCTTGAATGAGTCCGTTAGTGAACCCTTGTTGATGAATCTGTTAGTGAATCCGTTTGATGAATCCGTTAGTGAATCCCTTGAATGTGTCCGTTAGTGAACCCTTGTTAACGAATCCGTTAGTGAATCCATTTGATGAATCCCTTGAATGAGTCCGTTACTGAACCTTGTTGATGAATCCGTTAGTGAATCCGTTTGATGAATCCGTTAGTGAATCCCTTGAATGAGTCCGTTAGTGAACCCTTGTTGACGAATCCGTTAGTGAATCCGTTTGATGAATCCGTTAGTGAATCCCTTGAATGAGTCCGTTAGTGAACCCTTGTTGATGATCCGTTAGTGAATCCGTTTGATGAATCCGTTAGTGAATCCCTTGAATGAGTCCGTTAGTGAACCTTTGTTGACGAATCAGTTAGTGAACCCGTTTGATGAATCCGTTAGTGAATCCCTTGAATGAGTCCGTTAGTGAACCGTTGTTGACGAATCCGTTAGTGAATCCGTTTGATGAATCCGTTAGTGAATCCCTTGAATGAGTTCGTTAGTGAACCCTGTTGACGAATCCGTTAGTGAATCCGTTTGATGAATCCGTTAGTGAATCCCTTGAATGAGCCCGTTAGTGATCCCTTGTTGATGAATCCGTTAGTGAATCCGCTTGATGAATCTGTTGGTGAATCCATTGAATGAGTCCGTTAGTGAACCCTGTTGACGAATCCGTTAGTGAATCCGCTTGATGAATCCGTTAGTGAATCCATTGGATGAGTCCATTAGTGAACCCGATGGTTGAGTCCGTTTGTGAACCCGTTGTTGAACCCGTTTGTGAGTCCCTTGGTCGAATCCGTTTGTGAATCCGATGGCTGAGTCCGTTTGTGAACCCTTTGTTGAATCCGTTTGTGAATCCATTTGCCGAATGCTTGTACCTGTTTTATGTATGCTTTTGCAGATATATGTGCTTGTGTGAGATGTGAAATAGAAATTGCGAAAGACAATTGTAATTGTGGTGTGATGTGATTTGGGAAGCAGAGATTATTTGCATGAGAGAGAGATTTTGCAAAGATGGAGAAATTGCTTTTGTGTACGATGTGATTTGAAAGGAGCTTTGACAGATGTTGTTCATACCTTCACTTACCATGGCCGCTTGATTCGGGATGAATTTCTGATGCTGTGGCTTTGATGAAGGATGTCGACACTTTTGATGAAGATGAGTTGCTTGTACTTCTGATGGAGGTATGATCACTCTTGATGATGGGTTGGTCGTGTTGGTAGTGGTGCCCTAGGCACGTTTAATAAACGTTGTAATTGTTATCATTTATTTCATATTAATAAAGAGATGTTTTGATTATTATTGTTGCTCATGTTTACTTATAATAATCTCCGTCCCTAGTACTTGTTAAGCACTAGTATAAAGGCTAAATGATCATGGGATGATCATGTTAGATTTATGGGTACTTGTTTGGAACAAGGTACTGGACATGACCCGCTCTATGAGATTTATGTCATGGTCTATGTCATACATATATCTCATATTAGTTATGTCATTTGAATCCTTAGACATGAAGTTATTATAGTCTTCCACTTGATGAACATTATGTTTGACATATTCAAACGCTACTTTTAACCGAGTAGTTATAAAGGGTATGATTGACATAATCGGATTCACGTAGGGAAGAATAATAAGCTAAATGGATTTGTCCCTCCTCGGAGAGATGTCAAGCTTGGGCCTCTCGTAGGAATGATGTTGATGAAATGTTCGGCCGGACTCAAATGAATTGATTGGATCAATGTCATTTGGATTATCAACATATTCGGAATCGAGAAAGTATTGAACAAAACAAGTTGACTCTTTGACCATGACTTGTGTTCAATGATATCGTGGACAAAAGGATTATGACATATTCTAAGAGGAATGCGAACTTGTATCTAGTTATACTAATTGGGTAGGTATGACGGTTTGCTAGAACCTAATCATATCTTATCTTATGGTTTCATGTTTGAACCCATTGCCAACTTAGTATAATCCTAGAGGGTCACACACAATAGAACGAATCTTTAAAAGGACTACATTGGAATTTTGGAAATTCTGGACTTTCTGGGGAAGTGGGCGACCGCACATAATGGACTGGACGGCCGCACACTTAGCTCAGATTTGTACTAGTTTGTTTCAGATAGTTGTCCGACCGCACAGTGCATTCTGGGCAGCCGCACAGTACTGTCGGGTGGCAGATTCCTAATTTGATTAGGAAACAAATTTTGGACGGATTTTGACACAAGTTTCCTATTTGGAATAGGTCATACTTGTGTATAAAAGACCAAATTCGGCCAGCACTCAAGGCTTATGATTTTGTGAGTCTCAAAGAGTTTGAGAGAGGGTTTATTTTATTCCAAGACATTCTTGGTTGAAGAACAAAATAATACACAAAATAAATTCCATATTGTTCTTTTGATTGTGAAAAAGTGTTTCACAATTTGGTCTAGCAACCGAGATCAAAGAAGCTCCTTTGATATTCGTTCGAAGTGTGGATACCGCTAGAGGGTGAGAATCATCATCTTCAAAGTTCGTGTTCAAGCTTTGTGATCGTGATCAAGTCTTCAAACCTCCACCAAAGACCAAGAGAATTTGATAGCCATCAAGGGTTAGTTTATTCCTTTATTCTTATGTTGTATTTGATTTAATCATATGAGCGGATCCATGGCTTTGGGTTTCAAAATTTTAAATGCTAAATTCCGCTGCGCATGTTTGATCGAAACCCAACAGTGGTATCAGAGCCCCGTTCATGTTGATTATTTCAATGTCTTGATCGTGTTATGTGTATATAAATTATTTATGTGCCTTGCATGATATGAATATTGGAATATGTGATGTTTATGTGTTATGTGATTTTATGTGGTTTATTGTTTTACAACTTTAATCGCACGATTCAATCGCAATAAATAAATTATGGTGGATTCAGAATTGTTGATTATTAATTTTGATTGGATCAAAGTTTTAATAATCGGGGAAAAACAATTTTGAGACAAAATTTTCGAACTTTGAAAATTCTACACATTCTGATGGCACTGGGCGACCGCACAAAACGCCTTGGGCGGCCGCACAGTTTTGGGCGACCGCACAAGGGTTTTTGGGCGGCCGCACAAGGGGATCAGCAGGTCTGATTTTGGTTGAAAAACAGAATCTGGAATTTTTCGAAAAATTCAACAAAACCAGTAACAGAACCAGTCCAGACTTGCTGATCTGGAATGGGTTTTGGGTAGTTGGTTTGTGTGTGGATTTTGGGGTTTGATTTTCCTATTTATTTTAGTCTTGTGATTCCTAGATTGGTTCAAGTTTTGGAAGGCTAATCTACGTTCATCGAGATTGTGTTTCCCAAAATTGATCGCAATCAAAGTTTCAAAGATAAAACGAAGTTAGAATTATGAAGAGTTCATAATTGCTAAAATTGAGAAACAAAGTTCTTGATTCAAAGTTTGGAGATCCATGTGGAATTGTGAATGCAATTGGCCTACGTTCATCGAGACCATCTATTGCTTAGTTTCGGCCACATGGACTACTTTCTTGGTTTCTTGAATTAGTGCGGGATTGTGGTTGCCTAATGGCTTAGTTCGACCGCACTTCTTGTTGTCTTGATTTGAAAATAATAACCGAAGTTGAAATAGTCTCATCCTCATAATTATAGAGAAACTAATGACACATAAATACCATGCTTAAATTAATGGAGATTAATTTAGTGGCTAAACTTGATGTGTAACATGTTTATATTATGTGCTCATAAATGTGTTATATGCTATATGTGATGAACCTTCAAAGAAAGTTTTAAGTCCTTTTGCCATGCCATGATTAAAACACTTGTTTATACATGAGTAATTTTATGTGGGCTCGCCAAAGCGAGGTGCATTGATTTTATTCATGTTTGAGCAAGATGAGTGAATAAGAGTTTCCTATGCGTTTAAAATGGTTGGACTTAATTAAGGGTCAAAACAGTTTTGGGCTTAAGGCAAAGATGAGATTTTACATGTTTTTTAAATTGGATTTCTTAAAGAATCTCATGAAAAGAACTGAGAGTCATATGAGATATGATTGACAAGAGTTGTCTACCTAATTGATTTAATTTTGAGCGGTGCGCCAAAGCGTACTCAAAATTAGATTAAAGCGGGATCTCAACCCATTTAAATTATACTATACATTGGATGTATAAAGAAGGTTGTATAATTTGGTGGGAGTATTTTGTTTTAAAATACATTAATTATTTCTTTAATGAAAATCGGTACTTATTAAATTTTGGAAATTTTGCATATTTGTAGATAATGATTAATAACACTCAATCAATGTCGTTGCGATCGATCCTTGAGAAGGATAAGCTCGAAGAGAATGGTACTAAATTTATGGATTGGATCCGTAGCATAAGAATCGTTCTTAGGCAAGAAGATAAGTTGTACATTCTCGATGGGCCTCTCCCTGCTGAACCACCGCCTACTGCCCCTAGGGCAGAAAGAGACAATTACAAGAAACATCGTAATGATTCTAGAGATGTAAGTTGTCTCATGCTTGCCGCTATGTGTTCAAAACTCCAACAAAGTTTGGAACATTTGGAAGCCTATGAGATATGCGTGAAGTTGAGAACTATGTTTCAAGAGCAAGCTTGGCAAGAGAGGTACAAGACCATTGTTGCATTCACTACTTGTAAAATGAATGAAGGGCAGCAAGTGAGTCCTCACTTTCTTAAAATGAAAGGTTATGTAGATCACCTTGAGAAACTTGGCTATCCAATCCCATTGGAGCTAGCCACAGATCTCATTCTTAATTCATTGCCTAAAAGTTATAATCAGTTTGTAATGAATTATAACATGCATGGAATGGATAAGAATCTATCTGAGTTGCATGGGATGCTCAAAACTGCAGAGATGAAAATTGTGGAGAAAGGTTCTCCCGTGCTCTTGGTTCATGATGGGAAGAAGCCTGGTGCCAAAGGCAAGGGTAAGGCAAAAGTTGTCAAACCCAAGATAAGCAAGGCAAAGGTTGCCAAGGCTTCTGAGGCAAACCTGATTCACAAAAGGATGCAATCTGTTTCCATTGTCAAGAAATTGGTCATTGGAAACGTAATTGCAAGGCTTTCTTGGAAGAGCAAAAGAAGAAGAAGAGCAGCAAGGCTGCGTCGACTTCAGGTATCTATATGATAGATATTTTCCTTTCTACCACTGATTCTTGGGTATTGGATACCGGATGTGGTTCTCACATTTGTCTAAATGTGCAGGGACTAAAGAATAGGAGACTGCTTAATGAAGGTGAAGTAGATCTACGCGTGGGGAATGGAGCAAGAGTTGCTGCATTAGCCGTAGGGACTTATGAAGTCACTTTACCTTCCGGATTAATTCTTGTTTTGAACAATTGTTATTATGTTCCGGATTTAGCAGAAATATATTTCAATTTCTTGTTTGGATAATGAAGGTTTTAAGTTTCTTATTGAGAATAAGATATTTTCTATTTATTTAAATGATGTGCTTTATGGTATTGCTAATTCATTTAATGGCCTTTATATCTTGGATGTCAAGAATGAAAATAATGTCTATCATGTAAATAAGAAATCTAAACCTATTGATGTAAATCATACTTATTTGTGGCATTGCCGTCTTGGTCATATTAATGAGAAGCGTATCTCAAAACTCCATGGGGACGGACTTTTAGGTTCATGTGACCTTGAATCATATGATACTTGCGAGTCGTGTCTTCTTGGAAAAATGACTAAGACACCTTTTACCAAGCTAGGTGAAAGGGCAAGCGACTTATTGGGGTTGATACATTCCGATGTATGTGGACCATTAAGTAGCAATGCTAGGGGAGGATTTCAATACTTCATAACCTTTATTGATGATTATAGTAGATTTGGGTATGTTTACCTAATGAAACATAAAAGTGAAGCATTCGAGATATTTAGAATATTTCAAAATGAAGTAGAAAAACAAATTGGCAAAAGTATAAAGGCACTTCGATCAGATCGAGGTGGAGAATACTTGAGTCAAGAATTTGATGATCATCTAAAGAATTGTGGAATAGTTTCACAATTGACTCCACCCGGAACACCACAATGGAATGGTGTGTCCGAGAGGAGGAATCGGACTTTGTTAGACATGGTTCGATCAATGATGAGTCAAGTTGATCTTCCAATATCCTTTTGGGTTACGCTCTAGAAACCGCTGCTTTCACACTAAATCGTGTTCCAACTAAATCGTTCAAAAGACTCCATATGAGATGTGGAGCGGAAAGAAGCCTTGTCTATCTTTCATGAAGATTTGGGGTTGTGAAGCTTTTGTCAAAAGACTTGTCTCAGACAAACTTGCACACAAATCTGATAAATGTATTTTCGTGGGATATCCTAAGGAAACTAAAGGATATTACTTTTACAACCGAGAGGACAACAAAGTGTTTGTTGCCCGAACTGGTATCTTTCTAGAGAAAGAGTTTCTCTCTAAAGAAATCAGTGGGAGTAAAATAAATCTTGAAGAAATTCGAGAACCAGAAAATAACATTGAACCAATAGTGGAACAAGAACAAGAACCACAAGGAGTTGTGGAACCTATTCAAAATACACAAGCAACTCGCAGATCTAGTAGGTTACGATCCGAGCCCGAGAGATATGGATTTCTCGTAACGGATAGTAATGACGTGGAAATCATTGAGAATGATGAACCGTCAACCTACCAAGAGGCGATGTCTTCTCCTGATTCGGACAAGTGGCTTGGAGCCATGGAATCCGAATTGCAATCCATGCAAGACAATCAAGTTTGGAATTTGATTGATGCACCCGAAGGTGTAAAAACCATAGGATGCAAATGAGTCTTCAAGAAGAAGACTGACATGGATGGGAAGGTGCATACTTACAAAGCTAGGCTTGTAGCGAAGGGTTATAGGCAAGTTCATGGTATTGACTATGATGAGACCTTTTCACCCGTAGCAATGATCAAGTCTATAAGAATTTTGCTTGCCATTGCCGCATATCATGACTATGAAATACGGCAGATGGATGTCAAAACCGCTTTCTTGAATGGAAAACTACAAGAGGATGTGTATATGACACAACCAGAAGGTTTTGAACATAATTCAAAGGTATGCAAATTGTAGAGATCCATCTATGCATTGAAGCAAGCTTCTAGGAGTTGGAATCTCCGTTTTGATGAATCGATCAAAGAGTTTGGTTTCATCAAGAACGAAGATGAGCCTTGTGTATACAAGAAGATTAGTGGGAGCATAGTGATTTTCCTTGTTTTATACGTGGATGACATATTGCTCATTGGAAACGACATTCCTACACTTCAGTCTGTGAAGACTTGGTTAGGAAAGTGCTTCGCAATGAAAGATATGGGTGAAGCCGCATATATTCTTGGCATTAAGATCTATAGAGATAGATCAAGGAGGCTACTTGGTTTAAGCCAAAGTACATACATTGACAAGGTCATTAGAAGATTCCGTATGGAAAGTTCTAAGAGAGGCACCTTGCCCGTGTTACATGGAGTTTCTCTAAGCAAGACTCAATGTCCTAAGACAAAAGATGAGCGTGAGAAAATGAATGATGTTCCTTATGCTTCGGCAATTGGGTCCATCATGTATGCCACGATTTGTACTAGGCCGGATGTGTCTTATGCTTTGAGCATGACAAGTAGATACCAATCCGACCCTAGCGAAAATCACTGGATAGCTGTAAAAGCGATTCTTAAGTACTTAAGAAGAACTAAAGACTCGTTTTTGGTCTATGGAGGAATGGAAGATGATCTCGTTGTAAATGCTTACACGGATGCAAGCTTCCAAACCGACAAAGATGATAGCCGATCGCAATCGGTTTTTGTGTTTATGTTAAATGGTGGAGCTGTAAGCTGGAAGAGTTCCAAGCAAAGTACAACCGCTGATTCTACAATAGAAGCTGAGTATATTGCTGCATCGGATGCTGCAAAGGAAGCTGTTTGGAATAAGAAGTTCATAACTGAACTTGAAGTGGTTCCTAGTATTGCTAATCCAATAGACCTTTATTGCGATAATAATGGTGCTATTGCTCAAGCAAAGGAACCAAGAGCACATCAGAAATCCAAACACATACTTAGGCGTTTTCATATCATTCGAGAGATCGCTGATAGGGGAGACGTAAATATATGCAGAGTACCTACTGATGACAATGTTGCGGACCCGCTAACAAAGGGACTTCCACAAGCTAAACATGATGGTCATGTTAGGTCCATGGGTATTAGATACATGGGAATTTGGGCCTAGGGCAAGTGGGAGATTGTTGGTAGTGGTGCCCTAGGCACGTTTAATAAACGTTGTAATTGTTATCATTTATTTCATATGAATAAAGAGATGTTTTGATTATTATTGTTGTTCATGTTTACTTATAATAATATCCGTCCCTAGTACTTGTTAAGCACTAGTATAAAGGCTAAATGATCATGGGATGATCATGTTAGATTTATGGGTACTTGTTTGGATCAATGTACTGGACATGACCCGCTCTATGAGATTTATGTCATGGTCTATGTCATACATATATCTCATATTAGTTATGTCATTTGAATCCTTAGACATGAAGTTATTATAGTCTTCCACTTGATGAACATTATGTTTGACATATTCAAACACTACTTTTAACCGAGTAGTTATAAAGGGTATGATTGGCATAATCGGATTCACGTAGGGAAGAATAATAAGCTAAATGGATTTGTCCCTCCTCGGAGAGATGTCAAGCTTGGGCCTCTCGTAGGAATGATGTTAATGAAATGTTCGGCCGGACTCAAATGAATTGATTGGATCAATGTCATTTGGATTATCAACATATTCGAAATCGAGAAAGTATTGAACAAAACAAGTTGACTCTTTGACCATGACTTGTGTTCAATGATATCGTGGACAAAAGGATTATGACATATTCTAAGAGGAATGCAAACTTGTATCTAGTTATACTAATTGGGTAGGTATGACGGTTTGCTAGAACCTAATCATATCTTATGGTTTCATGTTTGAACCCATTGCCAACTTAGTATAATCCTAGAGGGTCACACACAATAGAACGAATCTTTAAAAGGACTACATTGGAATTTTGGAAATTCTGGACTTTCTGGGGAAGTGGGCGACCGCACATAATGGACTGGGCGGCCGTACACTTAGCTCAGATTTGTACTAGTTTGTTTCAGATAGTTGTGCGACCGCACAGTGCATTCTGTGCGGCCGCACAGTACTGTCGGGTGGCAGATTCCTAATTTGATTAGGAAACAAATTTGGACGGATTTTGACACAAGTTTCCTATTTGGAATAGGTCATACTTGTGTATAAAGACCAAATTCGGCCAGCACTCTAGGCTTATGATTTTGTGAGTCTCAAGAGTTTGAGAGAGGGTTTATTTTGTTCCAAGACATTCTTGGTTGAAGAACAAAATAATACACAAAATAAATTCCATATAGTTCTTTTGATTGTGAAAAAGTGTTTCACAATTTGGTCTAGCAACCGAGATCAAGAAGCTCCTTTGATATTCGTTCGAAGTGTGGATACCGCTAGAGGGTGAAAATCATCATCTTCAAAGTTCGTGTTCAAGCTTTGTGATCGTGATCAAGTCTTCAAACCTCCACCAAAGACCAAGAGAATTTGATAGCCATCAAGGGTTAGTTTATTCTTATTCTTATGTTGTATTTGATTTAATCATATGAACGGATCCATGGCTTTGGGTTTCAAAATTTTAAATGCTAAATTCCACTGCGCATGTTTGATCGAAACCCAACAGGTCGTGCCAAAGGCTGCCTACGTATCCCTTGAAGGGAATCAGACCAGCGTAGTTCAAGGATAATGGAGAACGCTGGGGAGGAAGCTTAGAGAAAATACTTTACGCAAGTAAGAATAAAAGAAAAATAAAAATCTTTTTGTCTTTTTTTTTTTTTTAGTTCGTGGGTGAACCATTTTAACCATTGTGAGTTTGTAAAGCCAACCCAAGATCAAATCATGTTCGGTGTCGAAGTCCGAATTGCCTTGATTGAATTCTGTTGTCGCTGCTGTGCCCAACGAAGATGATGTCTAGCCCCAAGAGATTGGTCGATTATGGGGCTTCAAGAGACTTTTGAGTCCAGATACTAAGGGGTTGTTGATTGTAAAGCCCTTAGAACGCCTTCGATGCCAAACTTGAGTGACTTGCATAGCCCCAAGATAAATCAGCTCTTGGCCATTCAAATGAATCGCCTTTTGTTGTTGACGTGAGCAAGCCCCAAGAGAAGATTATTGATACCAAGCTTCGAGAGATTGCTAAGCCCCAAATGTCATGTACTTGTTGTTTGCGGGCTTATAGATGGTGGAATGTGAAGACCATTTGATGTAAAGCCCCAAATTATCTTGGAATCGGCTCGGCATTGAGAGCGATGCACTGTCGGGTAGAATTCTTGATAGAGATCTCCTTCTTACTCTTACTGGGGAGATGAATGGCCTCATTGTGGTCGGTACCCAAATACAGTAATGTCTTGCAGTGTTCTCGAGGTCGTGGATGATAAGATCTTGGTGTGATAAGGTCCCCAAATGGGTATGCTTGCTTGAGTCTTCTTGAGTTGAACTAAAGACGGAACTTCGGATGCAACTAGTGCTTGAGGCGCAAGAGCCACACTTTTTGCTTTTGATCTTGGAGAAGGGGGTGCTGAATTGCAGAAACATTGGGACTAGCCGAGGCATTTCCCGCTATAACCCTGTTTTGATAGAGTTTTAGCATATTGAATATTTTTCCTTTTCTTTGAGATTTTCTTCATAATCTCGTTGTAAGTTCTAACAAGAGCATCAAATTCATTCATAACTTTGGAGCCCTCATTTCAAACCAAAAGACCTTTTGACATGAAGTACTAGGAGACCCTTTAAGCTTGGACCACTCCCCACATTGCATTGTTCGAGTACCATTGCCCAAAAGATTGTCAATTGCGAAGCCCCAATATTGCCCTTTGCTTGGATTACTGTAATGCCGTAGCCCAAAGATTGTAGATTACGAAGCCCCTTGAGGCATTCGGTGCCAAACTAATTGAGGAAGCTTCAAATGTTTCACATGACTTTGCTAAGGCCACCGTTGGGGGAGGTGAAGTGAATTGCTTCTTGCTGAGGGAGCCCTTAAAACTTGATTGTAGCCCCTAGTGTGACACCATTCATTGCAAGTAGAACGAGAAGGCTTTTCATCATTCCTTTTAAGAGACTTTGAGGATAGTCTCACACATCTTTCTTGAGCATAGCCCCTAAGGCTCATTAGTTGTCAAACGAAGCAGAAGAAGCTCTCGTTCTTGAGTCACATAGCCCCTAGGGCGTCATCATTTGTCAAGCAAAGCAAGAGACTCGTCCTCGTGCGAGGGAATAAACATAAGAGGACATGGCAAGAGCTACTCCATTCTTGGGAAGCCTTTTGACATACTGTAGGGGCACATGCTTGGAGAAGCTTGAAAACTGAGTCACATGTTGTTGCCATTTGCTGCCCAAACCAATTGACTTACTGGGGACTATTTGTGCAACCTCGTACCCTTTAATAATGGGCTCGTTCTTGGATGGATCTTGGTTACCATGGGGCTTCTTTCACATGAACCCAAAAATGTACATTTCAAGAACAACCTTTCTTATGCCAATAACCCAAAACGTCCTTTGATTGTGCCATATCTTGTTGAGCCTTCCAAAGTTGACTCGGTGGGGAATTGACTTGCTGAGGAGATTCAATGTAGAACTTGTGCGGTCGTCTTCTTTAGAGGCCGGGGATCTCCATTTCTCTTTCCCTTCTCTCTCTCACTCTCTCATTTTTTTTATGACGCACCCTGTTTTTTGCCTAGACCGTCCTTTCGGGTTTTCAATCTAGCGGGCATCTCTTTTGCGTCTTCTTTTTGACTCGATTAATGAGGAAGTGTTCATTGACTCTAGCTGAGGATGAGAGACATGTGATTTTGCGGTGGAGACCTTCTGTCACTAATGATGAGTGACATTGACTTGACTACGGAAGTAGCCCCTAGTATTGACATGTATTTTTATTTATTGAATGACTTACGAAGGCAAGTAAGTCATTATGAGAGAAGAGAAGGAAATCCCCAATTTGATTGCAAGAAACTGGGAGCGTCGCTGAAAGATAAGAAGCCCCTAGACTCGATAAATGATTTCAAATCTAGGAAAGTTGTTCAATCTTGAGGTGATTAATTCATTGGCAAATGACTCGTACAAAGATGTTTTGACAAGTTCGAGATGAAGGCCGATCACTATAACACACTAGGGCTAAACATATCTTCTTTCTTGCATGAGACCGAACCCGAAGGTTGCCTACGTTCCTCTAGTGTAGAGGTTAAGTTAACCTAGTTCTTGTGGATGCTCCTTTCGTCGTGAGGATTTGATGTCGCTTCGTCCTTGGAAAATGATATTGATCTTGTGTACTTCTTTGATTGAGGGGGATATATATATATATACTTTTTTTGCTCTAACTTTTGCCTAGGTTGTTTTGAAAAATTCAACCTAGCGAGCTCTTTTTTTTTTAGTCCTCCTTTGAAACATTGCTTGATTTTTCTCCATGGTTGTAGTTCCACCTTGCTTGATGTCTTGGATTTGTCGTTGATGTTGTCACCTTCGTCACGATGTTTAGCCCCTAGGCGTTCAAGTGATGGCCTTCGTTCCAAAACTTGTTTAGACATCTTTTCATCATTTTTCCAAGAATTAAATTGAACAACTTGGAATAGTGTATGAGGACAAGAACGACTTTTATTTGATAAGACCGACGAACTTTAGCATAAGCAAGATGAGTGAAAACTTAATGCACACTTAAGAGGACTTTTGACTCTTTTTTTTTTTTTTTGTTTATTCCTATTACTAGGTAGAGAAAGAGAAACGGAGGTTGTTGTCGTCGTCTTTGTCGTTGTAGTTCTCCTTGTGGAATGATCTCTTGTTGAAGCCCCATTCCAAAACCAAGCCTCTTCTTTGATGATCTCTTGCATGTTGTCACTCTCTAACGGTTGCTCTTCACCCACAGTAAATTCACCATTATCGATCAAATCTTGGATGATGCTACGGAGGACAAAGCATTCCTCGTTAAGATGGCCACTATGTTGGTGGTAGCCACAATATTTGTGATGGGCATGGTTGGCGTTGATCGTCTTGGGTTGGTACCCTTGTAAAGGCTTGATATTTCCTCTTTCCACCAAAGTTTCAAATGCTTCGGCTTGGGTTACTCCTAGGAGAGGAGTGAAAACTCGGTTGTTGGCAGCACCTTTTCGACTTTTGAGGGGCGGCCACTTAGGCATGTTTTACCATTGGTATTTGCCTTGTTGTCGGTGAACTCTTGCAGACGGGCCTTGAGTTCGGAAATCTCTTCCTTGTGAATTATCCTCTCGAGATCAAAACGGGCTTGCCACAAATCGTCTTTTCGGCAGGCATCCTCGGCAAGTCTATTCATATGTTCCCCCATGGCTCTCATTTTGTTGAAAAGCCTTTCGTTGGACACGGAAATGTTCTCACCCTTGTTGTTGTTGCCGTTTGAGACTATTGGAAGAACACAGTTGATCTTAGGTTGGCCTCACAAACACCTTTTGAGTAAAATAATTTCACTCACAAACAAGAGAAAAGACTCAACCATATAAGAAAATGATTTTATTTTTTTTACAAGTCAGTGGGACGGAGTCCCTTTTTGGGGTTTCTAGAAAAATAGTGGAATCATCACACTAGTATATAGACCTTGTCCCGATCCCATATACTCATCGGATTCCACCATGCTTGTAATACCTACATGTGACGGGATTAAACTAAATTAATGTCATAAAGCATACATGCGGGGACGGATTTTTTATTTTCGTCCATAATAACCACTTGGGGACGGAGTTTTATTTCGTCCATAATAACCACTTGTTTCTTTTGGAAACGACATGTATGATTTGATGACATTAGTTTAGGGAAATCTCGACACATGAAAACCGACTTGGTCACGGAGTGTTAGAACTAGAATTGTGTTGGCTTGTGCTCGGCTAAAGAGAGGCTTAAGGTCACCCCGGCATGTAGTCATGAACTACGCCACGGGCTGAGGTTTACCGCTTCGAGAGAGTCAAGGTCGGGTGGAGCTTGAAACTCTCTAGGACGGGCCTCGATGGGTTTAGGGTTATGGAATTGTGCGACTCGATAGTGAGCAATTCATAGGAATATGGGCATGTAGTGTGAGGTCAAGCCAATTGACAAATATTTTTTTTAAACAAAAGAAAAAAAAATCACATATTTACAACTTTCGAATCAACCGTGTGACCGATAAAATAAACAGAAAGTAAAATCATTCATGTGCAGGCCCGGTGCCCACACACTGTCAAAACTGTTCTGTTCCTGTGCACTGTTCTGTTTCTAGAAAACCACCCAGAAGCGCACGCATTGGGCAGTGAGAGTGGGAGGCGCGCGCCTCCGAGCAAGAGAGGCCGAGGCGCCCGATTCTGGGCAGTACCTGCAAATCAGTGGGTTCAAGGGATTGCCTTGACCCTTTATGAAAATTCTTTCCCCTGCAGAAACTTGTTAGCACAGAAACATGAAATGGAAGGACAAGAAGGAAGGCGGGCGATTCTGGTAATTGGCGTAGGACGCGCGCGCTTTAGGCCAAGAAGGCCAGAGGCGCGCGCTTCCAACCCTTTTTACCAGAATGCCCAGCTAACAGAATAAAAGAACACCAAAAGCAGAAACGCAAGTTTAACCCTCTAAATTGTCCCCAGCAGAGTCGCCACTGTAGATATCCCGGGAGAGCCCACTACTTGGCTAGAGCGGTGGAAGGATCCTAGGATGTCTAACTTGTTTTAATTTATAGAGTCGCCACCTACGTTATTAAGGGAACACAAGAAAAACCTAGAAATTAGCCTAAATTTATATACAAAACCAGAAATTCAGGAAGAGAAGGGTTCGGGGGTTAGGTGACGGAGTGGGAAGTACTTAAACACCCACTCCGCCCTGCTTACGCGGGTCTTGCTACTAAAGGTGTTCTAATGTAAAAAGTCCTTCAATTATTAAATAGTGCTAACAATTACAATGTAAAGAAGATGGGAATTGCAAAGGAAAATAAAAGAGAATTATTTTATATATTAATTTATGCTAAAGATTACATTAAGAGAAGAATAGTATATTGATGTAAAGATTTAAATGTAGGGAGATGACCTTAACCAACTTTAATGTAATAAAGTGGTCATTTAGTCATGTCCCATTGATGGGGATTGCATACATTGACTAAGACAAATAAAATAAGAGAAGAAGGATAAAGTACCTTTTAGAAATAAGAACTTCAAATCTTGACTTGGAGATGGAGTTGTTGTAGAGAAATTGTGTGCAACACTTTGTGTAGTGTTTTTGTAGAGAAATGTTATTGGGAGAATTTGTGTAGAGTTTAGGTGTAGAGAAAGTTGAAGTCCTTTTCTAAGGTAGAAGGAAGGGGTTTATATAGGTGAAAATTAGGAGGGAAAGGTTGGAGGGAAAAGATGATCAATCCATGTGAAATGGAATTGACCATCAAAAAAAGATAAATAAAATAATAAATAAAAGTAAATATTTATTTTAAGATGATGCTAAGGAATATGGGATTGGGAGGTGTAGATTGTCGCGCCCCAGACCCGTGGTCCTACTTGGCCCCACGCTCGGGACACGAGTGGGAAGACGTCATAAAACACTTGAAAATTATTTTTTCGAAATATACTTTCATAAAGTTAACATAATCCACACCTGAAGTTCAAAGACTTCCACTAACCTTCAAACAAAACTTTCAAACAGCTTTCACAAACGGAAGTATTTAGCCCGAAGGCTTACAGACTTTTATACAAATGTACAAACACCGACATTATCCAAAATATAGGTGTTACAAGATGATGAAGTCAAGGAAACTCTACCCAAAAGGTTATACATCTAAGTAATGTAACCTTGACAAACTCATATCCCAAACTCTTACCACCACGACGTCCTCCCGTGCAAGTGTCCTATTCCCTGGACTTGCCTTTATCTAAAACAGTAAACAAATAAGGGGTGAGAATGAATCTCAGTAAGCTACAAAATGTAACTACATTACATGCTGATATGATAATCATAAAGAAACTATATCAACAGTAATCATGTAGCAATAGCACATAACATGAAGATAAACATCAACTCATATATCACAATTACACATAGGCACACTCCGGTGGATACCAAGCCAAGGTTTATCCAATAACCATAACTGTACGAGAATACCATCTGAGAAAACCATCTGAAGCAGCATAAATAGCTGAAGCCGGGATCCCGAAAACAAACCATAACAATAGAACCAAAGTAACCAGAGAGGGAAATATGACACAAAGTCATAACCCAAGTGCTCACCAAGGAAGCAATTCATCCCACCAAGGCCAATCTGGACTGGGGAAACAGAGATGGCACAGTGGACACCTTATAGTGACTTGGCTTGTGTGCCACTATAATTCTCCCACCGCCTGACTCAGAAGCTACAATGGAAAACCTTATAGTGGACTCTTACCTGTACCACTATAATTCTTCCATTGGCTGACTCAGAAGCTACAATGGAAAACCTTATAGTGGACTTACCTGTACCACTATAATTCTTCCATTGGCTGACTCTACAACAAGACCACTGGACTTTTCACAAGAAGCACAGTAATGAATACTGCTAAACAAAACCGGGGCATTTAATCCAAGAAGGAACTAAGCCAAATACATCACAAGATGCACACAAAAGATTTCTCATAAAGAGTCCATAACAAGGACATTTAGTCACAACCCAATCTTTTTCATCAACGACATAAAAGTCATACACATTCACGTTTGGGTCCTAAAACAACCCCAATGACTACACAAAAAAATTGTCCTCTTGTACCCAACTTGAACAAACTATCAAACCTAGAAAGCAGGGGGGATGCGCACGCCCCACCAAAAGGGTGCAGCGCGCTCCTTTAATCAGAACCTCACAATTTTTGGCCAACTAAGGGTGCGTACGCCCCACCCAATAGGGTGCGCACGCTTCCCTTGATCAGAAACTTTTGCCTAGGTTGGTAACAATGGGGGCGTGCGCCTCCTTATATAGGGTGCGCGCGCCCCCTCCATTTTGGGCCAAATCCCAGATTTCTTTCCTTAGTTCATTTTTACTCCTTCGTTCCAAAAGTATAACATATATACTACATACTTTGGTAACTTTCATTAAGGTCACAACTTGGTTTCAAAACCATTCCAACATCCAGCTAAAACCAATTCTATATACTCCCTTTGTCCCAAAATTACAAGTATAAAAATATTACCCAAATCGCAAAATAACAATACAAGTATCAATTATAAATATAATTTCTCTAATATACTAATATACTCATTTAAGGACACTTTCATACATTTCCCCGTCCCAAGAATAATAGTATAATTTTATAATATACTTATTTAACATTTAACTCAAGTTAATATTTTACCGTCCCACAAGTAGAGTATACTTTCAAACACTTATACTAACATTTTCAGAATATAAACATACTCCATATACATACTTCATACAAACCAAGTCACTTACCCAGTATAATTATACTCCCTTTGTCCCAAAAAAACAAGTATCACAAATAATTCTTTTCACAATAATTTCACCACATATCACACATATAGCAAATATATGACCATTTTACTATTTAAGGGGAATTAGTAACTTACCTATTTTCGGAAAAGTATCGAGAAAATAATATTTGATCGGGTAGAAAATGGCTACTCAACGCCCTGATCATTTTTATATAATTAGTTTTTAAAACGGAGTAGTAAATAAAAAGAATTTAAATCGAAATGGGTTGAACTTACCTTTTTCTCTCTTAACCTACGGAAAGAACAAGAAGTTGAAAGTTGCAGAAAAGTGTTTACAGAGAGAAGGAAGAGAAAGAGAATTGCTTATAATATCTTTACCCCAAAACTACATTTTGGTCACCCAACTTTTGATTTGACCACTTTAACCCCTGAAGTTACATTTTCATAAAGGACCCTAAAGTTTCAACTTAATAATTTAACTCCTTTTAACAAAATTACTACTAACACATTAACTAACACATATACTCAAATAATATATGCAAGTCATAAAAATATTTTCTAACACATAAAATGCATATAAAAGTTCATTTTTAAGTAAGAAAATTAGGGTGGTTTTGGGGTCGTTACAATCACTCTCCCTTAAAGAAAATTCGTCCCGAATTTTAGGATAACTTACCAAACGAATTAAACAACTAAGGATACTTTCTTTCTATTTCATCCCGAAGCTCCCAAGTAGATTCTTTCACATTATGATTTCTCTATACAGCTCGAACAAAAGGAATACTCTCACTTCTCAATTCTCAAACTTTAGAATCAATCATTTGGACTGGATGCTCCTCATAAGACATACTCGGCTCAATATCCTCAGGAACCTCAGATAGGACACGAGATGGATCATACATATACTTTCGAAGCATCGAAACATGGAACACATTATAAACCTTATCAAGAGAAGGAATACAAGCCCGATCTCCAACTCTTCCCCATATCTCAAAAGAACTGATATATTAAGCAAACATCATGAGAAGTAAAGGTATATCCCACGAATTCTAAGAATCAACTAAACAAGTTCTCAACATATCCTCAAGAATCTGAATGGTTCTTCCTAACTGACCATCTGTCTGCAGATAAAAAGCCAAGCTAAATCTCAATCCTGAACCTAAGGCCTTCTGAATTGCTTGCCAAAATCAAGATGTAAATAAGGATCCCATATCCAATACCATTCTCGTAGGCATCCCATGAAATCGAACTATCTTCTGAACAAATAAGTAACAACTGGAATTAATGTTTATACCCTCAAAATAGATAAGGTGAGAAAACTTGGTAATCAATCTGCTATCAATCAACATCATTTGATCTCATCTATTCAGTGTAACTCCTTCAATGAAACTTTTCGCAATAGACTGATCACTGATATTTTACTTCTAGATTATTCGCAGCTCAAGGACTTAGTTGAATGCTTAGAATTTCTTGTATCAAACAAATCAAATGTAACTCTTCAAATTTATCTCAATACTCTACATTTACTTGGATTCATAATTAAATTGGTTTTGTATCTCTTCAAGTACATGTAGTTGAATTCCGCTATGCATGTTGGTTCCACTAAGTATCGACTACATACTCTGCTACAAAAGTTAAAGTTCCATCACTAGCAATGAACAAAATCGTGTTGTCTATCATCGTTCATTCCACTAGTAATTCTCTATAGTTGAAATCATTCAATAGACTAGAAACTTAAAGCTTCCACCATCGCAAAATCACACCATGTCTCAACTCACAAAGACTCCAAAATGTTAATTCCTCTAACATTCCCTATTTAGTTTTATCAAACATGAACTATAAGTCAATGTATCCTCTAGATAACTGTAATACTAGTCAAATCCACTAAGCAATATCAATACTGAAGTTGTCATTAACTCTCGTTTCAACAATTGAAAACTCGTTTCATTCTTACCAATCCATCGAGAAATTGTATCTTTCGGTGTCATATAGTTAACGGTGTAGCTACCTTAGAAATCCATCAATGAATCTCTAACCATATGCCAATCTCAACAAGTTACATACCTCTGCTACTGAAGTAGGATTTTTCCAATTACTATTGCTTCCATATTTAAAGAATCAATAGCCATGACGGAATTGAAACTTCCTCAAAATAATATATCCTCTATCAAGAAGACACAATGCCTTGATTTCACAACTGTTGCCTCTCACAAAACAATCCAATTACTGCTACAGATTGTTGTTCAAATAGATTCCTAGATCATAGAATTACTTAATCCCAATCATGTTTGCACTTAGGATCCCCCAATTTTATTAGAACCTTTTTAGGTACCCTTAGGATTCTTTGTGACCAGAACAGGTGTATTTCAACTCTTCATTCAAGACAAACTAGCAAGAGGAAGCAAATCAGCAGATCAGTTAACATTGTTGCCAATCAACTTGCCACACAAGTTGCCGATCAACTCCATTCACAACATGCCGATATAATAGACAGTCTGCACTGTCAGTCAGGTGACATCATTTCATTAAAGTCAACCTTGCTAATTGTCTCTGTACTGTCTTATCAGAAAGTGGTTTACCTGCTCTATCATGATTATGCGCCGTCTGACACATAGCTACTTTTAGCTATACTTTATCTCTACTTGCTTTTTGCAGGTAACCGGTTGAGACAAAGGGGTCTTTACCCATCAGACTTTTCAGGCACGTGTATCTTCGCCATTAATGCCAAGGATACTGCATTAAATGCTCCTCACCTACCCAGCTGGAAATTCAAATATTATCCTTCTTCAACAAGCTAAGACATTAACTCCTCCTATAAATAGAGGACTCGGTGCATTGAAGAAGGTTGGTGATTTTAGTGCATTGAAGAGAGTTGGTTGTTTGCAGCATTCACTGAAGCTCAAGCATTCCGTGTCCAGATAATCATTAGATCATTTAATAGGACATACACTTGTGCACTAACTCAACAACATTGTTAGTATTCCCGAACTAGATCATTTTAAGGAATACGTTGTTTGAGTCTTTCACACACCCACCTGAGTAAGATAAGTTCCTTTGAACTTGCAGCTCAAATAAACTTGGTCAGATATTTGTTTTACGATTCATTAACTATCTCAAGAATTTAGTCTTTGTATCCGGCAAAGCCGTGCTTGTAATAGACTAGGGATATTTAATAGTGCTCTTAACCCAAATCCAAGTTCTGACCAAACTTGGTAGAGGACGTAGCAGTATTTACACTGTGAACCTCTCCAAATCTCTGTGTCTTCTGTTACTTACTGTCCTTGCCGGTTGGAACTCTACCACCGGCAAATCATTATTGTTCTTGCTGATTCATCATTGTTCCCTTTGACCAATCTCTTGAAACTGCATTGAACTTTTGGAAACAACTTTGTGTTTAAACTAAGCTCTGAAAATATTTTATACACTGATTTTGTGTGAGTTAAAACTAAGTCATATTTTACCCGCTGCGCTTACTGATAATAGTTTGCAATTTGATAAGTGACTTTGCCTTTATAAGTGTTTCTTTGTAAAAGTTTTAAAAAGGCTATTCACCCCCCCTCTGGCCTATTTTCCTACCAATTGGGCCTAACAATTGGTATCAGAGCTTGGAATTTTGAAAGAAATTTCCAAGCTTGCAGCTTATATTGCCGATACCTGTAAGTACCCCAATCTGAAACCGACCTATCTTAGAGGTAGCCTTAGCACCGTTTCAGGGATAAGCTGATAGGCCAGGACCTCCCTAGGATAAGCTATAAATTCCAGGACTACTCTGGTATAAAATTGGAAAAATCCAGAAGCTCGCCAAGCTGAGCCGTACGGATGATTTGGGAACTAGAGGGGCCTAGCCGTACGGCTGGTTTGGGCGCCCTCAGTCCCTATAAATAGAACCCCTTGCTGATCATTTCAGGGGGGGGGGAGAAATACACATTAGAGAGGCCACTCTGCTGGAATTACCACAGAGTAAGAGTGAGAGTGATCACAAACCAAAAAGGAGAGAAGAAAGGAAGATTGGCCTTAACCATCATAGGTAAAGCCACCTCCCCCCTCCTTTTCTTCATCTTACTCCTATTTTCTTTCTTATATCTTGGTTATACATGTATTTATTCTTCATTCATGCAAAGACTTGTCCATTTCAAGCACCTTTTATTTCTTGCAAGACTTGTCCATTATCAAGCACTATATATCTATCTATTACATTACTATCTTGTCCAAGCTATGAGAAGTTCAAAGGTGCCCTCCATACCTTGTATGGAAGAGGTTCTAAACCTAGACACTCATAGACTTGTTGATTGTCATTTATATTCCTTATTCATTTAAATGGTATGCTTGTTTGGCCATGATAATCATGAGGGTGGTGGAACCTTAGTGTCTATCATTTTGCTCTTTGGTTTAGCCTCAAAATCCCACTTTTGGGTCATAAAGATTCAATATTTATGTGTTATTTTGACTCTTGGAAGGATTTTAAGTCATAAAATGTCATCTTAGTGATAAAGTTCCAATCTTTATTCACCAAATGACCAATTTTGGTCCAAAGGGGACATTCATCAACTTTCTTGATTTTCTCCTATGATTGCTCATGATCACACCCAAATATTTGTTTTTGGGGAACCAAGTGATGATCATTTAGCATAGGAATGATGTTATAAAACTTGTAAAATGATTTCTTGCAAACTGGGATCACAAACAGTTTGTCCAGCTTCAGACAGAATACCCTGTTTCTGTTCTGAACTGGACTGTTCTTGAGCAAACTGTAAAACCCCAGAATCGCCTCCTCCAGCCGTATGGCTACTTTAGGTAGGAGGGCAAAATTGCCTATTTTGCCCTCTGACCTTTGTCTTATCACTTAAGGCCCCCTTTTTCAGCCGAGTTTCTCAAATAAAATCAATAACAGAATTTTTCCGTTAAATACACATACACACATATGCACATTTTAACTAACTTAGGGAGACTCGGCTTTGTTCGAGGCAACTTGAGAGAACGTAAAAACTCCTCCCAAGTTGTAACCTGACCTCCGAACCTTTGAACTGAAACCTTTGTCATTTTGTTGGGTTTACAATTAACAAAATGTGGCGACTCCGTTAAATTTGACCGGTTCCCGTGTTTGGCATTTTGTTCTCGTGCGAACTTTGCTTGTTTCGCCCCGAGGACGGGATTCTTACAGTGGCGACTCCGCTGGGGATTAGAGTGCTTTCGGACTTCTTTCTAGAAGGTTCGGGGGCATTCTTGTGTGGGTCAAACTCCCGTTCCCGTTAGTTGACTTCTTGCATAATTGTGTGTGTTTGCTGTTTCTGTTTGAACTGTTTTGAGTACATACGTTCTGGAAACACAATAAACTGGGGCTTGATGATCAGAAGTTGTAGAAACTGAGAAAAATCTTCACCCTCTTGATTTAGCCGTACGGCTACTTTGGGTAGGGACCAGAATGTTGCCAATTAACAGTTTGGTGCAGGGCTGCAACATTCTGGGTGCCCCTCTGCTTCTACTTGTCCAGGTTCCAAATTTACAGTCTTACTTATGCACATTACCTTCATTCTTTTGGCCAAAACTTGGTTTTAAAAGGTAATAAAACTTGGTTATGCATGATCTTTTGTCAATAAAATGGTTTCCAAAACCTCGTCGTGCATAACCCCTTTTTGTAAGGGTTTTCTTGAGTCTTCTCGTTGTGCACAAATTGCTTTGTACAAAAGGGTTTCAATGTAAAATATTTCTTTTGCAAAAGTTTGATTCAATATTATTTGTTGTGCACAACTTGGTACATATACAAGTTTTGGTCTTTGTCTGCTTATATTCCTTGATTTGTTGTGTATAGATTGCTCAATCCATGCTTTGTTCATACTTGTTCATATCTTGATTATGCCATGCTCATGATATCGAAAAACGAATTGAAAATCTCTCTTTTTACTAAAAAAGGAGCATAGAATGACTTCACACCACGCGCACTCGACCGTGCACGTTTCAAAACCCTTTAAACCCGGGGTGGATGCCACGATGCAGCTCATTGAGCGCTCTTGTTCCCTTCGATGCGCGCATGGGTCCATCCCACCTTCCCTTCCGAACCGAGTCAACCACACTTGTCCGTGACACACAAATACCGTGACTATGGTTGGTTTTTGGTCTAGATCACGTTACCACGTCCTTGATACGTGCTCAAAGCTAATTATGGCCAAATTAATGCCCGAGTTGTGACTCCTTGATGAAATGCAAGCGTGGCCTAACCAGCCTCCAACTCGTGTGTTAGTGACGACCGCAATTAGCAAGGGCCATGTACTAAGGATAGGGTGACACTGTGTCGTTAAGCCCGCGCCCTAATGAACGAGTTATTTTAATCATCCTTAAGCCCATGGTCAAGGATCGAGACGCCTCATTCAAAATGAGGTAATGACAGAATGTCGGCGCAGCCTTCGGTGTAGCCTTCGGGGAAAAGTCTTGATTCCGACTGGGGCTTAACCATGATTAGGATGACCCGCATATTGTGACACGCCCCCAGGTCCCGGGATTCCCTAATAGAACCTCGAACCTGGATGGGAGTGCCTAACGGGAAACAAGAAACTTAACAAGAAACTTAATGACATTTGTTTAACAAATTGACATGATATATATACTATAGAGTAAGGAGCTATACTAGCTCACAACACGAGTTCTAGACAAGAAAATTTAAAACCAAACTTAATACATACACAGCGGAAACATGCCTAGCACATAAGCTGGCATTAAGAGTACTATACAAGATGTCTAGTGACAACCAGAACTAAACAAGACTGTCTACCCAAAATAAGGAGTTATACAACCCAATACATCGTCCTCACCAAGTGTAAAAGGACACAAGCCTCAAAATAATCACGACCTGCGAAGCAAGCTCCCAACTATGTCGAGCCCCACTGCGCACTATCCTTCCTTTTCCTGGGGGGGGGGGAACAAATAAAGGGTGAGATAAATCTCAGTAAGCTATTAGATGCAACTACATGACATGTTATCATGAAATTCAAGTAGATACTCAAATAATCATATCTCAAGTATCATCAAGTAACAAGTATATGAGAGGATAATCCACTCATCAAATAGCACATAAGGCTAATCAAGCAAATTATAAGGATATTGCTTCCTTCCTTATTCCTCCCAAGAATACCATTGTTGTCGAAGCTTGTATTACTTTGACATCACGATCAATAACAGGAACTGATTATTCAGTATATATCAGAAGACCCGGTAACCAGTGTCATTCTCAATATCAGTACTCATGATTATTCACGAGGTGTTCGGGACGGGAGTTTAGCATTCACTTAAGTCAGGCTTATTGCTCCAACTAAGGAAGCTATGCCCTTACTATGGCTGGTAGTAAGGGGTCGGGCGGGAAATACATAGGGACCCGATTGTCACTTAAACCCCAGCTCTCGCGACAAGCGTGAACCTATACATTTTCGAACAAGCAAGGAGAACCAGCTGGACTCACACAAGAAAGTACAAGTAGATATTTACTTGAACAACGGGAGAAGAACTAATCCAAATGTAGTGGACTAGCTCAACAAGGAACATGCTTCAAGTACTCAAGAAGTCACCTTGTATCAAGAAAATGTATGCAATGTTTGCACATACACAACAAGAACATGTCTCATACACGTTAGTGCTTGTTCATAGCACTTTCAAGTTCACTACCATACATATGTATTGGTGTCAAGCCAAGTACAAGATTTTATTATCTTATATTCAAGTCTTAATCCATTTCTATGGATGTTCAAGTCATGTACAAGCTTTTAATGTCTTATACTTCAAGTTATAACTTCCAATCTTTGGACATTCAAACAAGTATAAGAGTTATACATTTACTCTTACCAAATCCCACTCCTATTCTTAGGATGTTCAAGTCTAAGACCTTATGCTAATGCTCTAAGGTGCACAATCATTGGATTCACAACAAGTATAACACATTAGTGCTTGTTCATAGCACTTTCAAGACATAAGAAGAGATACTACTCTTATACCTATGTTCTCATTTTAATTCAATGAGTATACATGTTTAAGACCAAGTCTGATGCCCCTAAAGTATCACAACCCTTGCTAGGACATATTATACTAAGGTTATATACCTTAACTAGGGTTACTTCCAACTTTATACAAACTTTAAACAAAATCTTTGTTTTTCAGACAACTGTGCGGTCGCCCACAATGGACTGTGCGGCCGCACACAAGCATGTCAATTTCTTTGAAAAATCCTTCAGAAAGATGTGCGGGACTGTGCGGCCGCACACAAGCATGTCAATTTCTTTGAAAAATCCTTCAGAAAGATGTGCGGTCGCACACTCATTTTTGTGCGGTCGCACAGTATACTAACATGCGAAATTTTCATTCTTTCCCAGGTTGAAATATTTTCCGTTCCAAACGTAGGAGTAACATTTACTAACAATTTCAACGTACCCAGAAAACATAAACAATGCTTAAAATCAATTCTTTCATTTCCTTTCATTAGTTTACACAGGGGAAATTTACTCCTTTTGTCCCAAATTTACAGTACCACCAAAGTCACCCCAAACACAAAATTAACAATCACAAGTACGAGAATAACATTTATGCATGTTATTACAAGCAAGGGGGAGCTAATAACTTACCTAGTCAAAATTCAAGTTGACCAAAACTTATTTCTGTTCGGCCTGGAACGCTCTATTCAACGCCACGAATATTAATCCGGGATCGGAATCAAGAACGGAGGGATAATTAAACTCGAGGAGTCGGGAATAGGAAAACCCAAACCCTAGCTTTTTATTTTCACACAGAGGGAGCGTAAGAAACTTTGAGAATGCTTTCTCAGAGAAAGAAAAGGAAGATATACTTACAACTTTCAAACAATTGCACTTAGGCCCCTCAAGTTTCACTTTTAACAAAAGACCCTAAAGTCAAATTTCCACAATGACCCAAAAGTCAAAACTAGACATTTAACACCTTAACTATTTTAAGCAGTTAAAATTTTAACCCAAGTAAAACTAACACATAATATGCAAGTTCAAGTATTTAAAAAATATGTCAAATATTTAACAAGAAATAGGATGGGTGTTACATCCTCCCCACCTTAAAGAAAATTCGCCCACAAATTTTACTTACCAAAGTTTTTCAAATAGGCTCGGGTATTTATCTCGCATCTCTTTCTCGGTTTCCCAAGTAGCCTCTTCAATTTCATGATTTCTCCAAAGGACCTTCACAATAGGAATCCTTTTGGTACGCAATACTTGCTCCTTCCAGTCAAGAATTTCAACAGGTTGTTCCTCATAAGACAAATCAGGCTGAAATGGAATAGCCTCATACTCAAGAACATGTGATTCATCTGCCATATACTTGCGAAGCATAGATACATGGAACACATCATGAATACCAGATAAAGAAGGAGGTAAAGCCACTTTATAAGCCAACTTCCCAACTCTTTCAAGAATCTCAAATGGACCGATATAACGAGGAGATAACTTTCCTTTCTTCCCAAATCTCTTTATACCTCTACGAGGAGAGACCTTCAAGAATACAAAGTCACCTACCTGGAATTCAAGATTCCTTCTACGATGATCTGCATAACTCTTTTGTCTACTTTGAGCTGTGCGCAATCTATCTCGAATGAGTTTCACACTTTCAACTGACTGTTGAACCATTTCTGGACCCAAGAGTCTAGCTTCTCCCACTTCATCCCAGCATATAGGAGATCTACATTTTCTGCCATAAAGAGCCTCATATGGAGCCATTTCAATGCTAGACTGAAAACTGTTATTATAAGCAAACTCAGCCAAAGGAAGATGAGTATCCCAACTGCCTTTGAAATCAATAACACAAGCACGTAACATATCCTCGAGAATCTGTATAAGTCTCTCAGATTGCCCATCAGATTGAGGATGAAAAGCAGTACTGAAATTCAATTTAGTACCAATAGCACCCTGAAGAGCCTGCCAAAATCGAGAAGTAAAACGAGGATCTCTGTCAGATACAATACTCACAGGAACTCATGCAGTCGGACAATCTCCTGAACATATAAAGATGCCAACTGAGACAATGAATATCCCATGGAAACAGACAAGAAGTGAGCTGATTTAGTCAACCTGTCCACAATAACCCAAACAGCATCATGGCCTCGTCTGGTACGTGGCAAACCAGTCACAAAATCCATAGTAATATGCTCCCATTTCCACTCCGGAATTTCCAATGGTTGCAACAAACCTGCTGGACGTTGATGTTCCACTTTTACTTGTTGACAAGTCAAACATTTGGAAACATACTCAGCAATCTCTCTTTTCATATTGTTCCACCAGAAATGTTTCTTCAAGTCTTGATACATTTTAGTACTTCCAGGATGAATAGTATACTTGGCTTTGTGAGCCTCTTCAAGAACTTTCTTCTTTATCTCAGGATCAACTGGAATACAAACTCGACCTCGGAAGATAAGAATTCCATCACTGTTGAAAGAAAAATCTGGTTGCTTTCCTTCATTCATTCCACTAATGATTTTCTGCAATTCAGAATCAATTACCTGAGCTTCTTTGATCTGTTGGAGTAAATCTGAAGTAGCTTTTATATTCGCAAACATAACTCCATGATTTGATTCACAAGGATTCCAGTCACTCAAATCTTCAAACATCTTCCATTCACGAATCATCAAGCAAGAAATATAAGTCTTTCTGCTCAGTGCATCTGCCACAACATTTGCCTTTCCAGGATGATAAAGAATAGTACAATCATGATCCTTCAATTTCTCCATCCATCTACGTTGTCTCATGTTAAGCTCTTTTTGAGAAAACAAGTACTTCAAGCTCTTATGATCAGTAAAGACTTCAAATTAGTTCCATACAAGTAATGCCTCCATTTATGCAAAGCAAAAATAATCGCAGCCAACTCTAATCATCAGTAGGATAATTCTTTCATAAGGAGATAATTTTCGAGAAGCATAAGCTATTACTTGCCATCTTGCATCAGAACACAACCCAATCCTTCTTTGGAAGCATCAGTATAAACCATGAAATGCTCAGAACCATTAGGCAAAGCCAAGACTGGAGCTGTAGTCAAACGCCTTTTCAACTCCTGAAAACTTGCTTCACATTTGTCATTCCACTCAAAAGAAATAGCTTTTTCGAGTCATATTAGTCAATGGAGTAGCAATCTTGGAGAATCCCTCAATGAACCTCCGATAATAACTAGCTAAGCCCAAGAAACTACGGATCTCAGTCACTGTAGTTGGCCTCTTCCAGTTTACAACTGCTTCAACTTTGGAAGGATCTACTGCAATACCAGTAGCAGACACAACATGCCCCAAGAATGAAACCTCTTCTAACCAGAAAGCACATTTGCTGAATTTTGCAAATAGTTGTTTCTCACGAAGAACTTATAATACCACTCTGAGATGTTGTTCATGCTCAGCCCGTGACTTAGAATACACAAGAATGTCATCAATGAATACCACCACGAAACAATCAAGATATGGTTTGAATGTACGGTTCATCAAATCCATAATACAGCTGGAGCATTTGTCAACCGAATGGCAAAACAATAAACTCATAATGCCCATACCTGGTACGGAAAGCTGTCTTTGGTATATCCTCAGATCTGATTTTCAACTGATGATAACCACTTCTCAAATCAAGCTTCGAATACACTACGGAACCCTGAAGCTGATCAAACAAGTCATCAATATGAGGTAACGGATATTTGTTCTTGATAGTTACCTGATTAAGATCTCTGTAATCAATACACAATCGCAGATTCCCATCTTTCTTCCTAACAAATAACACTGGTGCACCCCACGGTGATACACTAGGCCTGATAAAGCCCCTTTCAAGCAATTCCTCAAGCTGTGTTTTCAACTCTCTTAACTCAGCTGGAGCCATTCTATAAGGTGCTTTAGAGATTGGTGCTGTACCTGGTAATAACTCAATACAGAACTCAAGCTCTCGGTCAGGTGGCATGCTATACTCAGAAGAGAACACATCTGAAAATTCAGACACAACAGGAATATCCTCCATCTTGGGAACAGACAAACTCTGATCAAGCACACATGCGAGATACCCGGCACAACCACGAGATAAAAGTTTTCTAGCTTTTAAAGCAGAAATACATGTATAGCACATAAAGGCCTATCACCTTCAAAGGTAAAATCAGGCAAACCAGGAATAGAAAAAGTTACTACTTTTCTATAACAATCAACAGATGCATGATGCACATATAGCCAATCCATGCCAAGAATCACGTCAAAGTCCCTTATAGGTAACACGACTAGGTCAGCAAGAAGGGCATGATCACCACAAGGACCTCACATTTCTTGTAAACCTCAGAAATAAACATGCAATCTCCCATAGGGGAAGATACTTCTAGCACATAAGGCATAGAATCAGGAAGAACATGCAAATGCGACACAAAATGAGATGCCACATAAGAATGAGATGAGCCTGGATCTATTAAGACTCGCGCTCTCGTACTAGAAAGTAATATAATACCTCCTATGACCGCAGAAGACTCAGCTACACCCTGCTGATCTAAAGCAAACACTCGACCCTGAACTTTTGGTCGACCCCCACTATCTCTCTTAGAACCTGAGACTGGTTGACTTGTACCCCCAACTTGATTTACTTTACTTTTAGAACAATTTCTAGCAAAGTGCCCCGCTTCACCACACACTATACACTTTCCTTGCTTTAGCCAACACTTGTCTTCAGAATGGCCTTCTTTCGAACAATAGCCACATACTCTCCTGGGACCTGGACTGTTGTCCTCGAACCAGTTGATACACTACCTTTGCTTTCGGTTGGCTGTCGGAATCGACGATCTTGGCGGCCAGATTTACCACCTTTAGAACCAGATCCCTGAGTTTTCTCTGATACACGACCAGTCATGGTTGTTCCCAACTTTACCTTGTGTTCTTCGATATCATTTTCAATAGTATAAGCCTTCTCCACTGCTTGCTGATAGCTAGTGAGTTGTAAAGAAAGAAGTTGCTTCCTATACTCAGTCCTTAACCCTTTAACAAACCTCTGTGCCTTCTTAGCTTCATTTGGAACTAAGTGATCACAATACCTCGCCAATTCTGTGAAATTGGTTGAGTATTGCCCACGGTCAGACTTCCCTGCTCCAGATTAAGAAATTCCATTTCCTTTCTGTCTTGGACTACTGTTGGAATAAACTGCGACTTAAAAGCTTTAAGAAAATTCTCCCATGTCTGAGGTATACCTTCCAGTTCCCAGCTTTTACTCAACACTTGCCACCAATGTTCAGCGGCTTTCTCAAGTTTAAAAGTTGCAAAGGTTACCTTATCACCACCTGCACATCTCAAGGCTGTAAAGATCTTCTCAATGCTTTCAATCCACTCCTCTGCCTTTTTAGCATCAAATTCCCCATCAAAACTACGAGGTTTCAGCTTCAAGAACCTTGTAAGGCGATTAGGATAATCCCAGTCAACATTATCAACCATTTCTTCTTGAGGAGTTATAGATCTCAGCTGATTACTACCACTAGTACCTTCAGAACTCATTGTACCTGTAGGTAAAACACTCAGCGTTATTAATAACACCCCAAGACTCACCCATACCTAGGCCATAGACCCTATCCAGACTTAGAGCAAACCAAGGTAGCTAAACAGGGTAGCTAAACCAGGGTAGCTCTGATACCAACCTGACACGCCCCCAGGTCCCGGGATTCCCTAATAGAACCTCGAACCTGGATGGGAGTGCCTAACGGGAAACAAGAAACTTAACAAGAAAACTTAATGACATTTGTTTAACAAATTGACATGATATATATACTATAGAGTAAGGAGCTATACTAGCTCACAACACGAGTTCTAGACAAGAAAATTTAAAACCAAACTTAATACATACACAGCGGAAACATGCCTAGCACATAAGCTGGCATTAAGAGTACTATACAAGATGTCTAGTGACAACCAGAACTAAACAAGACTGTCTACCCCAAAATAAGGAGTTATACAACCCAATACATCGTCCTCACCAAGTGTAAAAGGACACAAGCCCCAAAATAATCACGACCTGCGAAGCAAGCTCCCAACTATGTCGAGCCCCACTGCGCACTATCCTTCCTTTCCTGGGGGGGGAACAAATAAAGGGTGAGATAAATCTCAGTAAGCTATTAGATGCAACTACATGACATGTTATCATGCAATTCAAGTAGATACTCAAATAATCATATCTCAAGTATCATCAAGTAACAAGTATATGAGAGGATAATCCACTCATCAAATAGCACATAAGGCTAATCAAGCAAATTATAAGGATATTGCTTCCTTCCTTATTCCTCCCAAGAATACCATTGTTGTCGAAGCTTGTATTACTTTGACATCACGATCAATAACAGGAACTGATTATTCAGTATATATCAGAAGACCCGGTAACCAGTGTCATTCTCAATATCAGTACTCATGATTATTCACGAGGTGTTCGGGACGGGAGTTTAGCATTCACTTAAGTCAGGCTTATTGCTCCAACTAAGGAAGCTATGCCCTTACTATGGCCGGTAGTAAGGGTCGAGCGGAAATATATAGGGACCCGATTGTCACTTAAACCCCAGCTCTCGCGACAAGCGTGTACCTATACATTTTTGAACAAGCAAGGAGAACCAGTTGGACTCACACAAGAAAGTACAAGTAGATATTTACTTGAACAACGGGAGAAGAACTAATCCAAATGTAGTGGACTAGCTCAACAAGGAACATGCTTCAAGTACTCAAGAAGTCACCTTGTATCAAGAAAATGTATTCAATGTTTTGCACATACACAACAAGAACATGTCTCATACACGTTAGTGCTTGTTCATAGCACTTTCAAGTTCACTACCATACATATGTATTGGTGTCAAGCCAAGTACAAGATTTTATTATCTTATATAAAGTCTTAATCCATTTCTATGGATGTTCAAGTCATGTACAAGCTTTTAATGTCTTATACTTCAAGTTATAACTTCCAATCTTTGGACATTCAAACAAGTATAAGAGTTATACATTTACTCTTACCAAATCCCACTCCTATTCTTAGGATGTTCAAGTCTAAGACCTTATGCTAATGCCTCTAAGGTGCACAATCATTGGATTCACAACAAGTATAACACATTAGTGCTTGTTCATAGCACTTTCAAGACATAAAGAAGAGATACTACTCTTATACCTATGTTCTCATTTTAATTCAATGAGTATACATGTTTAAGACCAAGTCTGATGCCCCTAAAGTATCACAACCCTTGCTAGGACATCTTATACTAAGGTTATATACCATTAACTAGGGTTACTTCCAACTTTATACAAACTTTAAACAAAATCTTTGTTTTTCAGACAACTGTGCGGTCGCCCACAATGGACTGTGCGGCCGCACACAAGCATGTCAATTTCTTTGAAAAATCCTTCAGAAAGATGTGCGGTCGCACACTCATTTTTGTGCGGTCGCACAGTATACTAACATGCGAAATTTTCATTCTTTCCCAGGTTGAAATATTTTCCGTTCCAAACGTAGGAGTAACATTTACTAACAATTTCAACGTACCCAGAAAACATAAACAATGCTTAAAATCAATTCTTTCATTTCCTTTCATTAGTTTACACAGGGGAAATTTACTCCTTTTGTCCCAAATTTACAAGTACCACCAAAGTCACCCCAAACACAAAATTAACAATCACAAGTATCGAGAATAACATTTATGCATGTTATTACAAGCAAGGGGAAGCTAATAACTTACCTAGTCAAAATTCAAGTTGACCAAAACTTATTTCTGTTCGGCCTGGAACGCTCTATTCAACGCCACGAATATTAATCCGGGATCGGAATCAAGAACGGAGGGATAATTAAACTCGAGGAGTCGGGAATAGGAAAACCCAAACCCTAGCTTTTTATTTTCACACAGAGGGAGCGTAAGAAACTTTGAGAATGCTTTCTCAGAGAAAGAGAAGGAAGATATACTTACAACTTTCAAACAATTGCACTTAGGCCCCTCAAGTTTCACTTTTAACAAAAAGACCCCTAAAGTCAAATTTCCACAAATGACCCAAAAGTCAAAACTAGACATTTAACCACCTTAACTATTTTAAGCAGTTAAAATTTTAACCCAAGTAAAACTAACACATAATATGCAAGTTCAAGTATTTAACAAATATGTCAAATATTTAACAAGAAATAGGATGGGTGTTACATATTGGGAACCTTACGATGCACTAGACCCTAGGTTCACTTCTTTTGATCGGTGGAAGCCGCGTGCCCTATAGGACCCTCGCCCGGGATAGTCTGTCCTTGGGAGCGTGCAATACAAGAGAAAAACGAGGGGTCTATAGGCGTAGTGATGGCCTCCACTGATCCAGGATTTAGAATAGTTGCGAAAAAGAAGAGCGATCTTTTCCAACCAGTTAGGAATAAATCAGTTTTAAGTAAACGTGAACATAATTAATCAATAATAATAAACTTTCATGTTGCATGAGCCCAAAGCCTGTCTGCCCCTAAACACCGACCCGAGTCCATACCTGAGTCTGAAATAAACCTCCTTCTCCACAGCGCATAAAAAGTGGGTCAGAGTTCTGGGTCATCGCCTGATTAGTGCCGAGTCGGACAGTTCATCGACAGCTTCATTGAGGTTTTTTCAAATGACTAGCCCGGCAGGAAGTAGTAGTGGGGGTGACAATGCCACAGATCCGAACGGTCTTAGCAGGGAAGAGTTGGTACAGGCTTTAGAGGCCGCCAGGGCCTGGGAAGAGAATGACAGAAAACGCCTTGAGCATATGCAGAACAGGGTTACGGAGGTCATGAGACAGCAAGGGGTAGCCATTGTGTTTGAAAATGACGGAGGCTTTGTGGAAATCACTGACGAAGAAGGAATTGAGAATGTGCCCTCAAGGGTACAGTCGGGTCCCGCCCCCTCAAACTTACCCAAATGTGGGGACCTCACGTCCCGCATCCCAAACCGCCACTCATCAAAATGTGCCCATCACCCATGTTCCCCTTGTCCCACCGGGTGTCGCTTCCATGTACCCACCGGGGTTCAATCTATTTGACACGATCCCAAACAGTCAAGCACCCTTGGCCCCAGCTACTGCCGGCTTGCCACCTCCGGCCCTGCCAACCATTTCTAGAGAAGTGCCTTACCCACTCTACTACCCGACGGCCTAAACATCCAAAACTACCCCACCATATATCCCAACGAGCAACCTGGCGCCAGGGTATGTCTACACCCACTTGCCACCTACAAACCCTCCTCCGATAGTTCCCTCCACCACTTCACCTCCCAACGCAGTGCCATTGACAAGTCAAATCATGGGATCCTTCAACTCTAACCCCCATGTGGACCCTCAAGTGGGATGGATAGTTGAGAAGCTGAAACAAATGGAGGAAAGGTTCGAGGGAATGAACGAGAAGAAGTTCACCTCGGAGTCACGGACCCTGATAAGGTCGTCCCCCTCCCTCATCGATTCAAAATGCCGGAAATTGACAAATTTGACGGGACCGCCTGTCCCCAGACTCACCTCAATGCCTACACCTTGGGGATGAGGGCGAAGGGTTGCACCGTGCAGCAAATGGCTGATCACTTTCAGTTGTCCTTAAGGGGAAATGCACTCAAATGGTTCTTCAACTTAAAGGATGAGTCTCGAACCACATGGGACCGGATTAAGGAAGCATTCCTCACCAAGTACCGTTCTAACTTGGAGTGGGAAACCAATCGCACCGATTTGCAAAGCACACTGCAAAAGACCAAAGAGCCGATCAGTGAGTTTTACAAAAGATGGAACTACAAATTAGGAGAAATTTCCAATCCTCCCACCGAGGATGAACAGTTGGATATATTTCAGTCATGCTTGAAACCCAACTGCGAGCTTTGATCAGCCATCACTTCTACCCCAATCTCCGAGCCATGGTAACCGCAGGATCCAAATTTGAGATGGCTCTCAATGAACAGTCTCCGGCCCAAAATAGCGGAAACTCCTATAGGTACTGCCCTCCGACCACCGGTAAAGGGAAAGAAACCCTGGGAACGGTTAACAGCATCCAAGAAGGGAGCTCAAGACAAGCCTCTCAAAAGGGTGGGACTGCATAAAGGCGTCAGTATGTAAGGTTTGAGGATTTCGGAATGCCTATAAGTAAGGTGTTCGAAGGGTTTGTCAAGCAAGGCCTTGTAAAACCTTTGGTCAACTATCAGCCGAGGAATCCCGAGAAACCCTTTGACCAAAACAAAAGATGCACCTTCCACAATTATCATGGCCACAATACCGATGATTGCTCCATAATAAAACGCATCATCCTCGACCTCATCGACAAAGGAAAACTTGAACACCCCCGTGGCCCGAGCGTGATTAATAACCCTTTCCCCAACAACCAAGGCATTAATATGATTGAGTTCGAGGAGCCTACACATGTGAACCTTTTGGAATTCAATGTCCCAATGGCTCAGATTGGGGAAGAATGGAAGGAAGCCTTATGGGCATGTGTGCAAGAGGGAGATATGAGATGCCCATCCGACTTTATGATCGCCAATGTAATGAGTGCAAGGGTAACCCACCAAAATGCCGATGAATTGGTCGTAATAACACTCACCGAACATGATTTAACGTTTGAACAATGTATGGAGGAGATGGAAAAGTCCATTAAGAGTACGTTGGACAGCGAAAGCCAAGGCTCGAATGGGGATGGCCTTTCCCATGATGATTGCTTCCATATCATTGAGGCATGTAGTTCATCTACGGGCAAGAGGACAATTAAACGAAACGGTCCGAGGTAGCAAAGATCCCAGAAATGATTGATTATCTCACCCAAATGAAAGAAGCCGTTCGTTCTCTACCTCACAAGGAGCTCCGGGTCCTATGTGAAAGTGATGATGATGAAGTATCCTCAAATATGGCTCCTTGTGTTTTCTCCCCGAAATTGGAAAAAGAGGAATTTCCAGCCTTGGATGATTTCTTAGCTTTGCCACCACTATCTCCGCCACCGCCGCTGTTTGACGGATCAGCACTCCCAGATAATTATTGTTGCATGCTCACCCTGGAAAAGCTCCGTGAAACTGTGGGAGCCGGGAAGAGCCAGAACCGCCACCCTATCTCCCTAGGGAAAATTTGTGGGCTAACATCCACCCTAAAACGAATGGTCACGGTAAATGAGTTAAGGAGGGAGGCATGGCCGTACGGTACCCAAAACCCTCCGCCTATCGGAGATGAGATGATAAAAGTCGATGACCCCTTGGAAGTGATTGTATTGACTCGATCAGGGCAAGTGCACACGGAGAACCCTAAAAAACCTTCACCACCGGAACACCGAGCGCCTCCCCTTCTTGTTGACGTGGCAAAACCCCCAGGTTCCGGAGAAGAGGATCCCATCTTAGCCCAACTTAAGAGGACACAAGCTAACATATCTTTGTGGTCCCTCCTTACTTCCTCCTACCCTCATAAGCTCAAGTTGGGGGAATGCTTGGCCCACACTATGGTACCCACCACAGCTACCCCCGAGGAGGCCATAGAAATGATCGGAAGTGTTCATCACAGATTTGGATTTGCCGAAGTTTGGGGCTAGCCATAACGAGGCCCTTTACATCACGGTACAATTGGACGATCGCCGCCTCCCTCGGGTTCTGGTCGATAACGGCTCCGCCATGAATGTCCTCCCCGCCAAGATGATGGACCTACTTGGCCTTGAGACCACCGACCTAAAGCCTCCGTGATCACTGTCAAGGCTTATGATTCCATGGCCCGCTCAGTCTTAGGGTGTGGCCACTTTGAACCTTTGGTTTGGGAAACAATGATGCCGACCGACTTCCAAGTGCTCGACATCCCCATATCCTTCACTGCCTTTGGGACGCCCGTGGCTCCACAAAGTCAATGGGGTCGCCTCCACTCTCCATCAATGTGTGAAATACGTGTAAGGGGGTAACTTGACAACTATTTATGGGGACAGCGTGACCATAGAAGGAACCAACACCAATGGGATTCCTGTGTTAGAAATTAAGCATGAGGGAAGCGGCATGGCTTTGACTGCTTCACAGAAGTACCACCCAAAACCCACATTTGTTGTGTAGATATCACGCTCACCAAGGATAAGATTCCTCATGCGATGAGAATGATGCGCCTGATGCGCTACCTCCCGGGGCTCGGACTAGGAAGAAAGCTCCAAGGGACTCAAAAGATTGTTGAGATCAAGGAGCAAAACACGCTTCATGGCTTGGGATACAAACCACCCCGGAGACCTCAGGATGGATAAGGAAGTGGCTCGGAAGAAAAGCCAATCCAGGGCTCAAGGGACTCCGTTTAAAGCCCCCAACCTTTGATATGAGCCGTTACTTTGTGAAGGGGGGAGTTCAAGTCAAACCCCCAGAGCCAAGAGAGCCGATGATGACCAATTGGGATAAGTTGCAAGAGGATCTCAAAAGGTTCCGAAGGGTGGTGGCAAACCCCATGAGGAGGGCATTTCTGGATACGCCCATGATAAAAGATCCTACTGATACTACTATCAGCCACGAATACACCTTCAAGGGGGTGCCCGAAATGGTAAAAGAGTTTGAAACCTTGTCTGTGATGGGAGCTAGCAAGGAAAGGGGATCCGTCTGGGGACAAAATGGCGAATACAAGTTTGAGGAGGAAGTTCCTAAGGGCGCCGCCAAGGATGCTATGAGCAATGAGTGGAACGGTGTGGTAATGCAAAGAATGTTCGGAGAAGACATGGTTGTGCCTGACCTAATTGACTTCGAAAAGGAAATGATTGCCGTAATTTAAGATGGACCTCTTGCAACCTTTGACCCACACACTCTTGCAAAGCCAACAGACATGCCTCTGAAAAATTGGGTAACCTTCTCTGGACCGGTGGCGAGCAAAGAAGAAATGACTGCGAAACTTGTAGCCAACGTTGTATTCCCGTTTGCATTGAATGAAATGATAGATCTTTCCGAGTATCCCCTCATTGCCAACTTATTAGATGATAAATTAACTAATAATCTGAAAAATGGTTAATAATGAATCACCTAATAATGCAGACGCACTAAACAATCCAAACATTAAACAATCATCAAAGCAGGTTGTTGATCAAGAGGAAAACCATGCCCAGCTGCCGAAGAGGTTTTGACTAAGGTGAATTTGGGAACCGAAAATGAGCCAAAAGAGACACAGATTGGGGAATACTTCAAAGGGCCGAAAGGGAAGCTTTGGTTGAGCTACTCAAAGAGTATGTAGATGTGTTTGCGTGGTCTTATAGGGATATTCCAGGGTTGGATGCTTCGATCGTGGAACACAGGATCCCCGTAGACCCCGAGGTGAAACCCGTTAAGCAAAAGCTTCGGCGAATCAAACCAGAATGGTCCCTGCAGGTCAAAGAAGAGATTGAAAAGTTGCTTCGGGTCGGCTTTATAAGAGTGCTAGAATACCCTCATGGCTCTCCAACATAGTAACGGTCACAAAGGCCAACGGAAAGGTTCGATGCTGCGTCGACTTCAGGGATCTCAACAAAGTGAGTCTCAAAGATGACTTTCCCCTCCCAAGCATCGACATGCTTGTGGATACAACCTCTAGCTTTGAGGTTAAGTCTTTTGTGGATGGCTTCGCCGGGTATAACCAGATTAAGATGGCAGAGAGGAGGACCAGGAAAAAACTGCCTTCACCACCCCATGGGGAACCTTTTGCTATACCGTGATGCCTTTCGGGTTATGAAACGCTGGGGCTACCTACCAAAGAGCTGGCACCGCACTCTTACACAACATGATCCATAAGGAAATAGAAGTGTATGGCGATGACATGATCGTGCATTCTAAGGGTTCTGACGGGCAACATTTGATAGACTTGAGAAAGTTCTTTGACAGGCTTAGGAAGCATTCCATGAGACTTAATCCGGCCAACTGCACTTTTGAGGTTTCTCATGGCAAGTTTTGGGATACATGGTCACCGAATGGGGCATCAAAATTGATCCTCAAAAGGTTAAGGCAATTGTAGAAATGAGGCCGCCTCGCACCCAAACAGAGGTAAAAGCCTTCATGGGAAAGTTGCAATACATCAGCCGCTTCATAAACCAACTCACTCCCATTTGTGAGCCCATCTTCAAACTGCTAAGAAAGAATGCTAAGGTCTAATGGAACGGGGAGTGCCAAAAATCCTTCGACAAGATTAAGGCCTACCTCATCCAACCGCCAATCCTATGCCCTCCGCACAAGGACAAGCCACTCTTGCTTTACCTAACGGTGACTGATGCGTCGATAGGAGCAATGTTGGCCCAAGAGAAGAAAGATTCAAAGGTGGAAAATGCCATTTACTTTGTGAGCCATAAGCTACAAGGAAGCGAGCTCAACTACTCCCCAATTGAGAAGACTTGCGCAGGATTGGTATGGGTCGTGAGAAAGTTAAAACATTACATGCAGGCTCATGCGATACAACTTATTTCCAAAATAGACCCCATCAAGTGCTTATTGGAAAAGCCATCTTTGTCTATGAGGCTTGCCAAATGGTCCTTCTTCTTAGCCGAATACGATATCAGTTAGTGTCGAGAAAGGCATTTAAAGGAAGGGTTTTGGCAGAACACTTGGCAGATTTCCCTAGTAATGAAGAAAGGGGGCCCGAACCAAAATTCCCAGACGAAGGAATCTTTACCCTCGAGGGAGGAAATAGGTGGCAATTGTTCTTCGACAGAGCTGCCAATAAAAGAGGAAACGGTGTAGGATTGCTCTTGGTGAATCCAAAAGACGAGCACACCCCCATCGCCATCAAATTGAACTTTGATGTCACCAACAATGCCGCAGAATATGAGGCATGCACAGCCGGTTTGGAGGCAGCTCTGGAAAGGAATGTTAAGGAGCTGGAAGTATACGGCGATTCGGCCTTGATTATCAACCAAGTCTCGAACAAATGGAAAACACTGGATCCCGGTTTGCGAAATATCATGCCTATATGGAAGAGCTCATAGCACAATTCCAAGAGGTCAGCTTCCATTACCTGCCGAGGGACCGGAACCGTTTCGCCGACGCCCTGGCAACTTTGGGCTTCATTGGTAGAAATCCCCGAGGGAAAATTGATAAAACCATTCCGGGTCAGGAGAAAGGAAAGCCCAGCATACTGCTTCGAAATCGGAGCAATCCTGGAAGAGGTAAGGAGCCATGGTACAACCAGATTTACAATTCCTCAAAGAAGGAGAAGCTTCCTTCGTGAATGAAAAGGGAGAGTATTTGCACGGGATCAAAGCCAAAGGTATGACGGCACTCAAGCGGTTGGCATCCAACTACGTCATCCTGGGGGACATCCTATACAAAAAACGCCATCAGGGCCTCCTCCTTAGATGCATAAGTGGAGAAAGGGCAAAAGAACTCATGCAAGAAGTTCATGGTGGAGTGTGTGGTCCTCATATGAACGCAAGGGCATTAATGCAAACCATTCTGCGGATGGGTTACTTCTGGATCTCAATGGAAAACAGATTGCATGCAATTCGTAAGGAGGTGTGATAAATGTCAGCGTTTCTCCAACCTCAACCACCTACCGCCTCATCATCTCTACTGCATGACTACACCATGGCCCTTCTTAACAAGGGGCATAGATGTTATCGGGAAAATCTCCCCGTCTGGTAGTAATGGTCACGAGTTTGTTTTGGTAGCCGTGGATTACTTCACAAAGTGGGTAGAGGTAAGTCATACCGGGTCCTCACCTCCAAAGAAGGTGGCGGGATTTATCAAAGAGAATATCATGTGCCGGTACGGAGTCCCAAACGAGGTCATTACCGACAATGGCTCGCACATCTAGGGTGAATGCGATCGATTATTGGGAGAATTCCGAGTTACTCGTTGTAGACACCCCGATCTCGCACCCCTAAAACCAACCCTTGATTCGGTCTAAACGCGACAATTGACCTAAAACCCCAGATTTGGCCGTTCGGATTACCGTACGCCTTATCGGTGCATCGGATGCAAAAACCGAGTCCGGATTCATGATCAGGACTCAAAACCGAGTAAACAGGCGTATTCTTCGAAAATTGAGCGTCGGAGCCCGGAACGGGTCCCGCACCCCTAAAAAGCCTTTTACCGACCATTCTTTGCATTTAAAATTAATTTATGTTATTCCTTTCTTATTAAAATATTCAGATATACCGGCATGAGCAGAAAAATATTCCGAGCAACTCTCATGTTGGGCCCGCGGACAACCGGGACACCAAAGCCGCGCACGACGGAGCAGTTGCGGAGCGAAAAGCCGGAGCCGGAAGAAAAGTGTCTATGGCCAGCCACACACGCCAAACACCATTATTTTCCATCCATTCCATCAAAATGGATTGGACAATGTTGACTTTTGGCTAGCCAATCAAGTATGGACACATGGAAAGATGTTTCCTCTTTTTCCCAAACACTCTCAATTAATCCTAAAATTCCTATATAGGACCTTACCTTCCATGGAGGGTTTTGTTTTAATTCCCAAAAAGGTCCTCATCTTACATATACAAAAGCCTCACTTCTCTCATTCACCTCATTACATTACAACTCATTCACCACACATTCCCCTCTTTTAATTTCTCTCTCCATTGTTCTTGCTACCTTCATAGCTCCACCACATCTCCACCATCAACCACCACTCCACCACCATGAAACCACCACTCCACAACCACTACACACCACTCAATCACCACTAAACCACCACTCCACCACTCCTACACCTCAAACAATCCACTCAAAACACTTCAAGAAACCCTCAAACAAACAAGCAAACAACAAGCAACAACAACAACAACAACATCAACAACAACAACAACAACAACTTAAACTTCAATCAAAAACAACAAAAAGAAGTCTCCCTTGGTAGACAAAGGAAGCACAACCTCACCCCTTAAGCTAGGTAAGTCTCTAGGTAAGCTTGAACTCATTAGCAATGTAAATAGTTATGTAACTTAGTTTGGGACCTTGTCAACTAATGGCTAGGTCTCCTCATTTTTATGCTTTCATCCATGTAAAAACTCATGATATGGCCATGTAAATGATGGATCTTTGTTGTTAATATTTAAGTCATCAAGTTTGCATGCTTTCATTAAGTCAATATGCTCATTTCTCCAAGTTATGCATGCAAATTCTCATCTTTCCATGAATCTGTCATCTTCTCCCATTCTTGTGTATATTCATGTTTAGATTAGATTTTAATGTAAAATAATCCTTGATAATTATCTTAACATGTTAAATAATAAATTCCATGAGTTTCATAACTTGGTTTTAAGTTTTGGTCACGTTTTGAAACCCCTCTTTGTGACTTAAACAAGCAGTTTTCATACTATGTCTGAACTAATGTTTTCATGCTCATGGAACTCCATCTTAAAGTGGTTTCTAGGCTTAAGACAAAGCATGAAAGTTTCTCATAATGTGTTTAAGTTCATTCTCGTGGAGTTTCATGTTCATATTACATGTTTAGCTTAGGTTTCCATGCTTATCTTTGAGTTCCAGATGTGCTGTCCAGTGTATCTTTCTCTGTACCATGCTGCCTTCTTGTATTTAAAACTCTGTCAAAACCTGGTTTTTTGGCTTACGTCAAAACACAAATTTTGTTCCCAACGAAACCAGAAAAGTGTACATATTTTTTACATATTTTTTAGATCTCCAAAAGTTCCCTTTTTCGTCCCTCCTTCAGACTTTCAAATTCCAGAATTGGCATTCTCAACTTCTGACACCAAAATGTCAGAGCTTATTTGAACCACTTAAACTCATCATTTGAACTAATATTTGGATTAATTCATGTATCGAATGTGGTGCTCAACTTTCATTCTTTGTGTTTTCCAAGATTCATGAGTCTCGATGCAGTAAATTGGTTCTGAATGTATGAAGGTCATGACTTTCCTGTGCTGAATGCTTTTTGTGATTAGTGTTCTTATTATCATTTGAGCTCAAAGAACTAAATAATGATCTCTAACAATCTGGGATTAAATCCCAATTTCTAGTTTTGGATTTGAATAAGTCTAAGCCAGGTACATAAGCTCGGGGACGGAGAATGGTGTCGTATCCAATGGTCGAAACCGCGACGTGGACATTTATTCTTTCATGGGACTTATCCCATTCTTTTCATATACATGTATTGTACAATATTCCCCCTTTCCCCTTTAATTGTCTTGCTTGTCTATTTGATTCAAAACCCTTTTCGAAAACCAATCGGGAATCCACCCAAACCGATTCCGGGTTGCGATCAAGTAAATCGACCTAGACTAGGAAGACTCCTTGTACATACAAAACACATTTTTCTCAACGTTAGGATATAAAATACATTTTAAAAAGGCAAACTAAAGTGAAGCGTAGGCGGAAGCATGCTAGAGACCGTAAGGGCGAGCGGAGTGCTGCTAATCACCTTCTCCTCTCGTAACATAGCCCCCGAACCCACTTCTTTTCAATCAAAAAGGTTTTATCTCTATTTTCCTAAATAAAATGAGGTGGCGACTCTTCTTTTCAAAACCAAAGTAGGGTAACCATATGAGAAACCGAGCGGATTCCAGCCGCGTTTCGCACGGATCCCCACGCGGGTACGGGCGCGGGCTCTCACAGTGGCGCGCTCCGCTGGGGATCATTTTTAAAAGTGGGCTAGACTCAATTTTGTGTGCTTTCGCCATTACTTGCCTTTGCCTTGTATATACATGTCCTAACTTTGTTTTGCAGTTTTTTTTACCTTCTCTTTGTTTGTGTAAATAAAAAGAAAACAAAAAACAAAAAAAAATTCCTTTCTTCCTTTCAAAAATCATTTTTCAAAATTAGAGACTTCACACACGGTTCACGTTTTCAAACTTGCGACTTAGAAACCATAAAACCTTAGGGGGTGTAGCCAGGTGAGTGAAGGGGGGTCACCGATCCTCCGATAGGGCTCCCGGTTGACATTCCCGCCCCAAAAGTGCGGCTACTAGTCGTCGCTGCGGGTGTAAGCCTCATGCAAGCCATCCATCAAAAGCCTCGATGTCCGAATTTTCAAAATGACACGTCCTCGACTTTAAGCCCGGTTTTTGTATAATAATTTCTCTTCAACCCTATGCATTCCTAAAAGGTTATAAACAACCTAAAGTGTGGATATTTTAGAACGATTGGGTTGACCTGAAATTATCAAGACCTTACATAGACCGTAACCCGAATGGTGGATCCCAGAAAGAGTATAGGCCCTTCGCTAGGGGTTTCGGACGGCCATTAGTACAGGTGAAAAACGTTGGTCCTATACTTTGGAGACGGTATCTACTATTCCAGGATTTAATCATTGAACGTGTCAAAACAAAGCGAGGTGCTTGTCCGGCTTCCTAGGTTTTGTGCTTTGCTTACGCTTCAACCTTTTTCGAAAACAATGTTGTTTCAAAGTCTTATACCTTTCTTCTCTTTGTGCTTCTATTCTTGTACATAAAAGAAAGCCCATTTCAAAAATTTAAAACATTCTTTTCCAATCCATTCTTGTAGAGGGAGAATCTCGCTTCTTTTCTAGCGTGACTTCAAGGTCAGTCCAGACATTACTTGATCAAGGTCTGCTCCGGGGTCTCTCATCAGCAATGACTAGTAATGGCGAAACATCAGTAAATGCGACTAGGGGCTCGCCCGATATTGAGTTCGAAAAGGTGATGGAAGAATGGTTGGGAAACAGTGGAAACCCAAAAAAAGTATGCAACAAGTATCCCACAGGGACACCAAGGGAAAATAATAGACTGTGTACCAATCTTCTCACAAAACCAAGAGCACGGGGCTTATCAACTCCCAGTCACTATCATCCCGGCATCACGCCACCTCTGATTCACCACACGAAACAGCCCCAGGACACGAAGATATATCCTCTCACCAAGTGCCAGTAGAGTTGCGTAATTGGTTTGATGAACATGTGGAAGCCTTCGCTGAAAGCTTCAAGTTCGAAGATGTTATCCTAGGGACTCACCGAGCCCCAGGAAGGAGTTCTCTTTTGTTAGGTGATGACCGCAGTTTATCAACGCGAGAAAAATGTTCCTTTGCTGATAGTAGAAGCTTGCTGACCCGAGGGGTTATGTCTCTTTTGCTGTGAATAGGGCAAACTGCCCAACTCTAATCCCTTTTGCTTTCGGGCCGTCCTAAAATGCGGTCACATTCTTTTGCTTTCCAAATCCATGCTTGCGTGTCATCTTTTCCGTAATATATTTATTTGCTTGCTTGTCTTGTAAATACGTTTTCAGTTTAATGAACTTGCTTTATAATCAAGTGCCTTCATAATCACATATTTTATAAATTTGGTCCCACAAAATGATTAATCTCACGTAATTAAAAGCAAACGATAAAAAATGTGGACTAATTTTAGCTGCGATTAATTGAGATGAGAACTAAGGCCGACAGTGCTCAACGGATTCACAAACGAAGGCAATCAGGGATGTTTATAAAAGCGATCGATGGAGTTCCCGCCAACTATCAGACACAGATTCGAAGAGACCAAACCAGTGACAAGAACCAGAAATTGTTGTTCTTTAATGTGTTGTAAATTCATGTATTATGTTTTACGATTGTCAATTTTGTACTTAAACATCATTCATTGTAAATTTCCAATTATCGTTATGTTCGCAAAAAAAAAAAAAAAAAATGAGTGCAAAAAAGGAGAAGGTGTAAAAAAAAAAAAAAAAAGTGCAAAAAAGGAGAGGGTGTAAAAAAAAATAAAAAATGAGTGCAAAAAAGGAGAGGGTGTGAAAATAAAAAAAAAAATGAGTGCAAAAAAGGAGAGTGTGTGAAAAAAAAAAAAAAAAAAAAAAAAAAAAAACTTTGGTTACTTTTTTTCGCTCTATTCTTGTATATTATTTCATTATTTGTACATATTACATGCATATTACATATACCCCTAAGAAGCAACTCGAACCCATTGTGCGAACACCATCAACGACAGCAACATGTGACTCCCTCAAGACCTAATAGCTCAAGCCGGCCTCTTACACTGAGAGGTTAAAAACCCTTACCCCAGAGATTTCGAGAGTTAAACATTTTCCCTTAACAAACCAACCTCTCAATTTTAGAGGTTAGAGACCAAAAGTCAGACAGCCTTCGGGGACTCCATCAAGATCAAAAAGCGCAGTAACAAAGACGACGTAGAGAGCACCGCGCATATGAGGCTAATCTAAATTGAAGAAGATCTCGATCACTTGACTTTGGGCAAGCACCATCAACGATGACAACTGGTGTCTTTTGTTGGGGACCAACATGCTCTGCCAACCCTTACACTGAAGGAGCCCAGCGGCCAAAGGTCATACAGCCTCTAATCAATCTCAAAAAGTGCGACAACGACGACAAGGACCTCCCACCCACGAGGTCAACAGGCGGTGCTAATTACAATTGTTTGGTGGTGTTCTCATCTCGATTTGTCACGGTCTAATTTGAGTCCAAATAGATCTTTTCTAAAAAATAGAAATTAACTTTTTGATTTTGAAGCACTTGACCATTAATGCGAATTCTAATCTTGAGTCATTGATTTCGAATGTGAGCAATTTCCTCGAGTCTAGGGCTTCCCCCTACTCTCGTCCTTCCGTCAATTTTTTCTGCGTAAACACAATGTCAAAGATCCCACGGGATCTTTCTTTGCTTTCCCCAAAACACTGGCCTTGTGCCTTCCCCAGTCAATTCCTGTAATTGTCACAGCAAGGGAGGCGAGGTAATGTGATCCTCTGACTCTCAAAATCCAAAATCGGGAAGTATGCTCAAATGTATGAAAGTGAAACTGGGGCTGCGCGTCAGGATTCAGAAAGATAGATGGGTTCCCCGTTAATGCAAAACGTCTCAGGGGTAGGACAACTCTCACAGATAGTTGGTCCTTGGAAGTTTTAACATCAAAAATCATCAGAATTTGTGAGACAACCGTCACAGATGGTTAGGTCCCTTTCAAGAGAATCATCGGAGGGAAGTTTATCAGATTAGTAGTATGGGCCACAGGTCACAAAGCTCAATCGCCGGCAATACTGAGGGCTGTGTATAATTGACTAATTCTCGAAGACAGTTGAGTTCCACCATCAAAGCGTCGAATGCAAATATGACTATCACATTGTGTGAGCTACTCCCAGCAGTGGAACATCAAATCTGTAACAAACTCTCATAGTCACTTAGGTCCCTTATGTGTGGATCATCAGAACACAGCGCCATCTCGGATTGATAGTATGGCCCGCAAAGCTCAAAGCTCGTTTCTTCGGCAACATCAGGATTGTGCCCCCGCCGAACAACTCTCAGAGACAGTTGATTCCTCAAAGAAGGAGTATTGAATGTCAGAAAACGTGAATTATGATCAGCAGCAAAGCATCGAATGTGGGATGACTCTCATAGACAGTCGCCCCTTAATGTGGGAATCAATAGAAACAAAGTGCCATCTCGGATTGTTAGTATGGCCCGCAAAGCTCAAAGCTCTTTCTTTAGCAACATCGGGATTGTGTCCCGCCGAGTAACTCTCAAAGGCAGTTGACCCCCTACCGATTGGGTATCGCATGTCAGGAATTATGAATTGCATCCGACAGAGAAGCATCGAATGATTTGAACAACTCTCAAAGACAGTTGACCCCCTACCGATTGGGTATCGCATGGCAGAAATTGTGAAGTACCTCCGACAGCGAGACATCGAACATTTGAATAACTCGCAATGACAGTTAGAGCCCCTAGGACAAAAAATGAAGTGGTCTCGATACGACAGTTTGGATCAAAATGAGATTCACCCTTCAAGTGAAACAAGAGCTTCATATGCCAGATTCAGGGGCTTGTCCTATAACATGATTGGGGCTTCCGTAGCCAGCATCTGAGGTTGATCTTTGAATGACACTGGGGCTTCACCAGCAAGAATGTTGAGGGTTGATATCAAAAAGAACAAATGGGGCTTCTACATCCGACAATGGGTCAATTCAAAGCAATCCACCAGGAGAGACACCGTCGAATAAACTTGATCAAATGGGTGTAGGGAATTGACCTTTTCGAGTACTCGCGCTAGACATTCACTTCTACTCCACCATATATATCTCACCATAACTCCCATTCCTCGCAAAGTTTTCAAAAGAAAAATGCACAATTCCTTCCTTTTTCAGATTCTCCTCTTTGCACATAAACATTTTGTTCATTTTATAAAAAGCAAAGGCTGAAATGCAAGCAATGCACACGTGTCAAAAAAAAAAATTTTGAAAAAAAAAAAGAGTTTTCAATTCTGAAAGAAAGATGGTAAGATTTAAATTTCAAAATCATTTTCAAAGGAAATCCTCGTTTGAAGTCCTTCAATCATCAATGACAATGAGAAGTTTTTGAAGTGAAAATGTGCGCTATGATATTGCATACTTGTGAAAATATTTTGCAGGTGTCCAAATCTAATCCCATGCAGGTACCCCATCGCAAGAAGGGTCATCTCCAACAAATCGTCTGTCAAACAAATTGTGTTTTTCGAGTTTTTCACAAACTCGAACTACGTAAGGTCTGATTCCCGAAAGGGATACGTAGGCAGCTTGCTTCGGCGAGTCCGACCACAAACACATAAAAATGATGGAAAGCGAGCAGTTCTCAACGTGATATGTTCTTATCTCTCGATCTTTTAATCATGATGATTTGGTTGCGTGTATGACACACTCTCTGCACATGAATGTCACGATATATATGTATCCTTGTGAAAGGTCTTATGCAGGTACTCAAATCCCATCTCCGAGGCCAGGTCACGTCCAAACCCCTCAAGAAAGGTCTTCTTCAACATCACACCACATCTGTTCTAATCAAATTGTGTTTTTCGAGTTTTTCACAAACTCGAACTACGTAAGGTCTGATTCCCGAAAGGGATACGTAGGCAGCCTGTCACCTCAGGTCCGACCACACACGCATCACAACGTTGCAATGGAGATCTTGGCACCGCAAGTCCGGCCACAAACGCATCGAAATGTTGAAATGGGGGAGCTTGTCACGTGAAGCCCAACTAAACACATCCAAATATTCCAAGAGCAGCTTCTCCACATCTTGTAGAAACTCGAGATGGCCTCCCGTCAAATCCAAAAGGATCCCAACATGAAAGAATGGTAATTGGATTGTTCTCCTCAAGCCAAGAATCAAAAATCTCATCACACAACAACTCCAAGGCAAGGATTCAAACATTCTCTCAAATGCGGCAGCGCACAACGAGCCTCCGATCATCATCAACCTGCAGCGTATCCTTGAACACTTTCATGTTATGCGTCTTCAATGTTTAATTTGTTTTGATGGCAAGAATATTGTTTCGTTTTCAAAAATGTTTTCCCAAAAATCACTCTCGTTTTCAAAATCGTTTTTAGGCTTGAGACGCCTCTCAAAAGTCTCACCCTTTTCAAAAAAATCCTTTTAGGCTTGAGACGCCTCTCAAAAGTCTCACCCTTTCTAAAAGCGTTTTCAAAATAGGTCGGGTCGGAGTGCCCCTTAAATGTCCCACCCCGTTGAACTACGTGACTGGTCTGATTCCCGAAAGGGATACGTAGGCAGCCTGTCACCTCAGGTTCGACCACACCTAATTTCAAAATGTTTGGTTACCCCCGGTCTGTTCGGCCGTCCCCCGAATTTGACCTTTTCAAAATGTTTGGTTACTTCCGGTCTGTTCGGCCGTCCCCCGAATTTGACCTTTTCAAAATGTTTGGTTACCCCCGGTCCGTTCGGCCGTCCCCCGAATTTGAACTTTTCAAAATGTTTGGTTACTTCCGGTCTGTTCGGCCGTCCCCCGAATTTGACCTTTTCAAAATGTTTGGTTACCCCTGGTCTATTCGTCCGTCCCCCGAATTTGACCTTTTCAAAATGTTTGGTTACTTCCGGTCTGTTCGGTCGTCCCCCGAATTTGACCTTTTCAAAATGTTTGGTTACCCCCGGTCCGTTCGGCCGTCCCCCGAATTTGACCTTTTCAAAATGTTTGGTTACTTCCGGTCTGTTCGGCCGTCCCCCGAATTAGACCTTTTCAAAATGTTTGGTTACCCCCGGTCCGTTCGGCCGTCCCCCGAATTTGACCTTTTCAAAATGTTTGGTTACTTCCGGTCTGTTCGGCCGTCCCCCGAATTTGACCTTTTCAAAATGTTTGGTTACCCCTGGTCTATTCGGTCGTCCCCCGAATTTGACCTTCTCAAAATGCTTGGTTACCCCCGGTCCGTTTGGCCGTCCCCCGAATTTGACCTTTTCAAAATGTTTGGTTACTTCCGGTCTGTTCGGCCGTCCCCCGAATTTGACCTTTTCAAAATGTTTGGTTACCCCCGGTCCGTTCGGCCGTCCCCCGAATTTGACCTTTTCAAAATGTTTGGTTACCCCTGGTCTATTCGGCCGTCCCCCGAATTTGACCTTTTCAAAATGTTTGGTTACTTCCGGTCTGTTCGGCCGTCCCCGAATTTGATCTTTTCAAAATGTTTGGTTACCCCCGGTCCGTTCGGCCGTCCCCCGAATTTGACCTTTTCAAAATGTTTGGTTACCCCTGGTCTATTCGGCCGTCCCCCGAATTTGACCTTCTCAAAATGCTTGGTTACCCTGGTCTATTCGGCCGTCCCCCGAATTTGACCCCCCTCAAATGTTTGGTTACTCTCTGGTCCACTCGAGCGCTCGGGTTGGACCTCCCTCAGAACTACGCACCTACTTGATTCCCGAAAGGGATACGTAGGCAGCTCGATAACAAGAGTCTCAGTCGCCCGTTCTCTCAATCAAATTTGTTACCTCAACTCTCGGCTCAGAGATGTATGTGATCTCACCAACCCATAAGCCGTTCATCCATTCCAATCTAGACTCAGAGATGTATGTGATCTCATCAACTCATAAGTCTATCATCCATCCGCATCCATCCGAACTACGATTGGTCTGATTCTCGCAAGAGATACGTAGGAATCTCGGGTTCCCGAGTTCGACCATTTGATTGTGTTTGTTGGCTTGCTTGAGTAGAACTACGGAGGCTTGATTCCCGCAAGGGATACGTAGGAAGCCCTACTTTGGGCTCAGCCGTCGAACCTAGACGAGATCGGTTGTCTATATTGGATCGTCGAATCCACTTTACATCACAAGTGAATTCGACGAGGGGCTCTGTAGACACCCCGATCTCGCACCCCTAAAACCAACCCTTGATTCGGTCTAAACGCGACAATTGACCTAAAACCCCAGATTTGGCCGTTCGGGATTACCGTACGCCTTATCGGTGCATCGGATGCAAAAACCGAGTCCGAATTCATGATCAGGACTCAAAACCGAGTAGACAGGCGTATTCTTCGAAAATTGAGCGTCGGAGCCCGGAACGGGTCCCGCACCCCTAAAAAGCCTTTTACCGACCATTCTTTGCATTTAAAATTAATTTATGTTATTCCTTTCTTATTAAAATATTTCAGATATACGGCATGAGCAGAAAAATATTCCAAGCAACTCTCATGTTGGGCCCGCGGACAACCGGGGACACCAAAGTGCGCACGATGGAGCAGTTGCGGAGCGAAAAGCCGGAGCCGAAGAAAAGTGTCTATGGCCAGCCACACACGCCAAACACCATTATTTTCCATCCATTCCATCAAAATGGATTGGACAATGTGACTTTTGGCTAGCCAATCAAGTATGGACACATGGAAAGATGTTTCCTCTTTTTCCAAACACTCTCAATTAATCCTAAAATTCCTATATAGGACCTTACCTTCCATGGAGGGTTTGTTATTTAATTCCCAAAAAGGTCCTCATCTTTACATATACAAAAGCCTCACTTTCTCATTCACCTCATTACATTACAACTCATTCACCACACATTCCCCTCTTTTAATTTCTCTCTCCATTGTTCTTGCTACCTTCATAGCTCCACCACATCTCCACCATCAAACCACCACTCCACCACCATGAAACCACCACTCCACAACCACTACACCACCACTCAATCACCACTAAACCACCACTCCACCACTCCTACACCTCAAACAATCCACTCAAAACACTTCAAGAAACCTCAAACAAACAAGCAAACAACAAGCAACAACAACAACAACAACATCAACAACAAAACAACAACAAACTTAAACTTCAATCAAAACAAACAAAAAGAAGTCTTCCCTTGGTAGACAAAGGAAGCACAACCTCACCCCTTAAGCTAGGTAAGTCTCTAGGTAAGCTTGAACTCATTAGCAATGTAAATAGTTATGTAACTTAGTTTGGGACCTTGTCAACTAATGGCTAGGTCTCCCTCATTTTATGTTCATCCATGTAAAAACTCATGATATGGCCATGTAAATGATGGATCTTTGTTGTTAATATTTAAGTCATCAAGTTTGCATGCTTTCATTAAAGTCAATATGCTCATTTCTCCAAGTTATGCATGCAAATTCTCATCTTTCCATGAATCTGTCATCTTCTCCCATTCTTGTGTATATTCATGTTTAGATTAGATTTTAATGTAAAATAATCCTTTGATAATTATCTTAACATGTTAAATAATAAATTCCATGAGTTTCATAACTTGGTTTTAAGTTTGATCACGTTTTGAAACCCCTCTTTGTGACTTAAACAAGCAGTTTTCATACTATGTCTGAACTAATGTTTTTCATGCTCATGGAACTCCATCTTAAAGTGGTTTCTAGGCTTAAGTCAAAGCATGAAAGTTTCTCATAATGTGTTTAAGTTCATTCTCGTGGAGTTTCATGTTCATATTACATGTTTAGCTTAGGTTTCCATGCTTATCTTTGAGTTCCAGATGTGCTGTCCAGTGTATCTTTCTCTGTACCATGCTGCCTTCTTGTATTTAAAACTCTGTCAAAAACCTGGTTTTTTGGCTTAAGTCAAAACACAAAATTTTGTTCCCAACGAACCCAGAAAAGTGTACATATTTTTTACATATTTTTTAGATCTCAAAAGTTCCCTTTTTCGTCCCTCCTTCAGACTTTCAAATTCCAGAATTGGCATTCTCAACTTCTGACACCAAAATGTCAGAGCTTATTTGAACCACTTAAACTCATCATTTGAACCTAATATTTGGATTAATTCATGTATCGAATGTGGTGCTCAACTTTCATTCTTTGTGTTTTCCAAGATTCATGAGTCTCGATGCAGTAAATTGGTTCTGAATGTATGAAGGTCATGACTTTCCTGTGCTGAATGCTTTTTGTGATTAGTGTTCTTATTATCATTTGAGCTCAAAGAACTAAATAATGATCTCTAACAATCTGGGATTAAATCCCAATTCTAGTTTTGGATTTGAATAAGTCTAAGCCAGGTACATAAGCTCGGGGACGGAGAATGGTGTCGTATCCAATGGTCGAAACCGCGACGTGGACATTTATTCTTTCATGGGACTTATCCCATTCTTTTCATATACATGTATTGTACAATATTCCCCCTTTCCCCTTTAATTGTCTTGCTTGTCTATTTGATTCAAACCCTTTTCGAAAAACCAATCGGGAATCCACCCAAACCGATTCCCGGTTGCGATCAAGTAAATCGACCTAGACTAGGAAGACTCCTTGTACATACAAAACACATTTTTCTCAACGTTAGGATATAAAATACATTTTAAAAAGGCAAACTAAAGTGAAGCGTAGGCGGGAAGCATGCTAGAGACCGTAAGGCGAGCGGAGTGCTGCTAATCACTTCTCCTCTCGTAACATAGCCCCCGAACCCACTTCTTTCAATCAAAAGGTTTTATCTCTATTTTCCTAAATAAAATGAGGTGGCGACTCTTCTTTTCAAAACCAAGTAGGGTAACCATTATGAGAAACCGAGCGGATTCCAGCCGCGTTTCGCACGGATCCCCACGCGGGTACGGGCACGGGCTCTCACACTCGTCACAAGTCCTCCCCATACAGACCCCAGACCAATGGCGCGGTAGAAGCCGCCAATAAAACGCTTGAGAGGATCATTAGAAAGATGGCAACACGGGGAAGAGATTGGCCCGAAAAGCTACACCTAGCTTTGTGGGGCTACCGAATTTCGGTCAGAACAGCCACAGGAGAAACTCCTTTTGCTTTGACGTACGGAATGGAAGCCATGCTCCCCGCAGAATTGGAAGTACCGTCACTAAGAATTTGTGGAAAATAAGATCCACGAGGTCGATTGGCTTCGAAGCCGACATGATGAGCTGGCCTTGTTGGACGAACGTCGCCTGAGGGCCATGGAACACATCCGTGCCTACCAAGGAAGAATGGCGCGAGCTTTTGATAAGAAGGTAAAGCCACGAGAGATTCGGGCAGGAGATTTAGTCCTTAAGGAAAAACCCCCGGGGAGGTCTAATCCCGATGGAAAATGGGAACCCGTGTGGATTGGTTCCTTTGTGGTGCAAGAAGTTTTTTCAGGGGGCGCAATGAGGCTCGCAGACTTGGACGGCAACCCCTTTATGCACCCAGTCAATGGTGATAAGCTCCGTCGTTACTTTGTTAAAAAAAAAAAAAGGGGGGGGGTGCTAAAAGAATATACCCACCTAGATTGAAAACCCATTCGGGCGGTCTAGAGAAAAAACAGGGTCGCATCCTAAAAATTTGTGGAAGAAATGAACTAAGATGACCTGAGCCCCTTAGATTTTCATTTGTAAAAGGGGAACGTAGGCAGCCAATCTTTGGTCCGGTCTAAAAAATAAATAAAAATCAAATTTGGATTTGAGCAAGAGCTCCATGAGAATGCAAATTGGCTTCATGAGTAACCATTTTCATTACAGTTAAAACACTTCTTTGATGAGTTCAAGCACGGTCTACTCTCGGACCCAACTAACATGCTTAAGACATAATTAAAATACCTAAGATAAACTAATGTGTCTGCAATGGCAATGGGTGGATACATGGAAATCACTGTCCTTCGTCCCTCCATTTCTTCTTTTGACTTCTTCGGGTCTTCTTTTTCTTTACTTTAAAGAGGTCAATTCCCCCTTTTCCATGATCAGAAGCTCTTCCAGCATCATCTACGAGCCCGGTCGCCCTCAAAGCCGCATTGGCGGCAGCCCGAGCCCAAAAATCCTCCATTCATGCCCCCGCCTTAGGCATCGCGGCCATCCTCCTGTCTGCCAAAACTCTGTAGTCCTCAACAACGTCTCCAGTAATGTTATGGCCACTCGCCACAGCTTCGGTCTCCCTTAGAACCCTGCTAGGACCATAAGTCTCACCAACAATAGCCTCACGCCTCTCCTCAATGAGCCCTTTGAGTCTGTCCCATGGTCTGTTCATACCAGTCCAAGTACACCGTGGTCAAACCATGCTAGCCGCTCGCCCAAGAAGTGCCCGAGCTGGAAAGAGGGAATGAGTCCACGACCGGGACAGGAATGAAACGGTGGAGGAATCCCACATAGACAGAGATGGAAGCCTCAAGTGCTCCGGGTTGACACCCGACCACTCCAACAGTGCGGTCTGTGGTAACCCAAACTGACGACGGACCAGAGAAGGGATATAATGAGATGAACCCAAGAGTCCTGGCACCCGAACAAAGGGGGGAATTATCTTGATACTCCCGCACCGAGCCAATACGCCAATGGGGAACTAGCCAGCGTATCTCGGCAGTCGTAAGGCGAGCCATGTAAGCCTCCCAATCACTCTGAACTAGGTCCAAGATAATACCTCTCAAAGAGTAAGACCAAGGATTGTGAGAGATAGGAGCCTCCGGAATGGCCATCAACCTCTCCCTCAACCACAAAGTAAGCAAGGCAGGGCTCACGCTGCGCATGAAACCATCCCCCAAAGCCAAGAGGTCCATACCGTGAAGGGTCTCGCCTAAGATCAAGGGGACTATATCCTTCCTCGCACGGCACTCCTCGAGGACACTCAATAAAACCCGATGGCAGGTGCCCTTGGAACTGACCATGTAGAAAAAGGCAAGGATGCATAAACCAAAGGCATTCCAAGAAGCCTCATCTTGTGATTCATGAACTTCTCAGGGACATCCGAAATATCAATAAAAGTGTGATCAAGAACCATGCATTGGGCCTCTTCCAAAGAAATACCAAGAAGAGAAACAACCTCTCAACACACATGGTGTCATCAACCGAAGGAAGAGCTATGACCTCCGTGTCCACGCCACCCACCAAAGCCTTGAAATCCTCATAAGTAGGAGTAATCTTGTTGTAGGAGAAACAATAGACATCCCTCCTAACATCCCAAAAGGACGCAGCGGCCCTCAATAGCTCAAGATCTGGAATGAATTCCTTGAGAGACCAAAGGGATTGAAGGCCAAACATGGATTGGAAAGTTCCCTTGTGATTCCTCATGTGGGACCGCATCCAAAGCCTAAGGTTACCCTCGAAACATTCCTGATGAATTTTGGACAATTTTGGTAGTTTCTCCATGAGAAAGGGTTCCATGGAAGAAGGAGATCTCGAAATGAAGAAAGACGAACTGATTGATGAAATCAGGACTCTGGCACTTAAGTAGATGACCAGGCCTGGAACAAAATTGAATGAAAAAAGGAGTACTTCCTTCTCGAGCCGTACGGCTACTTTAGCCCTGTCAGAATTGATGATTTCTTCTTGAGAGTTAGCTTTATGGTCCAACCCATTTAAAGCCCCTTCCCAACCAATGTCATAAATGCAACCGAAAAATGCCCTCCTTGGCTCATGCAACTTGAATTGAACCTAGAAAATTTAGGTTCCCGAAGACGAAAATCCGGCAGTCCTAGCGACGTAAGCCCAGCTTTGTGAAATAAATTATGGCCGTCCTAGACGTAAGCCCATGTTGACCCGGTTGACCAAGTAAGAGTCAAGCCCCTTCTGAGAAAGTTTAGGTCCCCCGAGTGACCATTTTGAGAAAAGTTTAGGTCCCCCGAGTGACCATTTTGAGAAAAGTCTAGGTCCCCGAGTGACCATTTTGAGAAAAGTCTAGGTCCCCCGAGTGACCATTTTAAGACAAGTCTAGGTCCCCTGAGTGACCATTCTGAGAACATTTAGTCCCCCGAGTGACCCATTTTGAGAAAAGTTTAGGTCCCCCGAGTGACCATTTTGAGACAAGTCTAGGTCCCCCGAGTGACCATTTTGAGAAAAGTCTAGGTCCCCCGAGTGACCATTTTGAGACAAGTCTAGGTCCCCCGAGTGACCATCTGAGAACATTTAGGTCCCCCGAGTGACCCATTTTGAGAAAAGTTTAGTTCCCCCGAGTAACCATCTTGAGAAAAGTTTAGGTCCCCCGAGTGACCCATTTGAGAAAAGTTTAGGTCCTCCGAGTGACCCATTTTGAGATAAAATTTAGGTCCCCCGAGCGACCCTCTGAGACGAAAAATCAGGCAGTCCTAGCGACGTAAGCCCAGCTTTGTGAAATTAAATTTGGCCGTCCCTGACGTAAGCCCAGTTAAAAATTTGTCATGGCTGTCCCTGACGTAAGCCCAGTTAAAAAGTTGTTGAGAAATTTGGCCGTCCCTGACGTAAGCCCAGTTAAAAAATTTTCATGGCCGTCCCTGACGTAAGCCCAGTTAAAAATTTGTCGAAATTTGGCCGTCCCTGACGTAAGCCCAGTAAAAAATTTGTCATGGCTGTCCCTGACGTAAGCCCAGTTAAAAAGTTGTTGAGAAATTTGGCCGTCCTTGACGTAAGCCCAGTTAAGTTGTTTATGTGAAATTAAATTTGGCCGTCCCCGACGTAAGCCCATTAGCTATGACTTAGAATAGTCGTTATAGGCTAGAGCCTTTGTCATGGCCGTCCCAGACATAAGCCTATTAGCTATGACTTAGAATAGTCACCATAGGCCATCCCCGACGTAAGCCCAGTAAAAATCTGTCCCGTGTAAGTCAACCCTCTACTATAGAGTCAAGTTGACCATATCCCCAGCAAGTCAACCCTCTCCCATAGAGCCAAGTTGACCATGCCTCGCCTCTGACCCCTTGGTGTCACGCCCGAACCTTTGCCTCTGACCAAATGGGTGTCATGGCCAAATGCCTTAGCCTCTGACCCCTTGGTGTCATGCCCAAATGCCTTAGCCTCTGACCCCTTGGTGTCATGCCCAAATGCCTTAGCCTCTGATCCCTTGGTGTCATGCCCAAATGCCTTAGCCTCTGACCCCTTGGTGTCATGCCCAAATGCCTTAGCCTCTGACCCCTTGGTGTCATGCCCAAATGCCTTACCCTCTGACCCCTTGGTGTCACGCCCGAACCTTCGCCTCTGACCCCTAGAGTCATGCCTCCTTGCGGACCTTAGTAACCCCGCGTACCCCCGAACTACGTTAGGCTTGATTCCCCGCGAACGGGATATGTAGGAATCCTATACCACTAGGTCCAGCTATGCAACCAAAATCGGTTAAAGCCGTCGTCCCGTCAGATTGGGATGCTTATTTTTATCGACAACCCCGCCCCTTCGAAGCGACGTTGCCGAGGGGCTCTGTAAGTACCCCAATCTGAAACCGACCTATCTTAGAGGTAGCCTTAGAACCGTTTCAGGGATAAGCTGATAGGCCAGGACCTCCCTAGGATAAGCTATAAATTCCAGGACTACTCTGGTATAAAATTGGAAAAATCCAGAAGCTCGCCAGGCTGAGCCGTACGGATGATTTGGGAACTAGAGGGGCCTAGCCGTACGGCTGGTTTGGGCGCCCTCAGTCCCTATAAATAGAACCCCTTGCTAATCATTTCAGGGGGGGGGGAGAAATACACATTAGAGAGGTTACTCTGTTGGAATTACCACAGAGTAAGAGTGAGAGTGATCACAAACCAAAATAGGAGAGAAGAAAGGAAGATTGGCCTTAACCATCATAGGGAAAGCCACCTCCCCCCCTCCTTTCTCTTCATCTTACTCCTATTTTCTTTCTTATATCTTGGTTATACATGTATTTATTCTTCATTCATGCAAAGACTTGTCCATTTCAAGCACCGTTTGTTTCTTGCATGACTTGTCCATTATCAAGCACTATATATCTATCTATTACATTACTATCTTGTCCAAGCTATGAGAAGTTCAAAGGTGCCCTCCATACCTTGTATGGAAAAGGTTCTAAACCTAGACACTCATAGACTTGTTGATTGTCATTTATATTCCTTATTCATTTAAATGGTCTGCTTGTTTGGCCATGATAATCATGAGGGTGGTGGAACCTTAGTGTCTATCATTTTCCTCTTTGGTTTAGCCTCAAAATCCCACTTTTGGGTCATAAAGATTCAATCTTTATGTGTTATTTTGATTCTTGGAAGGATTTTAAGTCATAAAATGTCATCTTGGTGATAAAGTTCCAATCTTTATTCACCAAATGACCAATTTTTGTCCAAAGGGGACATTCATCAACTTTCTTGATTTTCTCCTATGATTGCTCATGATCACACCCAAATATTTGTTTTTGGGGAACCAAGTGATGATCATTTAGCATAGGAATGATGTTATAAAACTTGTAAAATGATTTCTTGCAAACTGGGATCACAAACAGTTTGACTAGCTTCAGACAGAATACCCTGTTTCTGTTCTGAACTGGACTGTTCTTGAGCAAACTGTAAAACCCCAGAATCGCCTCCTCCAGCCGTACGGCTACTTTAGGTAGGAGGGAAAAATTGCCTATTTTGCCCTCTGACCTTTGTCTTATCACTTAAGGCCCCCTTTTTCAGCCGAGTTTCTCAAATAAAATCAACAGCAGAATTTTTCTGTTAAATACACATACACACATATGCACATTTTAACTAACTTAGGGAGACTCATCTTTGTCCGAGGCAACTTGAGAGAACGTAAAAACTCCTACCAAGTTGTAACCTGACCTCCGAACCTTTGAACTCAAACCTTTGTCATTTTGTTGGGTTTACAATTAACAAAATGTGGCGACTCCGTTAAATTTGACCGGTTCCCGTGTTTGGAATTTTGTCCTCGTGCGAACTTTGCTTGTTTCGCCCCGAGGACGGGATCCTTACAATACCATGGCAGGAAAAATCATGCAGTCGTTCAACATCACTACCATTCCGTTGTTGAACGTCAATGAGTTTGGTGTCTGGAAATCTCGTATGATAAAGTATATGAACTCAATCGATGACCGGTTAATGCAAGTAATAGAAGGTGGTCCAATCATTCCTCTAAAGGTCTCAACCACCTACCGACCAATTCCCTCCACTCCGCTGACTGCTCATGCTGATCAAGACACTGAACAAGAAACGCATGTTCAAGTTGATGAAACCTTGATTGAAAAGCCTAGAGAAGAATGGACTGATGAAGAGAAACTTTCAGTTGCTCTAGATGGAAAGGCGTGCCACATTATCTCATGTGGATTGGACGACAAACAATATAAACTGATTGACTTGTGCTCCACGGCTCAACAATGCTGAAACAGACTCTACGACTGCATTGCTGAGTTTGAATCTTTCAAGAAACTAGATGGTGAATCTCTCAGAAGTGCCTACGACAGATTCTGCGAGGTAAGTAATTTATGTGCTTCATTAGGTAAAGTGTATACTATGAAAGATCTTAATATTCGTTTTCTAAGCTCTTTAGGAAATGAGTATCATACTAAGGTCACTGCTGTTAGAGAAGTTAGAGACTTAAACAAGACCTCTATTCAGAATCTTGTATCTAGTCTGTTCTTGTATGAGAGAGAACTGCAAAAACTTAACGTTCTCGATAAAAATTTCAAAAACTTGTCTCTATCAGCTCAATCTCAGGTATCCTTTCCTTCAACCAAATTCCCTCCTATAGATCCCCATCAAACACCCTGCTGTTCAAAAACCTCAGAAACACCTTCAGAACAAACAATAGAAGAAGACGAATTTGCCACCTTCGCCAGAAACTACAAGAGGTTCAAAGACTTCAAAAGGATGCAAAAAGGAAGTCACCAGCAACAAAAATCTTTTACACCACCATTTCAAAAATCAGCAAGCTACAACAAACCAAGTACCAGTGCTACCGATGGAAAAAACAACAAAGGGGATCTTGTCTGCTTCAACTGCAGAAAACCTGGTCACTTTGCCTCAAAATGTCCTCAGCCAAAGTATGAATACGTGAGGAAATCAGTAAACAAGAGATATCCAAAGTCTCGAAGTTATGTTGCCGATGATAGCACAAAAAAGCCTTACCGGTCTGGTGTGAAACCGATTCAGACGAATATGCCGATGAAGAAGCAGATGCCGATGTAAGTTTCATTGCATTAGATTCAGATGATGCCGATCTTTCATCCTTGCCGACTCCAATATACCGAGATCCCTCGCCGCCAAAGACTCCAGTCAAAGAAATACCAACTGGAAGAGCTCAACCATACTTCAAGGAAGTAAGCATCAAAGCAGGAAATCCAATAGGATTCAAGGTTCATCAAGTGGGAACTTCACTCTATGGACAGTGTAACTCTTGTCACTTCAATGCTCCTAAAACAAAACCCTTGCCGATGACAAGAAAATTCTCATTCATTGAACATCCCAATATTGCCAAAAGCCTTTCAAAACCCATCTCTTCCCTACCTGACTTCTCACCTGAACCCATTCTCTATACTCCCAAAGATTCAGCCGACCCTCTTCCAGAATTATCTAAGGCTGAGATGGTAGAGACAATGGATGAACTTTTTATTGATTATGAGAAGCTGAGTAGCGTTCATAAAGGGATGGCTGCTGATTTCAAAAGAATTTCTAACGAGAATAGCTCGCTTATGTCTGAACTCTCATTTCTCAAAGGACACGAGCTTGAGTCTATTTCTCTAAAGAAAGAAAACCTGGATCTCAAATGCCAAGTAGCAGTGTTGATAGCTCAGATCGAAGATCTTGTGAAAATAAACAATCATCTCTCAAGGATTGTTGATTCTTACACAAAATCTAGAGTTGCTGTTGAAACAATCCTACATACCAAAATTTCATATAAGGACCAATCTGGGTTAGGATTTGATTCCAGCAGCAGTAGCTCTACTGAAACTTGTGCGACCGAGAAAAAGGATGAGAAAGTTGAATGTAGTCCTGTTAACTCAGTGCATAAGGATGCTAAGCCAATATACAGTGCTGTGGAAATGAAGTATCCTAAGAACCAGAACAAAAGGAATGATAAGCACAAACAAAGATATGTTAAGGTTGCTGATACTGAGTCTGCCGATAACGGTATTCTTGGTGAATACATCAGCAGAGCAAGTGCTGCCGATCTAACCTCCTCTGCTGCCGATGGACAAGTACCTAAAAAGGTAACTGCCAAAGGTAAACAGAATGGAAAGAAAGGCAACACTAGCACCTTTAAACCTACTAAGTTTGTGCCTGCTCAATTCCCTAGTTCTGCCGGTGCACTGACTAAACAGAATGATGTTCTACCGACTCAACAGCCTATCAGTCAAGTGAGATGTTCTAATTGTTTTGATTATGGTCACAAGGCTCATGAATGCCTCTTGAAGCACCTATCTGGACCCACTGAGGTTGCATCCTCTAGTGGTGGCCAGATGTGGTTGCCAAAGAGGAACTAACCCTCGGACCCAAGAATAAGGGGGACCATAAGCATACCGTTTTATTTCAGGAATGTTTCATGGCCTCAACTGGTGCAAGCAAGGATTTATGGATTCTAGATAGTGGCTGTTCAAGACACATGACAGGATTTGTAGATCTACTTGCCGATATCTCAGAAGCATCAGGTCCCCCAGTGGTTTTCGGTGATAATGCCAAAGGAAAATCATCGGTATTGGTACCATCAAGAGAGGTGCAGTTACTGTACAGAAGGTCTCTTTAGTGGATGGTCTGAAACACAACCTTCTATCAATATCACAATTCTGTGATAAAGGAATGCAATATGTATTTACTACTTCCAGTTGCTATGTGAAAGACATTGCTTCAAATGAAACTCTTCTCACTGCCAAACGTAAAGGTAACATTTATGCAGTAGATTTAAGTACTATTACTGGTGTTACTAATGTCTGTTTTGTAGCTAAGAACATCAGTGAGAACTCATGGCTATGGCACAAGAGACTCAGTCACTTGAACTTCAAGTATCTATCCAAGCTTGCCGGTTCAAATCTGGTAACCGGTCTGCCTCAAGTGTCTGCTGATCATGCAAAGAAATGCAAGGCCTGCCAGCTTGGAAAACAACATAAGTCATCTTTCCGAAGCAAGCCCTGCATGTCAACTTCTAAGTGCCTCCAATTGCTACATATGGATCTATTTGGCCCCACAACTACTGCAAGTATTGGGGGAAGTAGATACACTTTGGTTGTAGTAGATGATTTCTCTAGATATACTTGGGTAGAAACTTTCAGTCACAAAGATGACACCTATGCAGTTGCTACCAAGTTATTCAGACTACTACAAACCCAGAAGGAGAGCGATATCATCAGTATGAGATCAGACAACGGCACTGAATTCAAGAACAATGGTATTGCTCAGTACTGTGATGATCATGGCATAGACCACAACTTCTCAGCTGCCTATACACCAAAACAAAATTGTATCGTTGAGAGAAAGAAAATAACTCTCATTGAAGCTGGTAAGACCATGATTGCTGAAGCCAGGCTGCCGAAATACTTTTAGGCTGAAGCCATCAATACCGCCTGCTTCACTCAGAACATATCTCTCATCAACAAATTCCATAATAAGACTCCTTATGAACTCTGGAGAGGCAGAATTCCCAACATTAGATTCTTCAAAATATTCGGCTGCAAATATTACGTGCTTTACAACGGTAAAGAGCACAGAGGTAAATTTGATGAGAAAGATGATGAAGGAATCTTTGTTGGATACGCTAAACACAGTAAGGCCTTTCGAGTTTTTAATAAGAAACTTTTGAAAATTGTTGAATCTGTTCAGGTAACCTTTGATGAATTTGATTTGCTAGAGTCTGACAAGGCTCCAAATAGTACTAATGAATCTAGTGCTCATGAGATAGGTGAATCCAGCAATACTAACCATGCAGGACAAGTTCCAGCTGCTGATCCAGTTATATCAGTAGAAGAATCAGCAGATGCTCCGTAACTTTCCTTCATCGGTAGAACCAGAACCTGCTGATGAATTTCATAATCCGTTTGCCGATGAAAACTCTGCTGATCATTCTGAAAACAGATCAAGCCCTCAACCAATTTCTGTCATAAGGCCCTTCCCAATAAACTCTCAATCTAATCCACCTCTCACCCAAAACTCTAATTCTCATTCTACACCTGTTGATCTTGATCCTCCTCTCGAATCTTTACAACAAGATACAGTCAGACAAGATGTACCAAGGGAAATTAGAACAGTTCGTGATCATCCATTAGAAAATGTGATTGGTGATGTCTTTGGACCAAGATTGACAAGAAACCTTAGTAGAGCATTCGCCGAGAGTCTCGTCTCATCTGCTATGGTTTCCAATATAGAACCAAAGAAGACTGAAGAAGCTCTTGCTGATCCTGGCTGGGTGGAAGCTATGCAGGAGGAGCTAAATCAGTTTGAAAGATACAATGTGTGGGAACTTGTACCAAGACCATCATCTCAACAAGTGATTGGTACAAAATGGGTATTCAGGAACAAATTGGATGAAACAGGGAAGATCATAAGGAATAAATTAAGGTTAGTTGTTAAAGGATACCGACAAGAAGAAGGGATTGACTACGATGAGACATTTGCTCCTGTTGCAAGATTGGAAGCTATAAGACTTTTCCTAGCCTATGCCGCCTTCAAAGAATTCAAACTGTATCAAATGGACGTGAAAAGTGCCTTCCTGAATGGAGAAGTCCAAGAACTTGTGTATATTGAACAACCACCTGGTTTCGAGGACTCTAAGAAGCCTAATCATGTCTACCGATTGAAGAAAGCTCTCTATGGCTTAAAGCAAGCTCCAAGGGCATGGTATGAAACCCTTTCTAAGTTCTTACTTAGTGATGGCTTAGGTTTCACTCGAGGTAAAATCGATACCACTTTATTTGTTGCCAAGCACAAGGGTCATTCATTGTTTGTTCAAATATATGTCGATGATATTATTTTTGGTTCTACTAATAAATCACTTTGCAAGAGATTTGAGAAGCTAATGCAGAGCAAGTTCGAGATGAGCATGATGGGTGAACTAACATATTTCCTTGGACTTCAAGTCAAGCAATCCAATGAGGGAATATTCATCAGTCAAGCCAAGTACGCAAAAGAATTAATCAAGAAGTTTGGTTTTGAAAATGCTTACTCTCAAAGCACACCTATGGGCACTAACATTCACTTAGATAAGGATGAGTCTGGTAAGAAAGTAGATATGACTGTCTACCGAGGTATGATCGACTCACTCCTCTATCTTACTGCCAGTAGACCAGATATTATGTTTGTTGTTTGTGTTTGTGCCAGGTTTCAAGCTGACCCTAGGGAATCCCATCTGCAGGCTGTAAAACGTATTATTAAATATTTATGCGGTTCTGCTAACCTTGGATTATGGTATGCTAGAGATTCATCTTTCAATCTAATAGGTTATTCAGATGCAGACTTTGCAGCTTGTAGGGTGACCAGAAATAGTACAAGTGGGACTTGCCAATTTCTTGGTGACAGATTGGTGTCTTGGTCCTGTAAGAAGCAAGCATCAATTTCCACTTCCACTACTGAAGCTGAGTACATAGCTGCCGGCAGTTGCTGTTCACAGATTCTTTGGATGAAGCAGCAGCTGGTTGACTATGAAGTTCCATCTCAAATTTGTCCCATTTATTGTGACAACCAATCAGCAATTTTAGTATCAAACAATCCGGTCATGCATTCCAAAACCAAGCACATAGACATCAAGTATCACTTTCTGAAGGAACATGTTGAAAAGGGAAACGTGGTGCTGCTCAAAGTTCATACCGATTACCAAAGAGCAGACATACTGACAAAGCCCTTAGACCAGAAAAGATTTGAATTCCTAAGAGGTGAACTAGGTATGATTGATTTCTATGGTTAAAACTGTGCTAACTCTACCCATTGTGCTAGTTTTGCCGATCTCATCAGCAAGTATGAAAATCTTGCCGGCCAAATTATGTTGCCGATCTCATCAGCAAGTGTGAAAATGGTGCCGACCAAATTATATTGCCGACAAAATATTGCTGACAACATCATGCCGATCACATTATCTTGCCGATTCAAACTATCTTGCCGATCTGTAAAAAGCATCAAATCAGCACGTCTCTGCAAAAAGATAAGATTCCTGACACATGACGTTAGCAATCAAATCAAAGGTACATCGGTCACACCAACTCCCTGACACATGTGTGTACCTTTCTTACCCAAAATCGTGTCATGATGTATCCCATTTAATGCGATACATCAGCAAGGTAACTGGTCATCATCACTTCTCTTTTAATTTTGACTAATTTACCCCTTCTCCCTCTTATTTTTAACTGTTCATTTCTCACCGGTTTGTGTGCGCATTAAATTTTGCGTGCGCACATTCTCTGAGATTATAGGTACAATTATTTCTCTCTATTCCTTGTCCTCTCATCTTCTCTCTCTCCCCCATAATATATATAACGCCTTTCAAAATTCCTTTAAGCTTTCTTCGCCATTTTTCTTCTCTACTCTATCTCTCTCACTCCTCTAACCAGTTTATTGAGTCATCATTTTATTTGCTTATATCTTCTTAATCTGGTAAGTGTTAATGTTTAAACTTTGCTCATTTCTAATCATTCTTGGTTTGATTTGTCTTTGTTTCTAACATTGTTAGTTGTTTGAGTGATCTTGCAGAAAATGTCCGGCGAAAAAGATATCTACGGAGGCTATGTTGACTCCGACTACTTCAACGATGAAGCCGACGGGGTTTTCTTGAAGAATCTTCTTATTGGGTCCCTGCTCGACTCATTCATCACCCCATCTCGAGTTGATTCAGTGTTCTTGGATCTCGTTAAAGAATTCTTCTCCAACTCCTCTGTTGTCCGCTCTCATGATGACTCTGCAGTCATCGTCTCCGTCAACTCCTCTATTTTGGGCGTGCAAATCTCTCTTACTCCTTCTTCTATTTCTGAAGTTTTTCCCTCTCTCAGAAATGAAGGGTTGAGTGCTTTAGTTGATGATAAGGAATTGGATAGGGCATGGATTATCATGAGAGGAGCTGGTACAAGACTCAGTGGCACCAGTCATTTAAAGATTCATTATCCTCGCCGATACTATGCTTTGGCTGAGATAGTTGATAGATGTCTTCTTTGCAGATCTGGATCTCATAGCAATGTCACTGACGTTCAGTTTGAAGCTATGGCTGCCATTGTTCTGCAGATTGAGTTCAACTGGTGTGCCTACATATTCAGGATCATTGCCACTGCTGCTGATAAATGGTCTTCTGATAGGCTGACGAACAAACCCAATCCTGGGAAAGGTTGCCATTATCTGTTAATAAGCATGATCTTAAGGAGAAATATAAACATAGTACCTGCAGATCGTTTTCCATCCAGCATTGCCTTCGGCAAGCTAAAGTCCTATAATGCTAAAGATTGGAAGAGAATAGCAAAAAATGCTTCTAGTGCTATTACTCCTGCTGATGCTCCTGCTGCTGCTGTCACTCAAAGGAAGAAAAGGGCTAAGACAATTCCATCGGTTGCTTCCCAATCAGCAGTCTCTACTCCTGCTCCTTCAACCGATAGAATTCTTGCCGATTCTACTCCTGGTGCTCCAAAGAAAAGAAATTTGGTGAAGGTTGCTGATAAAGTGCTGTCAAAGAAGGCAAAGGTTGCCGACGAACCAAACTTGCCGATGAAGAAGTCTACTCAAGTTGCTGATAAGATGGCCTTGCCGATGAAGAAGCAAGAGCTTACTGCCGACGAAGTTCCTTCTGCTCCCATTGATTATACTGATCCTAGAGCAAAGTTGATTAGATTTGCTCATTCTCATCTTGCCGGTGCTTCTCTTACTGCCGATCCTATTGTCAAAGTTGAAGTTCCTTCTGAAAAATTAACTGATGACTTTGTTGATGGCAAAAGTATTGAAGATGTTATTGAAAAGCTCAAGTCTCAGATTCCAAGGAAATGTGCTCCCATCAGAAATCCCACGTTCCACACCTTCTACAGGAATCCTTGGTCCTTCACTAACAAAGTCTTGAACAAGAAATGGGTCTTTCCGATTGATCATCTGCCTCCTTTCATTCGTCGTCTTCTTCAGTTTCATGAAGAAATGAAGGATACTGTGCCATCTGGGAAAACTTCTGATTATGTTGACTACCGGAGTTTGAACATTCACACTGATATATGGAATGAGAAGTTCTTCCCTCTCTCTAAGTTCAAGCAGTTGAAAGAAGCTGAACTGAAGCTCAATTTTGATCGCTATTTTGACTTTCTACCACTACACTGGAACCAAGTCTATCTTTTTCAAGATCGAATTAGACAAGACTTGATGGTTCAAGATGTGTGGATCATTTATGCCAGAACTTTCAATCAGCTCTCCCAATTCACAGAGTTTGATCCTTATCAGATTGGAAGACTTGAAAATGATGAAGATTTGCTGACATACAATGATGATGAGGCTCTTGCTGTTAGTCCTCTCAATGCTCATTTCCATAGATTAGTAAAGAAGGTCACTATGGACTTGATTGAAAAGTCTAATGAATTTCTGCTAAAGCAAGATGCCGATCGCCGTGCTGCTGAAGATCTTGCCGATCAAGTTGCTCATGCTCCTTCGCCCAGCAGCAGCAAGACCGAGTTAGATGCCGATGTTTACTCTGCCGACGATGTAGATGCTGCTGAAAAAGATTTTGTTGCTGATGGATCTGATGATGCTGATGAAGATAGTGATTCTATTGATAGTGATGCTGATGATGATGGTGCTGATTTATTTGGAGATTTGGTTTTTGCTCACAAAGTTGCTGCTGACTCTCGTCCACTTCACTTACAACAGACAGTGACAAGATGCCAATCAGAACTGTCATGACTAAAGCTCCCTCTGCTGAAGTCTGTGCAGAGTCTGTATTGGAGGATGATAGTAGTATTGAAGGAAGTCATGCTGATGAACCTTTTAAGGAGATAGTGGAATTTCAAGTTGAGACAACTACAGACACTCAACCTCTGATGGATATATCTACCGACCTACCTGCCCCAGTTGAGACAACTATGGACACTCAACAGATTGATGTATCTGTTTTAGGAGGAGTATTTACTGATAAAGGAACTGATGAGAAAACTGCCGACACTCATCTTGCTGAGCAAACTACGGACACTCAGTTAGTGACAGTTACTCCTGAAATACAGATTGTCCCACCTACTGGTATTAAGGAGGTTGTGGAATTGGGAGGAGGTACTGAAGGAAGTACTCCTAATTTGGATGCTGACATTGCTGCTAGCCTGCAATTTGAAGAAATTCTTCTACAGCCTTTATTCAGCTTGCCGACTGTTGTTACACCCCTTCCTCTTCCTGCTCCAACTGCTGTTCGTGCCAATGGAAAGCATGTCGATGAGACTGATCCTGCTGATTATATGGATGTGGGAGAACAAGCTTTCGTGAATGCTGATGCTGTTGATACTTCTCCACCTGCCAACTATGATTACTTTCAGAATGGGAAAGATATGATGTGCTCCAACTGGTACACTACCAATGCTTCTATCCCTTCCAACAGCTTTGGATAGCCTCTCTTTAGTGTTCATCCGAGGCTATCATTCAAATATACCCTCCAAAGGTGTCCACTTCCATTTGGCAAAGACCACCCTCATTTCACCAAGCATCCATTCTCTTCTGGCGCATCAACCAGTGACAGACCAATATTCCTTCCATGGATCAAAGATGACCGTATTCGTACAAAGGGAAAGACTCCTCGGATTTCAAGACTGAAGTAGAAAATTGTTTATGAACCTCGATGTCTACTACCTGGTAAACTGAGGATAGGTGGTAAGTTCGTTCTCCCTGGTCTATCTCTAAAAGAAGTTTGCATCACTTCAAATGGTTGGATGAGGAGATGATCTATAATCAACGATGAACTTCAAGAAATTCTGGAATATCAGCATCTCAACGCTCGTGGCCTTATGCACTTAGTCAAATCAGCTGCACTTGCCATTACTCTGCCGATGTTTCTTCCTCGTCAGCGTGCCGATCACATGGTTTACACATGTAGGCTGATGAATGCCAGATTGGTGATCATGATATTAGAAGGCATTGCTTGTATGGTGTTTCAGCTTGCTTTGCTGCTCTCTATGGAAGACAACGGCATATTTCATCTATCAGGGGATAGAGACATTATTGTCCATCCAAACTTTCCTCTGAAGATTGTTTATTCAAGACCTTCCGATGATATTGTCTCCACATTCATTCCTGTTGATGTTCTTTCTGCTACTGAGATTATTGCCGCTCCTGCTGATGATGCCGATCTTATTTCTGCTGATGATGGCTGTGCCGATGCCTTAGATCTTGCTGATGATGAAGATCCTGTGCTTCAAAGAATTCTATCTTTGCCTCCACCTCCAGTTCCACTTCCTTCTTCTCCTCTGCCGATTGTTATTTCTGACGATGATACGCAGATTGTTGCTGATGAGGTACAGATCGAGGATGCTGACCTGGAAAATGAGGAATTTGTCCCTTCTCTGGTTCTCAGAAATCCAAATTCCTTTGCTGCACCGATCTATGTTGATAAACCCATTATCTTCAATAGCCTCTATGATTTTCATTGCTATGAAGAAGGAGATGATTTTAATCAGAATGCGCCTCCTACTCGTGGTGATTTGGTTGACTTCTCCCACTCCATTGCGGACCTGTTCAAACAATCCACAAAGGAGCTCTCCAAGCAGATTCATAAGTCCAATCAGGAGGAGGATGTTATCAGAATCAGGACATCTGTTTACAATGACATGAAAAATCTGCTGCAAGATAGAACTGAACGCGTATTTAATCTGTCAGAGATAAATGGCTCTCTTGTCACTCAACAGAACATTCTACTTGCCGAGCACAATGATACCCGCAGCAAACTTGAAGCCTCAAATGAGAAACTTGCTGATATTCAGAATGAACTCCTTCAGGCCAAGTTAAAAATTGCTGAACTTGAGGCAAACAACAAGATGCTTACTGATAGATTAGAGAGTGCTCAGAGAAGGCATAGCAAAGGAAAGCTGAAAAGAAAGAAGAAAGAGCAAAGAAGAAAGCAAGAAAGTCTGAATCTACAAAGGACTCGACTCCAGCAGATCTCAAGACTTCTGATCCAGCTGCTGATTCTTGAGTCGACATAGCCTATGATGTAGATATCTTATGAAGACCTCCTTAGACAAATTCTTTGCCTAATGATATTTTTATTGTGCTAATATGTTACTTCTTATAATTTTGTTATCTGCATTATTCCATGTTAATCTTTTATGCAGATCATCATTCTTGCCGATTCGCTGAACCGGCTTCACCATTTATTTTGGTGAATCCACCTTTTACTTTAGACATTTAGTGTGACTTACCTTAGAAAATGATTTCACCTAGACATCTGCAGAAAAATTTTCCCTAAGTTAAGAGATGTCCTTAGTATTAAGGGTGATTGGACTTAAGTAATTAGGAGGAGATTGTTGTTCAAATAGATTCCTAGATCATCGAATTACTTAATCTAAATCATGTTTGCACTTAGGATCCCCCAATTTTATTAGAACCTTTTTAGGTACCCTTAGGATTCTTTGTGACCAGCACAGGTGTATTTCAACTCTTCATTCAAGACAAACCAGCAAGAGGAAGCAAATCAGCAGATCAGTTAACATTGTTGCCGATCAACTTGCCACACAAGTTGCCGATCAACTCCATTCTCAACATGCCGATATAATAGACAGTCTGCACTGTCAGTCAGGTGACATCATTTCATTAAAGTCAACCTTGCTGATTGTCTCTGTACTGTCTTATCAGAAAGTGGTTTACCTGCTCTGTCATGATTATGCGCCGTCTGACACATATCTACTTTTAGCTATACTTTGTCTCTACTTGCTTTTTGCAGGTAACCGGTTGAGACAAAGGGGTCTTTACCCATCAGACTTTTCAGGCACGCGTATCTTCGCCATTAATGCCAAGGATACTGCATTAAATGCTCCTCACCTACCCAGCTGGAAATTCAAATATTATCCTTCTTCAACAAGCTAAGACATTAACTCCTCCTATAAATAGAGGACTCGGTGCATTGAAGAAGGTTGGTGATTTTAGTGCATTGAAGAGAGTTGGTTGTTTGCAGCATTCACTGAAGCTCAAACATTCCGTGTCCAGATAATCATTAGATCATTTAATAGGACATACACTTGTGCACAAACTCAACAACATTATTAGTATTCCCGAACTAGGTCATTTTAAGGAATACGTTGTTTGAGTCTTTCACACACCTACCTAAGTGAGATAAGTTTCTTTGAACTTGCCGCTCAAATACACTTGGTCAGATATTTGTTTTACGATTCATTAACTATCTCTAGAATTTAGTCTTTGTATCCGGCAAAGCCGTGCTTGTAATAGACTAGGGATATTTAATAGTGCTCTTAACCCAAATCCAAGTTCTGACCAAACTTGGTAGAGGACGTAGCAGTATTTACACTGTGAACCTCTCCAAATCTCTGTGTCTTCTGTTACTTACTGTCCTTGCTGGTTGAAACTCTATCACCGGCAAATCATTATTGTTCTTGCTAATTCATCATTATTTCCTTTGACCAATCTCTTGAAACTGCATTGAACTTTTGGAAACAACTTTGTGTTTAAACTAAGCTCTGAAAATCTTTTATACACTGATTTTGTGTGAGTTAAAACTAAGTCATATTTTACCCGCTGCGCTTACTGATAATAGTTTGCAATTTGATAAGTGACTTTATATTTATAAGTGTTTCTTTGTAAAAGTTTTAAAAAGGCTATTCACCCCCCCTCTAGCCTATTTTCCTACCAATTGGGCGTAACACAGATACAACTCAGCATATCCAACAATACCACTGAAGTAGTTGTTAATTCAAACACTATGACCACAATTTATGATGCCCATACCTGGTATGAAAAACCACCTTTAAAATATACTCAACTCAAATGTTCAACTGATGATAATCACTTCAAGTCAAATTCTGAATAAACCACTGATCTCTGGAGTTGATTAAACATATCACTCATATAAGATAACAAGTTATAAATCCATGACTTTTCATGCTAACAATATTGATGCACCCCCCATAGAGATACTAAACGTGATGAATCCCTTATCAAGAAATGTCTCAAGCTAAAGCTTCTACTCATGTAACTCAACCGATGTTATAAGCATATTGGACTAGATATCAACACTGCAACACTGCACCATAACAACTCAAGATAACCCAAGCTTCTCATCAAGTAACATATACTACTTAATAGAAAATCTATCTGAGATTTCTCAAAGAAATGGTACATTCTCAATTTTAGATGCAAATACTCTGCTGCTAACCCCCTAAACCAAATACCAGGAACAACCTTGTGCTAAAAAAACAAATTTAGACTTTAATGCATAAATAGCATGAATGCCAAACACATATATCTACCATGCTTAACTAAAGCACACTAGCATATAAGACTCCACTACAACACTATCAAAATCTTGCTATAGCAATATAGCTAAACCAACAAGTAAAACATGCTCACAAATTTACACATCACAAGTGCGCGACACTCTATCAATCACCACAAACTCCCCCTTAGGATAGACACCTCTAACACATAAGGTAGAGACTCAGGAGACACATGCAATCGAAAAGCAAAATGCACAAACATATAAGAATGCGAAGAGCCAGAGTCTATAAGAGTATGTGCTCTCAAACTAGACATAGAAATTATACCTCCAATCACATTAGAAGGATCTGAAATCTATTGTTGATTGATGGCAGAAACACTATCCTGCACCTTAACCTTCCCTGAAGCATCCCTCTTTTGGCCCTGAGAAGACCCAACTGCACTTCCTGATGCTTGTACTCTAAATCTAGGGCAATCCTTCTGAAAATGACCCAACTGACTACATCTCATACATTTGCCTTGTTTCTTCCAACATTTCTCCTCTGAGTGTCATGTCCTTCGACAATAGCTACATACTCGTTTACCTTGAGTTCTTCTATTATGTGGCCCTTGAAAATATTTCCTAGCTTGTGAAGATGTCCCTTGGTATTCTCTACTATCTCTACGCTGGGGTTGTGGTTTTAACTGTCCTCCTCGTTTTGTCACATCTGAGGCTTCAACCTTGCTTTTATGCTCAACTATATCATCAACTGTTTTCATTACAGTTTCAAACATACCTTGGAACATTGTTCGAACCTCTTCTCTAGCATTACCCAGCCCTGAAGGCCCCGACTGATCACCCTCTGTTCCAACCATCTTCAGTGATTATCTGCATAAAACACTCAACGTTACTCACTCTCTACCTAACTACCCCCTAGGTCACTTAATCATTCTAGACCATCTACAACCTAGCTCTGATACCAACTGTCGCGCCCTATACCCGTGGTCCTACTTGGCCCCACGCTCGGGACACGAGTGGAAGACGTCATAAAACACTTTGAAAATTATTTTTTTGAAATATACTTTCATAAAGTTTAACATAATCCACACCTGAAGTTCAAAGACTTCCACTAACCTTCAAACAAACTTTTCAAACAACTTTCACAAACGGAAGAATTTAGCCCGAAGGCTTACAGACTTTTATACAAATGTACAAACACCGACATTATCCAAAATATAGGTGTTACAAGATGATGAAGTCAAGGAAACTCTACCCAAAAGGTTATACATCTAAGTAATGTAACCTTGACAAAACTCATATCCCAAACTCTTACCACCACGACGTCCTCCCGTGCAAGTGTCCTATTCCCTAGACTTGCCTTTATCTAAAACAGTAAACAAATAAGGGGTGAGAATGAATCTCAGTAAGCTACTAAAATGCAACTACGTTACATGCTGATATGATAATCATAAAGAAACTATATCAACAGTAATCATGTAGCATATAGCACATAACATGAGAGATAACATCAACTCATATATCACAATTAACACATAGGCCACACTCCGGTGGATACAAAGCCAAGGTTTATCCAATAACCATAACTGTACGAGAATACCATCTGAGAAAACCATCTGAGCAGCATAAATAGCTAAAGCCGGGATCCCGAAAACCAAGCCATAACCAATAGAACCAAAGTAACCCGAGAGGGAAATATGACACAAATTCATAACCCATGTTCTCACCAAAGGAAGCAATTCATCCCATTCAAGGCCAATCTGGACTGGGGAAACAGAGAAGGCACAGTGGACACCTTATAGTGAACTTGGCTTGTGTGCCACTATAATTCTCCCACCGCCTGACTCAAAAGCTACAATGGAAAACCTTATAGTGGACTTACCTGTACCACTATAATTCTTCCATTGGCTGACTCAGAAGCTACAATAGAAAACCTTATAGTGGACTTACCTGTACCACTATAATTCTTCCATTGGCTGACTCTACAACAAGACTAGCTGGACTTTTCACAAGAAGCACAGTAATGAATACTTGCTAAACAAAACCCGGGGCATTTAATCCAAGAAGGAACTAAGCCAAATACATCACAAGATGCACACAAAAGATTTCTCATAATGAGTCCATAACAAGGACATTTAGTCACAACCCAATCTTTTTCATCAACGACATAAAAGTCATACACATTCACGTTTGGGTCCTAAACAACCCCAATGACTACACAAACAATTGTCCTCTTGTACCCAACTTGAACAAACTATCAAACCTGGAAAACAGGGGGGATGCGCACGCCCCACCCAAAAGGGTGCGCGCGCTCCCTTCATCAGAACCTCACAATTTTTGGCCAACTAATGGTGCGCACGCCCCACCCAATAGGGTGCGCACGCTTCCCTTGATCAGAAACTTTTACCTAGGTTGGTAACAATGGGGTGCGTGCGCCTCCTTATATAGGGTGCGCGCGCCCCCTCCCATTTTGGGCCAAATCCCAGATTTCTTTCCTTAGTTCATTTTTTACTCATTCCGTCCCAAAAGTATAACACATATACTACATACTTTGGTAACTTTCATTAAGGTCACAACTTGGTTTCAAAACCATTCCAACATCCAGCTAAAACCAATTCTATATACTCCCTTTGTCCCAAAATTACAAGTATAACAAATATTACCCAAATCGCAAAATAACAATTACAAGTATCAATTATACATATAATTTCTCTAATATACTAATATAATAATTTAAGGACACTTTCATACATTTTCCCGTCCCAAGAATAATAGTATAATTTTTATAATATACTTATTTAACATTTAACTCAAGTTAATATTTTACCGTCCCACAAGTAGGAGTATACTTTCAAACACTTATACTAACATTTTCAGAATATAAACATACTCCATATACATACTTGCATATAAACCAAGACACTTACCCAGTATAATTATACTCCCTTTGTCCCAAATAAACAAGTATCACAAATAAATTATTTTCACAATAATTTCACCACATATCACACATATAGAAAATATATGACCATTTTACTATTTAAGGGGAATTAGTAACTTACCTATTTTCCGGAAAAGTATCGAGAAAATAATATTTGATCGGGTAGAAATGGCCTACTCAACGCCCTGATCATTTTTATATAATTAGTTTTTAAAACGGAGTAGTAAATAAAAAGAATTAAATCGAAATGGGTTGAACTTACCTTTTTCTCTCTTAACCTACGGAAAGAACAAGAAGTTGAAAGTTACAGAAAAGTGTTTACACAGAGAATGAAGAGAAAGAGAATTGCTTATAAATATCTTTACCCCAAAACTACGTTTTGGTCACCCAACTTTTGATTTGACCACTTTAACCCCTGAAGTTACATTTTTATAAAGGACCCTAAAGTTTCAACTTAATCATTTAACTCCTTTTAACAAAATTACTACTAACACATTAACTAACACATATACTCAAATAATATATGCAAGTCATAAAAATATTTTCTAACACATAAAATGCATATAAAAGTTCATTTTTAAGTTAAGAAAATTAGGGTGGTTTTGGGGTCGTTACATAGATACCCCGGGGGCGGAGGCCACGGCCTTAGGCCAGAGTGCGTTAGCTCGTCCTAGGATGTCTAATTGTGTTTTAGAGTCGCCACCCACATTTTTGAGGAAAGTAAGAAAACCTAATGTTTATGAGCCTAAGTTTGATTTACGAAAATAGAGATTCTTTGGGAAGAGGGGTTCAGGGGTTAGGTTACGAAATGGGAAGTACTTAAACACCCATTTCGCCCGAGCAAAGTCGGTCTTGTTTGTTCATAATTCACTTTAAATATAAATGTGTTTTTCCTATTTGAATGATGATAAAAAAGGGGTTTTAAAGTTTATAATGTAGGGAGATGACTCCTAGGCCAATTCAATGTAATGAAAGGACCATTGGTGTCATGTCCCAATTGGTTTTGGGGTGATTGCACACTTGATTGAAGAAGAAGAAGAAGAAGAAGAAGAAGAAGAAGAGGAAGAAAGTTTAAGACATTTACCTATAGTATCCTTCAAAGAGAACCTCTTGAAAAGCCTTGAAGAAGAGGTTGAATACTTGGAGAGAACACTTCTTGAGTTCCAAAGCTTTTTAGTTGAAAAAGTTCTAAAAGAAGTCCCAAGAAAAAGTCTAGAAAAGAAGTGAGGATAGGTCCCTTCCAATGATGGATTGGAGGGGTTTTTATAGTTGAAAGAGGGGAGTTTTTGAAGCCAAACGGAGTCTCCAAGAAATCTTTCCCGGGCAAAATCATGTATAATGAGCAAGGGAGAGATTCTTGGGCAGGATCTGTAACTGACACACCTCAGAAGTGCGCGCATCCCACCTAGGCGACGGAAGGCGCGCGCGTCTGGCCTCAAGAGGTGGAGGCGCGCGACTCTGAAAAGTAATTTTTGACAGAATGGACTAGAAAGTTTGAACTGTTATTCAGTTTAGTCCCGGGACTTAACGGAGTCCGTCTGGAACTTAACCAAAGAAACAGAAACTAACAGAAAACACTTAAAAGAGGGAGAAACACAAAATCAAGTGTGCAATCGGGGTGAGCGGTCCAAGGCGGGGTGTCTACAGAGCCCCTCGACGGAGTGGATTGCGAAGCAAACGCGCCGACGAAAGACAGACATCTGCCTAGGACATCACCAAGAAAAAGAAAAGACTCGATAAAAGCAGGAATTTAAAATTGTAGGGGATAGAGGTGCGCTCCCTGAGTGAGCGGATTTGAGAGATAAAGGTGCGCTCCCTGTATGAGCAGCTTTGCCAATAGCGGGATCCGTTTGCTAAAGGCGGGATCTTGTTTGCTGGAAGCGGGACCTGTTTGCTGATAGTGAGATACGTTTGCTAGGAGCGGGACCTGTTTGCTGATAGCGAGATCCGTTTGCTGGAAGCGGGACCTGTTTGCTGATAGCGAAATCCGTTTGCTGGAAGCGGGACCTGGAGGACCGTTTGCTTGACTGCGGGACCCGGAAGACCGTTTGCTGAAGTACGGGACCCGGAGGACCGTTTGCTGAAGTGCGGGGCCTAGAGGACCGTTTGATGAAGTGCGGGACCCAGAGGACTTTTTTCTTTGAATGGATGTAGATTTTGCTTGATGACGAAGCGGTAATTATGTGGCTCACCCCGGACCAAGTTGTTGTCGTGAGTCGTACTTTGATGTTGATTGTTTTACTTTGACTTTCGATGGGGTGCGGGAACAGTTGACTGCGGAGTGCTTTGTGCTGGGGATGAATTGTAAAAATCTGATTTTTGAGAAAATAACAGACACCCTACTTTGAGTGGGAGTTTTTATCTTATTTCAGTTTTTAGACATGCCTTAAGGGTGGACCAAATTAATGTGTGCCCAGCTGAGTGTTTTCTGTCATCGTTTGAGCTTCTCTTGTTGCTGGGATTCATCTTTTCTGCAGGTTGAAGGCGTTGGAACGCCTGGGTTCTGTTCTGAACCGACAAAGGCTATTTCTGGAACATTTTTTACCTGGGACGCGGGTGCTTCCTCTCTTGGCGACGTGACGCGCGCGTCTTGTAGACTGGTGTCGGGAGGCGCGTGCCTCTGGGAGGCGAAATTCAGGGCCTGATATTTGGTGACCAACAGATCCCCCAACAGCTATAATATCAGCTTCTGGTCGGTAATTCGATTCCAACAGCTTTCTTCTACCATTTTTGAACACCATTTTATTGCCCAATTTTGCTTATAACCTTCTTTCCCATGGCCTCTAACCTTTTTAGTCTTGGTGCCGAGGTTGTCAAGAGTTACGAGAAGGATTTATCGACATTCGTTTATTATTTCAAGACCCATCCCAAAAATGCTTTCATCAAAGATTTCGGATTTCGAATTCCTTTTACTTTGCGAACATTGAAGCCGGATTGGGACTTGTTGAAGGCTGCTGCAGCCTTCTGGGATTGTGATAGCCATGCGTTCAACTTTTCAGTTAATGAAATGGTGCCGACTGTCGATGATTTTGGCGCCATTTTGGGTATGCCTTTGGCCGGTCAGATTGCCGTCCCTAAGTATCACCGCGGTGTTGTTGATTCTTGGGTTGACCTTCTGAATCTCCTTATTGGAGAGGTGAAGAAGATGATGCACGGAACCGTTGTTGACATAACTGAGCTTCCGATGTTTTTCAGTTTGCATTCGAAAGATGTCGCAGTTCAGTCCTTTAAGAGAAATGCCATGGCTGTCTGCCTTTTTAGCGAGGTTTTGTTTGTCACTCCTCTGGGTACTGCGGATGCGCAGTTGGCTGAAATCGTGTTGCAGGCGAAAGGACAACGACTCAGCATAATTTCGCTCGTTGTAGGAGAGACCTTGCATGGTTTGGACGAATTGCACCGTACGGGCGAGATACGACGGGGAAGCCCCTTGCTTTTGACCATATGGATTCGGGAGCATTTCAGGCTTTATGCGTCACATGGCGACCTTTCTCCTTTTGCTGTTCATAGGCGACGGTTGCTGATTAGAGATTTTACTGAAGAGGGTTGGAGGAGATTTTTTGCTTCTCGTCTTACAGCTGACGTTGAGTGGTGCCCTTGGGGTCTTCGCCCTTTTGTGGAGTGGACCTCTGGTTTTTAGTATGTGGTTTTACCCGGGTTGAGAGATTCCTTGTTTTACCAACCAGAACGGGTTCTGAGGCAATTTGGCCGTCAACAGATAATTCCTTTTCCGAGGAACGGGAGGCTTCGTCAAGTTTCTTATATAGGTCCGGACTTCTCGAATGAGCTTCAGTTGGCTTGGGGAGATGATCGTAACCGTTGGGCTTCCGCTCCATTGCACCGGGGTATTATTTTTCTTCCCGGGAGTTACTTGGATCACTTGCTTGGTACTGTCTACCACGGCATTACTTGGGTAGATGCTCTTCAGGCTGAGTTGTTAGGGAAGGACTTTGAGCCTAGTAGTGCTTTGAGGTACAAGGAAGCTGCTGATGATGTGAACAACATTCTAACTGACCCTTTCGGTACCCCTTTGGATGACTTTTATGCTCGGAGGCACTCTGTTGCGCAGAAAGTATCGGTCCGCATCAGTGTTCCTAGACCTCCCAAGAAGAGTATGATTGATGGTCGTTCGGGTGGTCCTTCGAAGGCCAAGAGAAAATTAGATTTTTCCTAGTATCCCCAAGAGATTGCAATTAAAATAGACCACTTATTAGGATTTTAATATTTTATGTCTTTTATTAGCTCAGCAAAATCCGTTGTAATGATAAAAATAATTCAAGAAATGAATAAAAATTGCATCTCGTTAATTTGAAATGATTTGGGTATTTGTTTATATTTTAGACCGCACCCGAAGGTTGCCTATGTTCCTCCAGTGTAGAGGCTCAGGTCTCCGTAGTTCAAACAAACGAAGACCATTTTTTTTTGCGCCCTGTTTTTTGCCTAGACCGCCCTTTCGGGTTTTCAATCTAGCGGGCTTCTTTTTTGCACGTGCTCTAATTTTTGCCTAGGCCGCCCTTGCGGGTTTTCAACCTAGCGAGCTCCTTTTTTTTATGGTCTTCGTTTATTAGACGTAAAATCTCTTCAACTTGTCGAGGTTGACTCCTTTGGCAGCTGATCTCCGTCTAAATCCACGAGTCAGACTGCACCGCTGCTTAGTATCTTCTTGACTACGTACAGACCGATCCATCGGGGTCCCCATTTTCCAAGGGGGTTCATGGCATTAGGAGGGTGTTGTCTTAGGACTAAATCTCCCACACTGATGTTTCGGGGCTTCACCTTTTTGTTGAAAGCCCTAGCCATTTTTTGTTGATAGGCCCTCGTACGTTTAATTGCCCTTAGCCTTTTCTCGCCGAGTAGGGCTAGCTGTTCATATCGATTTTGCATCCAATCGACTTCATTGACTTGGTTCTCGAGGAGGCCCCGTAGGGATGGGACTTCGAGCTCTATTGGGAGTACAGCTTCGGAACCATATACCAGTGCATAAGGAGTTTCTCCAGTCGCTGTCCGTATTGACGTGTGGTAGCCCCATAATGCTAGAGGTAGCTTTTCGGGCCAATCCCTTCCGGTGGAGGCCATTTTCTTCACAATGGTCTCGATTGTCTTATTAGCTGCCTCGACTGCGCCGTTTGCTTGAGGGCGGTATGGAGATGACTTGTGCTTAGTAATCTTGTATTCTAACAGGAGCACGTCCATCTCTTTCTCAAAGTGAGAACCGTTGTCTGAGATGATTTCATAGGAACGCCGTACCGGCACATGATGTGGGTTTTTACGAATCCGGCCACTTTCTTGGCGTTGAGAACTCGGTAAGCCTGTGCTTCGACCCATTTTGTAAAATAGTCCACGGCTACTAGGACGAAAGATTGCCCATTGCTGCCAGTAGGGTGAACTTTGCCGATGATGTCTATGCCCCAACAAGAGAAAGGCCAAGGTGTGGTCATATTATAAAGCTGTGAGGGTGGAGCGTGCTGTAGATTGGCATGGAATTCGCATTTGGCGCACCTCTTGACTTTCTCGATGCAGTCCCTTTCCATGGTACTCCAGTAATAACCCATGCGGAGTATCTTCTTGGTCAACATAAACCCGTTCATGTGGGGCCCACATTCACCTTCGTGGATCTCATGCATTATTTCTTGAGCTTCGGTCTCATTTGCGCATAGGAGATTGATCCCTTCGTGGTGCCTTTTGTAGACTCGGTCTCCAATCAGTACATATCGGGAGGCTAGTCTTTGCAATGCCATTTGAGACTTCTTATTGCTATTCTCGGGATAAGTACCATCCTTGAGGAAATTCATGATATCCGCATACCACGGGGATTTTGCTTGGACCTCGTTGATCTCGATACTAATACAGTATGCCGGACTGTTCCTTCGAGAAAGTTTGAAGGGCTTCACCATTTAACCCTCAGGTATTTCGACCAGTGAAGCGATGGTGGCTAGTGCATCAGCAAAACGGTTTTTGTCCCTTGGCAGGTAGTCGAAGGTGATTTCTTGAAACTATTCAACCAACTCCTCGAGATGTTGACCATACCGTTGCAGAGTCGAGTCTTGAGTCTTCCACTTTCCAGATGTCTGATTGATGATGAGCAAGGAATCACCAAATACCTCTAAACTTGTGACATTTCTCTCGAGGACTGCTTCGAGCCCCGCTATGCATGCTTCGTACTCAGCGATGTTGTTGGTGGCTTCAAATTTGAGGCGGATAGCGATTGGAGTATACATGTCCTTTGGATCAACAAGTAACATCCCTATGCCATATCCATGCTTATTAGCTGCGCCATCGAAAAAAAGTTGCCACTTATTTTCTTCTGTTGTAGCGCAAATTAAATGCTCGTCGGGGAACTGTACACTTCCCCCTTCACTTCGTCACACGGAAATTCAGCAAGCTGATCACTGAACACTTTCCCCCTGATGGATTTGAGTGTGACGTAAGTGATATCGTAGCCGGCGAGCATGAAATACCATTTGGCTATTCTTGTTGACATGAAAGGTTTCTCAAAGATGTAGCGGAGCGGGTCCACTTTTGCTACCAACTTGATTGGGAAGGCCTCCATGTAATGCTTGAGCTTTTGAGTAACCCAAACCAATGAAGCATAAGACTTCTCTAAGACAGAGTAGTTCTTTTCAGCTCCTTGAAACCGGCGGCTGACAAAGTAGATAGCATTCTCTTTTATGGAGTCTCGCTGTTCTTGTGCTAACATAGCCCCTAGGGCTTCATCATTGACAATGAGATAGAGCAAGATAGGCTTCTCTTTGTGCGGTGGAACCAAAACTGGAGGGCATGTCAAGTAATGCTTCACTTGGTCGAAGGCTTCTTGGCAAGCATCGGTCCATTCTAGAGCCACATTCTTTTTGAGTAGCTTGAAGATTGTCTCACACATGGAAGTGAGTTGGTGCACAAATCGACTGATGTATTGAAGTCTGCCCATAAAACCTTTCATTTTCTTCTGCGTCTTTGGAGGAGGCATGTCAATGATTGCCTTGATCTTGGAGGGATCAGCTTTAATTCCCCTCTCAGTGACCATGTAACCGAGAACCTTTCCTCTGACGACCCCAAAAGTGCACTTTGCAGGATTGAGTCTCATGTTGTGTTGTCGAAGTCTTTCAAAGAATTTGTGAAGATCGATCAAATGTTGACCGTCGGTTCCCTTCGAATGGATGATCATGTCGTCTACATAGACCTCGATCTCTTTATGAATCATGTCATGGAATAGATCCGTAACAGCCCTCTGGTAGGTAGCCCCAGCGTTCCTTACTCTGAACGTCATGACTGTGTAGCAGAAAGTGCCCCACGGTGTTGTGAAAGCTGTCTTGTGTTGATCCTCTTCGGACATGAGAATCTGATTGTAATGTCCACAAATGAGCGGACTTCATAGTTGGCAGTCGAATCGACGAGCATGTCGATGTTTGGTAGTGGAAAATCATCGTTCGGGGAAGCTTTGTTCAAATCCCGGAAGTCCACACAAACTCAATCCTTGGTTTGCCTTTCTGACTGTCACAATGTTGGCTAGCCAAGTCGGATACTCAATGACTTTGATGAAACCTACACTGAGGAGCTTTTCAATTTCTTCTTTGACTTGTAGAGACCATTCAGGCTTGATCTTTCTGAGCTTCTGCTTTACTGGCTTGGCGTCCTCTCTGATCGGAATTCTGTGCTCCGCGACCTTTCTGTCCAAACCCGGCATGTCTTTATACGACCATGCGAATACATCCACAAACTCTTTGAGCAGTGCAGTCAATCTGTCTTTGTCTTCCCCCTTGAAGAACCTGCCAATCTTCATTTCTTTCGGCTCTTCGTCGGTACCCAGATTAACAACATGTAATTCCTCATCAGCCCCTAGACCATTTTCACCACGACAACGAACCTGTTGAGCTAGTTCATTTAGGTATGTTATGTTTTCGTGGTCTATTTCATCATAATTTTAATCGTTATTAACTTGTTCATTAAGTTCGTTATTAGTTAATTCATCATTTATGACGTTTGCAATCTCGGGGTACTCAGAAATATCGAATTTTTCATTAGCAAAGAAAAGGAACACACGCTCAGCTATTGCCTCCATATCCTCTTGGGTGAGGGTATTAGAAACACTCTCGGACTTGAAAGTAAGTGTGAGCCGCTCTTCCTTTGTTGCTGTACGGGGTATGCAACCCATTTCTCAGATCAAGAAATCCTCGGATACTATGGGCCCCTTCGTTGAATACCAGTTGTTGATTGGCTCGGAGCTTGGCGGGATCTCACTGATGGTTTCCTTTCTGACGACGGTGTCGTAGATGGCGTTGACTTGACAATCGTCCATGATGGCAAATTCTTCGAACATGGAGGCTAGATCGGATAGTTCTTCCCCCACGGTAATCTCTACCTCGGACTCTATAGTCACTTTCTTGCCCCACCACTCTCGGGGTGACATTTGAGTAGGCTCCCTTTCTTGTGTCGGAATTTCACAATCAGTGAAGATCTCGAGACCGGGCTTTCTGACGCCCTTGTTGTTAACCCATGGTTCGGGAAAGATCATGTACGGAACATCTTCCCCTTGGCGAACAAAATAACCGTTTAGTGTGTTACGGTAAGGCCTCAAGTCGGGGATTTCATATTGTCGACCTTCTTTGCGAGCTCGGGTCTTTTGACTCTTGACTGCTTGCTCGTATTTCAAGTCATCTTCGGTAGGCTCGTATCCCAAACCAAACTTGTTTCTGACAAAATGAACCTTTACGGGGTGCAATATCCCTTGTTGATGCTTCCCTAGGCCTAGACCGGGAAAGTGATTCATGTTCCTCATCATGCGGAGGATTTTAGGATTGCTGAGGGTCCATTGTCTGTTTCCCCCTTCTTTGTCGATGGTGTTGACGCCGAAGAGAGTGGCATCTTCTATCCCGTGTTGAACTTGGTGAACGGGTTGTCCCCCATTTCTGTGGATGGTGACATTCTCGGCCATGACGGTGACTATCTCGTCCCCATTTCTGATCTTGACACATTGATGGAGAGTGGAAGGGACATCATTGGAACTGTGGATCCATGGTCGGCCCAAAAGCAAGTTGAATGAAGCAGGGACATCAAGTACTTGGAATGGGACGGACATGATCATGCTTCCAAATTCGATATCAACTTCTAGCATTCCCATGACTGTACGGGCAGTGCTATCGTACCCTCTAATGACTTGGGCAGAGGGTTGTAAATCGGAGCTTTTGAGCCCCAGTATGCCCATGACTCGGCTAGTCATTAAGTTGAGTGCAGAACCACCGTCTACTAGAACTCTTGAGATGGGTCTCCCCCTTGCCCTTACTTTGAGGTAGATGGCTTCATTGTGTTCGGACCCAAATGCTGGGAGGTCCATGTCGGCAAAAGTGATGACATTACCGAAGTGAATGTGACCTATCATTGCTGTGAGGTCCTCGGGAGTCGTGTCGGGAGAGACTGATGTGTCATCCAAGTTCTTGATGACGAGGTCTCAGTGTTTTTTTGATGATGCAATAAGGTCCCAGATGGATATGTTGGCTTTCGTCTTCTTGAGTTGTGTTAACAAAGGATCTTCGGGTACGTCGCGTGCTTGTGATCTTTGAGAAGAGGTGTTGGTTGCTGCGGTATTGGGAGGGATTGTGCTCGTTGTTACTCGGCCACTGCGAGTGAGCACGTTCATGGTCCGTGTAGCTTCTTCTTCCTATTCTCTAAGACTTCCCTCATAATCTCATCATAAGGCACAACATAACAAGAATTATCAAGTTTATTCATATCATCGGAGCCCTCATTCACAATTGAGATCGAATGAGTGGTTCCTTTAAACTCTCCTTCCTCTATTACATTGATACCACCCTCATTAGGGATTATGAATTACTTCTTGTCTATGAGGTCTTGGATGGTGTTGCGGATGGAGAAGCAATCCTCGGTGAGGTGGGCGGTGCATTGATGGTAGTCACACCATTTGTGGTGGGCATGATTAGGACGGAGCGGTTGTGGTTGCTTGTACCCTTGAAGAGCTTCATAGGCCTCGGTGATGGTCATTCCATTTAGAGGAGTGTAGACGCGGTCGTTTTGGAACCGCTTGCCTTATGGTGGAGGGACTTTCTTGTAGTTCCCCTTGTCGGTAGTAACGGCATTGACAGAAGCCTCTTTGTTTGAATTAGAGGCGGCCTTGTAACGATAGGTAGGAGTGGCCTTCTTAATCTCTTTGAGCAATTCATCCATGCGTACCCCCGCCTCATACATTTGGGAGAAGTCGGAGTAGCAAGCCCCACTTAGGTGGGTGCGGAGATCAATCTTGAAACACTTGAGAAAGATGTCTATTTTCTCTTTTGTGTTTGCCTCTCAACAATTCAGAGAGCTTGTCATTCCATCTCCTTGTGAAGTCAATGAACGACTCGTTTCTCTTTGGGTGGTGTTCTCGAGCTCTTTTCTTGTGGGCCAGTGTGTGGTATGCCTTGATATTGATTTTTGAAGGCAAGCATAGTGGCATCCCAATCAAGACGGACATTGAGCGGGAGAGTTGCATACCAATCTTTTGCCGCCCCCTCGAGGGTGAGAGGAAAGCATTGAGCCATAACTTTTGGGGAGACCTTTTTCGGAACCATAGCCCAAATGTAAGTCTCGATGTGAGCCATCGGGCATGAGTTGCCCTTAAACTTGCTAATGTCGAGCATCTTGAATTTGTCAGGGAGAGCGGCCATCGTGCTCATGAGGATGGATGACTGATAAAGGCTTGTGTTGGAGCCTTTTGCCATGTTGAGGCCGTCAAATTTCTGATCAATGTAGGCCATGATGGAATCGACCATTTTGGGGTCGTTGTTGTCGGTGCTTGGTCCCCCACTTTTTTGGTACGGGCACTGACATATGGGCTTTCAAACAAACACTCGGTCCACTCGGATTCCTCATTGTCATTAACCCCCTTGTTCTTGGAGAGCTTGAGGAGCTTGGCTTTCAATTGGTCAACCTCGGCCTCGTAGGCCTCCCTTTGACTGTCGATATGAGCTTGCCACAAGGCTTCTTTGGTTTGAGCCTCGTTGTGGAGAGTGGTGACTTGTTGTTGAAGAGTTTTGACCATGGCAGAGAGTTTCTCGAGAGTCATGGCGTTGTTGGTGCTGGAGTCGCCGGCCATTGATGATGCAGAAGCTGTTGGAGTGATCGGTTCACGAACAAGCCGGTTGGATCAATTCCTGTAGATGCGGAGAGTACCAATCGGACCTATAATTGGAGAAGTAGCCCCTTGTCAGCCTCGGTTCACACTTTCAGTCCATGAAGAGGTTGAGAACACACAGTTGGGCACACGACTCAAACCACATAAGAAAAAGACTCTTTTTTTTATTTTATAAGTCGGAGGGAATGGGTCCCTTTTGGGGTTTCTAAGAAGATAATGGAATTGTTACACTAGTATATAGACCATCTCGTGGTCCCATATACTCATCGGATTCCATCACGTTTGTGAATCCTACATGTGTCGGGATTAAACTAAATTAATGTAGTAAAGCATACATGCGGGGACGGATTTTTTATTTTCGTCAAAATAACCACTTTTGGGGACGGATTTTTATTGCGTCCGTTTCAACAAGTTGGCATGTATGATTTGAAAACATTAGTTTAGGGAAATCTCGGTACATGGAAACCGACTTGGTCACGGAGTGTTAGACCCTAACTAGAATTGTGTCGTTTATGCTCGGCTAAAGAGAGGCTTAAAGGTCACCCCCGGTATGTAGTCATGAACTACGCCACGGGCTGAGGTTTACCGCTTCGAAAGAGCCAAGGTCGAGTGGAGCTTGAAACTTTCTAGGACGGGCCTTGACGGGTTTGGGGTTGGACTTGTGCGACTCGATAGTGAGCAGTTGATAGGAATATGTGCATGTAGTGTGAGGTCTAACATGTGACAAATTTTTTTTATTTTTTATTTTTTTTTTCAAAAGAAAAAACAAAAACACATAAGCACATAAATTACAACTCCCGAATCACCCGTGAGACCGGTAAATAAACACAAAGTTAAACAGTCCAAGGGTTCAATTCTGTTCTGATGCAGGCAACTGTGCCCACACCCCACTGTTCTGTTCAGTCACTGAAACCTGTTCTTGCCCTGGAAATTGGCCCAGAAGCGCGCGCCTCGGGCTGGTGTTGTGGGAAGCGCGCGCCTTGGCGCATTGTATCTGGGAGGCGCCCGCTTCTGGGCTAACCTGTCAGATTATCAGAAACTTATGGACTCAAGGGATTGCCCTGGTCCTGATTGTGTGATGAAACCCCTGCAATGTTTGTTAGCACGAAATAATGTGAAGAATAAGAAGAACACATGGAAGCGGGCGATTTTGGAATTTGACGCGGGACGCGCGCGCTTTGGACCATGAAGGTCCGAGGCGCGCGCTTCCCATATCAATTTCCAGAATGCCCAGAAAAGTGAATTATGAACAGAAACACAAGTTTAACCCTCAAGCAATCCCCAGCGGAGTCGCCACTGTAGATACCCCGGGGGTGGAGGCCGCAGCCTTAGGCCAGAGTGCGCGAGCTCGTCCTAGGATGTCTAATTGTGTTTTAGAGTCGCCACCCACATTTTTTAGGAACGTAAGAAAACCTAATGTTTATGAGCCTAAGTTTTATTTACGAAAACGGAGATTCTATGGGATGAGGGGTTCGGGGGTTAGGTTACGAAATGGGAAGTACTTAAACACCCATTTCGCCCGAGCAATGTCGGTCTTGTTTGTTCATAATTCACTTTATAGATAAATGTGTTCTTCCTATTTGAATGATGATAAAAAAGGGGTTTTAAAGTTTAAAATGTAGGGATATGACTCATAGGCCAATTCAATGTAATGAAAGGACCATTTGTGCATGTCCTAAGTGGTTTTGGGGTGATTGCACACTTGATTGAAGAAGAAGAAGAAGAAGAAGAAGAAGAAGAAAAAGTTTAAGACATTTACCTATAGTATCCTTCAAAGAGAACCTCTTGAAAAGCCTTGAAGAAGAGGTTGGATACTTGGAGAGAACACTTCTTGAGTTCCAAAGCTTTTTAGTTGAAAAAGGTCTAAAAGAAGTCCCAAGAAAAAGTCTAGAAAAGAAGTGAGGAAAGGTCCCTTCCAATGATGGATTGGAGGGTTTTTATAGTTGAAAGAGGGGAGTTTTTGGAGCCAAACAGAGTCTCCAAGAAATCTTTCCCTTGTAAAATCATGTATAATGAGAAAGGGAGAGATTCTTGGGCAGAATCTGTAACTGACACACCCCAAAAGCGTGCGCATCCCACCTAGGCGGCGGAAGGAGCGCGCGTCTGGCCTCAAGAGGCGGAGGCGCGCGACTATGAAAAGCAATTTTTGACAGAATGGACTAGAAAGTTAGAACTGTTATTCAGTTTAGTCCCGGGACTTAACGGAGTCCGTCTGGAACTTAACCAAAGTAACAGAAACTAACGGAAAATACTTAAAAGAGGGAAAAACACAAAATCAAGTGTGCAATCGGGGTGAGCGGTCCAAGGCGGGGAGTCTACAAGAGGTTACAAATAAAAAGGGTTTAAAGCTAGAATAAAACATGTGATGAAAAGAGGTGTTTGTGATCTAGGAAAAAGAGGGAAACAAGGTGCAATCCGTTACTGCCATAATGGGAGGCGCGCGAGTCCGGCTTTAGGGGAGAGACGCGCGCGCAGCCCACAAGCAGTGCCGGAGGCGCCCGCGGGTGGAAAAGACAAAATGACAGAAATGACTCCAAAGTTAACTCTATTATGCAGTTTAGTCCAAAACTAACAGAATCAGTTAGGAACTTAACCGAAGTAACAGAAATTAACAAAAACAAGTTAAATAAAAATACTGTGTATGCAATCGGGGTGAGAGTTCCAAGGCGGGGTGTCTACAGACGGTTTGACCGATTTGGTTGCATGGCTAGACCTAGGGGTATAGGATTCCTACGTATCCCGTTTGCAGGGAATCAAGCCTAACGTAGTTCGAGGGATGAGAGATTTTAAGGCTGCTCAAACCTAAGGGCGACCGTTGAGGTCAGGTGAGAAACTTGGTGTTGTTCAAATATATGTATAGGACATAGAATTGCTTAATCCCAATCATAGTTAACACTTAGGATCCCCAATTTTATTAGAACCTTAATAAGGTACCTTTAGGATTCTTTGTGACCAGCACAGGTGTATAACAACTTTTCAATCAAGGCAAACCAGCTAGAGGAAACAATTCAACAGACCAGTATTCAGGTTGCCGATCAACTTACTACTCAAGTTGCCGATCAACTTACTACTCAAGTTGTCGATCGGCAAAGACAGTTCTGTACTGGTAGTCAGGTTACATCGCTCTACTTAAAGTCAACCTTACTGATTGTCTTTGTCCTTTCGTACTGTCTTATTCGACAGAGTAGTTTATCGCTCTGTTATGATTGCTGCGCCGTCTGACACATAGCTATTTTTAGCTCTACTCTATCTCTACTTGCTTTTGCAGGTAACGGTGTTGAGACAAAGGGGTCTTACCCATCAGACTTTTCAAGACATGCGTGTACTCCATATCATCTCCATTAATACTGAAGATACCGCATTAATGCTCCTCAACTACCCAGCTGGAATTTGAATTTGCAAGCCTTCTTCAACAAGACTCAAGTCATAACTCTCTTATAAATAGAGGACTTGGAGCATTGAAGAGGTTTGTGATTTCTAGTGATTTTAGTGCATTGAAGAGAGTTGATTGTTTAGAGCATTCATTGAAGCTCAAACATTCTGTCCAGATAATCATTAGATCATTTATTAGGACATACACTTGTGCACAAACTCATCAACATTGTAAGTATTCCCAAACTAGATTATTCTAAGGAATACGTTGCTTGAGTTACTCACACACCCACCTGAGTGAGATAAGTTCTCTGGACTTGCCGCTCAAATACACTTGGTCAGATTTGTATTATGATCCATTAGTGATCTCTAGAAATTAGTCTTTGTTTCCGGCAAAGCCGTGCTTGTAATAGACTAGGGATATCTAATATGTGCTCTTAACCCAAATCCAAGTTCTGACCAAACTTGGTAGAGGACGTAGCAGTATTTACACTGTGAACCTCTCCAAATCATTGTGTCCCTTGTTACTTATTTTATCCTGCCGGTTGGAACTCTATCACCGGCATATCTTACTTGTTCTTACTGATTCATTGTAATTTCTATTTACCAATCTCTTGAAACTGCATTGAACTTTTTGAAATCACTTTGTGTTTAAACCAAGCTCTCAAAACCATTTCATACTGATTTTGTGTGAGTTAAACTAAGTCATATCTTCTCCGCTGCGCTTACTGATAATAGTTTGCAAACTGATAAGTGACTTTGCTTTTATAAAGTGTTTCTTTGAATTTTTTTTAAAAAGGCTATTCACCCCCCCCCCTCTAGCCTATTTTCCTACCAATTGGGCCTAACAATTGGTATCAGAGCTTGGAATTTTGAAAGAAATTTCCAAGCTTTGCCTCTTATTTGCCGATACCATGGCTCGAAAAATCATGCAGTCATTCAACATCACTACCATTCTGTTGTTGAATGTCAACGAGATTGGTGTCTGGAAATCTCGTATGATAAAGTATATGAACTCAATCGATGACCGGTTGATGAAGGTCATAGAAGGTGGTCCAATAATCCCTTTAAAAGTGTCAACCACTTATAGACCTATTCCTTCCACCCCGCTGACATAACATGCTGATCGTGAAACTGAACAAGAAACCCATGTTTAGATTGAGGAAACTCTGGTTGAAAAACCAAGAGAGGAATTAACCGATGACGACAAACTTTCAGCTTCCCTAGATGGAAAAGCATGCCACATTATCTCTTGTGGTTTGGATGACAAGCAATACAAACTCATTGACTTGTGCTCCACGGCTCAAGAATGCTGGAACAAGCTTCTTGCATACTTTGAAGGTGATGAGCAGGTGAAGGACAACAAACTCTACGATTGCATTGCTGAGTTTGAATCCTTCAAGAAACAAGATGGTGAGTCACTCAGAAGTGCCTACGACAGATTCTGCGAGGTAAGTAATTTATGTGCTTCATTAGGTAAGGTGTATACCATGAAATACCTAAATATTCGTTTTCTAAGTTCTTTGGGAAATGAGTATCATACCAAGGTCACTGTTGTTAGAGAAGTGAGAGACTTAAATAAGACTTCTATTCAGAATCTTGTGTCTAGTCTATTTCTGTATGAGAGAGAACTGCAAAAACTTAACGTTCTCGATAAAAACTTCAAAAACATGTCTCTATCAGCTCAGTCACAGATATCCTTCCCTTCAAACAAATTCCCTCCTATAGATCCCCATCCAACACCTTGCAGTTCCAAAACCCCAGAAACAACCTTAGAACAACCTATGGAAGAAGACGAATTTGCCGCCTTCGCTAGGAACTACAAAAGGTTTAAAACTTCAAAAGGATGCAGAAAGGAAGCTACCAGCAACCAAAACCATTCACACCAGCATATCAAAAACCAGCAAGCTATAGCAAACCCTCAACGAGTGCTACCGACGGAAAGAACAACAAAGGTGATCTTGTCTGCTTCAACTGCAGAAAACCTGGTCACTTTGCTTCCAAATGTCCTCAACCAAAATATGACTATGTGAGGAAGTCATTTAGAAAGAGACATCCTAAGTCTCGAAGCTTTGTTGCCGATGAAAGCACAGAAAAGGCCTTGCTGGTTTTGTGTGAAACTGACTCAGACGAAGATGCCGATGAAGATGAAGATGTAAGTTTTGTTGCCCTAGACTTGGAAGATACCGATACATTCTCATTACCGACTCCAGTCTACTGAGATCCATCTCCTCCAAGAACTCCAGTCAGAGAAGAAGCTGCTGAAAGACCTCAACCACACTTCAAGGAAACAAGTGTCAAAGCAGAAAACCCAAATGGATACAAAGTTCATCAAGTGGGAACCTCACTCTATGGCCAGTGTAACTCTTCTAAATTCACTGCCATCAAACCAAAATCCTTACCGATGACCAAAAAATTCTCATTCACTGAACATCCTAGCATTGCCAAAAGTCTATCTAAACCCATCTCTTCCCTACCAGACTTCTCTCCTAAACCTATTATCTCTACCCCTAATATTTTAGCAGATCCCTTTCCTGAAATATCTAAAGCTGAAATGGTAGAGACAATGGATGAACTTTTTATTGATCATGAGAAGCTGAGTAGCGTTCATAAAGTGATGGCTGCTAATTTCAATAGAATTTCTGCAGAGAATGACTTGCTTATGTCTGAACTTAAAGTTCTCAAAGGACATGAGCTTGAGTATGTTCTTCTAAAGAAAGAAAACCTGGATCTCAAAAGTCAAGTAACAATATTGATAGCTCAAATCGAAGATCTTGTGGCAAGAAACAATCATCTCACAAGGATTGTTGGTTCTTACACAAAATCTAGAGTTGCTGTTGAAACAATCCTACAGACCCAAATGTCATATAAGGACCAATCTGGGTTAGGATTTGATTCAAGCAGCAGAAGCTCTACTGAAACTTGTGCGACCGAGAAAAAGGATGAGAAAGTTGAATGTGGTCCTGTTAACTCAGTGCATAAGGATGCTAAGCCAATATACAGTGATGTGGCTATGAAGTATCCTAAGAACCAGAACAAAAGGAATGATAAGCACAAACAAAGATATGTTAAGGTTGCTGATACTGAGTCTGCCGATAATGATATTCTTGGTGAATACATCAGCAGAGCAAGTACTGCCGGTCTAACCACCTCTGCTGCCGATGGACAAGTACCTAAAAAGGTAACTGCCAAAGGTAAACAGAATGGGAAGAAAGGCAACACTAGCACCTTCAAACCTACTAAGTTTGTGCCTGCTCAATTATCTAGTTCTACCGATGCACTGACTAAACAGAATGATGTTATACCGACTCCACAGCCTATCAGTCAAGTGAGATGATCTAATTGTTCTGATTTTGGTTACAAGGCTCATGAATGCCTCTTGAAGCAGCTATCTGGACCCACTAAGGTTGCATCCTCTAGTGGTGGCCAGATGTGGTTGCCAAAGAGGAACTAACCCTCGGACCCAAGAATAAAGGGGACCATAAGCATACTGTTTTATTTCAGGAATGCTTCATGGCCTCAACTGGTGCAAGCAAGGATTTGTGGATTCTAGATAGTGGCTGTTTAAGGCACATGACAGGATTTGCAGATCTACTTGCCGATATTTCAGAAGCATCCGGTTCCCCAGTAGTTTTCAGTGATAATGCCAAAGGAAAGATCATCAGTATTGGTACCATCAAGAGAGGTGCAGTTATTGTACAGAAGGTCTCTCTAGTGGATGGTCTGAAACACAACCTTCTATTAATATCACAATTCTGTGATAAAGGAATGCAATGTGTATTTACTACTTCCAGTTGCTATGTGAAAGACATTGCTTCCAACGAAACTCTTCTCACTGCCAAACGTAAAGGTAACATTTATGCAGTAGACTTAAGTGCTATTACTGGTGTTGCTAATGTTTGTTTTGTAGCTAAGAACATCAGTGAGAATTCATGGCTATGGCACAAGAGACTCAGTCACTTGAACTTCAAGTATCTATCTAAGCTAGCCAGTTCAAATCTAGTTACCGGTCTGCCTCAAGTGTCTACTGATCAAGCAAAGAAATGTAAGGCCTTCCAACTTGGAAAACAACATAAATCATCCTTCCGAAGCAAGCCCTGCATTTCAACTTCTAAGTGCCTCCAATTGCTACATATGGATCTATTTGGCCCCATAACTACAACAAGTATTGGGGAAGTAGATACACCTTGGTTGTAGTAGATGATTTCTCTAGATATACTTGGGTGGAAACTTTCAGTCACAAAGATGGCACCTATGTCGTTGCTACCAAGTTATTCATACTACTACAGACCCAAAAACAAAGCGATATCATCAGTATGAGATCAGACAACGGCACTGAATTCAAGAACAATGGTATTGCTCAGTACTGTGATGATCATGGTATAGACCACAACTTCTCAGCTGCCGGTACACCACAACAAAATGGTGTCGTTGAGAGAAAGAACAGCACTCTTATAGAAGTCGGTAAAACCATGATTGCTGAAGCAAGGCTGCCGAAATACTTTTGGGCTGAAGCCATCAATACTGCCTACTTCACTCAAAACAGATCTCTAATCAACAAATTCCACAACAAGACTCCTTATAAACTCTGAAGAGGCAGAATTCTCAACATTGGCTTCTTCAAAATATTCGGCTGCAAATGTTACGTGCTTTACAATGGTAAGGAGCACAAAGGTAAATTTGATGAGAAAGCTGATGAAGGAATCTTTGTTGGATACGCTAAACACAGTAAGGCCTTTCGAGTTTTTAATAAGAAACTTTTGAAAATTGTTGAATCTGTTCATGTAACCTTTGATGAATTTGATTTGTTAGAGTCTGACAAGACTCTAAATAGTACTAATGCTTCTAGTGCTCATGAGACGGGTGAATCCAGTAATTCTAACCATGCAGGTCAAGTACCAATTGTTGATCCAGTCATTTCAGTAGAAGAACCAGCAGATACTCAGTACTTTCCATCATTGGCAGATCATGATCATACTGATAACTTTCATAATCCATTTGCCGATACAAACTCTGCTGATCATCCTGAAGACAGATCTAGCCCTCAACCAATTTCTGTTATAAGACCTAACCCTTCAAGTTCTCATCCTCCTCTCACTCAAAACTCCTCTTCTCTTCCACCATCTGCTGATCTTGATCCTCCTCTAGAATCTTTACAACAAGAATCAGTAAGACATGATGTGCTGAGAGAAGTTAGAGCAGTTCGTGATCATCCATTAGAAAATGTGATTGGTGATGTCTTTGGTCCCAGACTAACAAGGAACCTGAGCAAGGAATTTGATGAAAGTCTCTTCCCATCTGCTATGGTTTCCTACATAGAACCAAAGAAGACTGAAGAAGCTCTTGCTGATCCTGGTTGGGTTGAAGCCATGCAAGAGGAACTGAATCACTTTGAAAGATGCAATGTATGGGAACTTATGCCAAGACCAACTTTTCAACAAGTTATTGGTACCAAATGGGTCTACAGAAACAAGTTGGATGAAGTTGGGAATATTACTAGAAACAAAGCAAGGTTAGTTGCAAAAGGCTACCGACAAGAAGAAGGGATTGACTACGACGAGACATTTGCTCCTGTTACAAGATTGGAAGCTATAAGACTTTTCTTAGCCTATGCTGCCTTCAAAGAATTCAAACTATATCAAATGGACGTGAAAAGTGCCTTCTTGAATGGAGAACTCCAAGAACTTGTTTATGTTGAACAACCACCTGGTTTTGAGGACTCTAAGAAGCCTAATCATATTTATCGATTGAAGAAAGCTCTCTATGGCTTGAAGCAAGCTCCAAATGCATGGTATGAAACCCTTTCTAAGTTCTTACTTAGTGATGGCTTAGGTTTCACTCGAGGTAAAATCGACACTACTTTATTTGTTGCCAAGCATAAGGGTCATTCATTGTTTGTTCAAATATATGTCGATGATATTATTTTTGGTTCTACTAACGAATCACTTTGCAAGAGGTTGGAGAAACTAATGCAGAGCAAGTTCGAGATGAGCATGATGGGTGAACTAACATATTTCCTTGGACTTCAAGTCAAGCAAACCAATGAGGGAATATTCATCAGTCAAGCCAAGTATGCAAAAGAACTAATCTAGAAGTTTGGCTTTGACAATGCTCATTCTCAAAGCACACCGATGGGAACTAACATTCATTAATATAAGGATGAGTCTGGTAAGAAGGTAGATATGACTTTCTACCGAGGTACGATTGGCTCACTCTTCTATCTAACTGCTAGTAGACCAGATATCATGTTTGCCGTTTGTGTATGTGCTAGGTTTCAAGCTGACCCTAGGGAATCCCATCTGCAGGCTGTAAAACGAATTATTAAATACTTATGTGGTTCTGCTAACCTTTCATTATGGTATGCTAGAGATTCTTCTTTTAATCTAATAGGTTATTCAGATACAGACTTTGCAGCGTGTAGGGTGACCAGAAAAAGTACAAGTGGAACATGCCAATTTCTTGGTGATCGGTTGGTGTCTTGGTCTTGTAAAAAGCATGCATCAATTTCCACTTCAACTACTGAAGCTGAGTACATAGCTGCCGGCAGTTTCTGTTTACAGATCCTTTGGATGAAGCAGCAGATGGTTGACTATAAAGTTCCATCTCAAGTTTGTCCCATTTACTGTGACAATCAATCGGCTATCTCAGTATCAAACAATCCGGTCATGCACTCCAAAACCAAGCACATAGACATCAAATACTACTTTCTGAAGGAACATGTAGAAAAGAGAAATGTTGTGCTGCTCAAAGTTCATACCAATTTCCAAAGAGCAGGTATACTGACAAAGCCTTTAGATCAGAAGAGATTTGAATTCCTCAGAGGTGAACTAGGTATGATTGATTACAATGGTTAAATCTGTGCTGACTTTACTACTTGTATTAGTCTGCCGATCAAATCAGCAAAGCACAATAATTTGCCGACCAAAAGCAACATGCTGACCAATAACATCTTGCCGACTTTATGTCTTACCAATTTGTCAAAATTCAAAATTCAAACTCATCGGTAGATCTCATTCTTAACGGATAAGGATTCTCTGACACATGACGTAAGCAATGTCAAATCAAAGGTACAATCGGTCACACCACCTCTCTGACACGTGTGTGCACCTCCTTACCCAAATCGTGTCAAAGATTTATCCCAAATCCTTGTGATAAATCGGAAAGGTAACTTTTATACCTACCATATTATTGTTACCATATTTACCCCTTCTCTCTCCTAAGTTTAACCGTCTAATTTCAACCGTCTGGTTCGTGCATTAAATTCATTGTGTGCGCACGTTCTCCTAGTTATTCGCTACAGTTAAACTCCTCATTATTTCTCTTCTCCCCATGAAAACCCTTCTTATTCTCTCTCTCTCTCTTCCATAACATATAAAAGCTTCACTTAAACCTCTTCTTATTCTTTTCGCTCTTCACTCACCTGAAATCTCCTTGTTGCTTGTGTTCATCAACATCATCTCCTACCAGTCTACAAAGATCTTACTCTAATCTCTGGTAACCATTTGATGATTTACATTTGTTCCTATAATTTAGTTTAAATTAATTGATTTCTAACTTGTGAGATTTCTTGAGTAATTTTGCAGATAATGTCAAGCAACGAGAAGGATATCTATGGAGGCTACGTTGACTCTATGTTCTTCGACGACTCAACTGACGGTGACTTCTTGAGAAATCTATTGATTGGTTCTCTTCTGGACTCATTCATCACTCCAACTGGTGTTGAGTTCATACTTTTGGGTCAAGTGCAAGAGTTCTTCTCCAACGCCTCAGTCATCACTGCCCCAAATGATCCGTCTACCTTGATCTGCTGCCGACTCCTTGGAATTAAGTCTACCTCTTCCAAGATAGATTTAGACAAGACTTGATGGTCCAAAGTGTATTGGTCTCCTATGCTGAGATATACGGTCAGCAGACAAACTTCCTTAAATCTGATCTCTATCAAATGGGAAGACCAGAAGATGATGATGATTTACTGGTCTATAATGATGATGAAACTATCTCTGCTAGTCATCTTGCTGATCAGTTCTTGCAGAGAGTAAAGAAAGCCACCATTGATTTGATAGAAGAATCTGCAGCATTTCTTTCCAGGACTCCTGCAGAGCAACCAGCAGTCACTCCCATTCCTTCTCCCAGTAGCTCTGTTGATGTTGCTGACTTTGTTTGTGCTCACAAGGCTGATGGTGACATTCCTACTTCGTTCTGACTCAATCAGTGAGTTGGACAAGATGCCGATTAGCATAATCTTTAAGAAGCCCTCTTCTTGTCAAGTTCAAACTGCCACTGCTCCAACCTCTGTGTCATCTGCTAAAGCATTTACCGACTCCGTACTAGCTAGTGATAGCTCTGAGCGTGGCTCTGCTGATAAATCTGTTGAACAGATTGTTGAGAAAACTTCAGACACTCAACCTGCTGATGGAACCAGTTATGCTGATGAGTCCCTGCTTAATCAAGTTGAGGAAACTATGGAAACTCAACCTCTGATTGCAGAAAGTTTAAATGAAGATCAGCTTGCATCACTTGAGTAAACTACTGACACTCATGTTGTTGATGAAGTTTCCGTTGAAGAGTTACCTATTTCAGGAGGAGCTTGTGCTGATGAAGATGCAGCTGCTGATACAGACCTTACTGATGAGCCAACTTCAGACACTCATTACTCTGAGCCAACTGCTGACACTCAGATTATTCTTGCTTCTACTGGTGAAATCTCTGAGAAAACTTTAGATACTCAGATTGTTCATTTTCCCACCTCTTCTGCTGATGTGATTCTAGTTGAGTCTACTGGACTGAGAGAGGTTGTTGAGTTGGGAGGAGGAGCTGCTGACAACACTACTGCCATTGATGCAATGATTGCTGCTGATCTACAGTTTGAGGAATTTCAGGGTGCTTTATTTGCTCATGAGGAACCTCTACTTTTGACTTCTCCTGAGGCACAACCGGTTGTTACTGATGATGTACAACCAGTTGCTGACAGTGTTGCTGCTGCTGATGAGGAAAGCGCAGATGAGATAGATCTTGCTGACTATATGGAGTTGCCGGTCCTTCTGAATGAAGATGAAAGGGATTCTTCTCCACCTCCTGAGTACAAATGTGAGCTTCATGCCAAGGAGATGATGAGTTCAAACTGGTACATAACCAGCGTCTCTATTCCTACTAACAGTTTTGGCCAACAGTTGTTTCCTCTTCATCAACCTATCTTGTCGTTCCGATCTACGCTTCAGAGAATTACTTCTCCCTTCGGCAAAAAACATCCCTATTACACCAAACATTCCTTCCTTGCTGGTTCCACTGCTACTGAAAAGATAATCTTCATGCCCTGGATTAAGACAGATTTCAAAAGGAGAAAAGGGAAGGCTCTCCAGGTGTCAAAGCTCAAGGTGAAAAGACCTGTCTATGAACCTCTTCACTGCTTACCTGGGAGGATAAAAGTTGGAGGCAAAATTCACCTGCTTGGTCCCTCTCCTAAGGAGGTTTGCATCGTCATGAATGGTTGGATGAGAAGGTGCATGATGATCAACGATGAACTTCATGATATACTCGAATTTCGGGCTACTGATCCTCGTGGACTGTTTTTTTTTAGTGAAATCTGCTGCTCTTGCCCTGACCTTGCCGATATTTCACCCAAGACAGCGTGCTGATCATTTGGTCTATACCTCTAGGCTGATGAATGCCAGGTTAATGGCTATGACCCTTGAAGGACGGGCTTGTCTTAATCTACTTATGGCTATCCTTCTGTCAATGGAAGACAATGGTATTTTTCATTTTCCGGATGATCGTGCTGTTGTTATTCATCCTGATTTTCCTATACCGATTCCCCGTGCCGATGTATTTACTGCCGACCTTATTGCTTCCACCTCTGTTCTGGATGCATTTCTTCTTGCTGATACCGATGCTGCTTATGCTGGTTTTCTTCAACAATTCCTGCCTCTGCCTCCTGCTCCAATTCCTGTTCTTCCTTCTCCATTGATGATCTTTCTTTCTTCTGATGAAGAGTTGCTGATGGAAGATTCTGCTGTTGTACTTATAGAAGAGGCTGACTTACTCAATGAAGATTTTTTGCCATCTCTAATGGTACAATCTGCCGAGAGTTTTGCTTTACCGATTACCATTGAGAAACCAGTGGTAGTGAACAGCCTCTATGAATTCGAGGAAGGTAACTTTTCAAATCAGCAAGTGCCTGCCACTCGTGCTGATGTCGGTGATATGGGCCTTTCTCTTGCCGACCTGATTAAGGAGACTCGTCAGGATCTTGCTAAGCGGCTTCTTAAGTCCAATCAGGAGGAGGACAGTAGAAGAATCAAAGACTTGAAGGAACTTCTTGCTGATAGAGAAACCAGGCTGGTTACTCTTTCTGAATCCTTGGGAACTACAAATTCCATTCAGCAGCAACTTATTAATAACCATAGGCTGCAGATCAGAGATATGGAGAAAATTGAAAAAGAGCTATCTGTAACCAAGACTGCTCTTGCCGATGCTCATCTGAAGATTGCTGCTCTTGAAGCCAACAAAACGATGCTGATTGAGAGATTGGAAAGTGCGCAAAGAAGACAAAAGAAGAAAGCTGACAAAGAGGCTGCCAGAGCAAAGAGGAAGTCCAAGCGTTCTGAATCTACATCAAAGGTTGCTGACCAGCAAGAAGACCCTCCCATGTCTTGAGTCAATGTAGCCAATAATATAGATATCCTGAAGACCTTCAAAGATATATCCAACAAATTCTTTGCTAACATTTTGTTTTTGTGTATGCTTATGTTTATGTTATGCTCTTATAATATATCTGCTGCTATTCATGCTAACTTTGTTTTGCAGATTATTATTTCTCTGCTGATCATTGCTATCAGCAATTCTTTTTCTCTTTCTATCTTATTTATTTTATTTTTATTTCGTTTACCTTTACTAGGACATCAAGTGTGACTTGGCTTAGGGAATGATAATAAATAGACATTCCTTTATACATTCTTTTACTAAGCTAAGATAGATATTCTTGGATAGGGTGATTGCTCTTAAGCAATCAGGAGGAGATTTTTGTTCAAATATATGTATAGGACATAGAATTGCTTAATCCCAATCATAGTTTAGAACCTTAATAAGGTACCTTTAGGATTATTTGTGACCAGCACAGGTGTATAACAACTTTTCAATCAAGGCAAACCAGCTAGAGGAAGCAATTCAGCAGACCAGCATTCAGGTTGCCGATCAACTTACTACTCAAGTTGTCGATCGGCAAAGACAGTCTGTACTGGTAGTCAGGTTACATCGCTCTACCTTAAAGTCAACCTTACTGATTGTCTTTGTCCTTTCGTACTGTCTTATTCGACAGTAGTTTATCTGCTCTGTTATGATTGCTGCGCCGTCTAACATATAGCTATTTTTAGCTCTACTCTATCTCTACTTGATTTTGCAGGTAACCGGTTGAGACAAAGGGGTCTTTACCCATCAGACTTTTCAAGACATGCGTGTACTCCATATCTTCGCCATTAATGCTGAAGATACCGTATTTAATGCTCCTCAACTACCCAGCTGGAATTTGAATTTGCAAGCCTTCTTCAACAAGACTCAAGTCATTAACTCCTCTTATAAATAGAGGACTTGGAGCATTGAAGAGGGTTGGTGATTTCTAGTGATTTTAGTGCATTGAAGAGAGTTGATTGTTTAGAGCATTCATTGAAGCTCAAACATTCTATCCAGATAATCATTAGATCATTTATTAGGACATACACTTGTGCACAAACTCATCAACATTGTAAGTATTCCCAAACTAGATTATTCTAAGGAATACGTTGCTTGAGTTACTCACATTCCCACCTGACTGAGATAAGTTCTCTTGGACTTGCCGTTCAAATACACTTGGTCAGATCTGTATTATGATCCATTAGTGATCTCTAGAATTTAGTCTTTGTTTCCGGCAAAGCCGTACTTGTAATAGACTAGGGATATCTAATAGTGCTCTTAACCCAAATCCAAGTTCTGACCAAACTTGGTAGAGGACGTAGCAGTATTTACACTGTGAACCTCTCCAAATCATTGTGTCCCTTATTACTTATTTTATCCTTGCCGGTTGGAACTCTATCACCGGCATATCTTACTTGTTCTTATTGATTCATTGTAATTTTTATTTACCAATCTCTTGAAACTGCATTGAACTTTTTGAAATCACTTTGTGCTTAAACCAAGCTCTCAAAACCATTTCATACTGATTTTGTGTGAGTTAAACTAAGTCATATCTTCTCTTCTGCGCTTACCGATAATAGTTTGCAAACTGATAAGTGACTTTGCTTTTATAAAGTGTTTCTTTGAAAAAGTTTTAAAAAGGCTATTCACCCCCCTCTAGCCTATTTTCCTACCAATTGGGCCTAACTCTTGGCATCTCAAACCTAAGGGTGACCGTTGAGGTCGGGTAAGGAATTTGGAGTCTCAAACCTAAGGGTGACGATCAAGGTCGAGTGAGGAACTTGGCGTCTCAAACATAAGGGCCTTTGTGATGGTAGCCTAACCGAAAGGGGGATATCTGTCATCCTCTCCTAAAACGTAGGTGCATATCTCTCATCCTTTCCTAGAAATGATTTTGGTAGGGTTTTGACTCTCATTTGGTCAAGATCGGGACTTGGTCAACTCGACTTTAAGGGGAGGGTTGACTAAAGGGTGAACGTGACTCTCATTTGGCCAACGTCGGGATTTGGTCAACTCGACTCTACGGGGAGGGTTGACTAAAGGATAGATGTGACTCTCATTTGGCCAACGTTGGGATTTGGTCAACTCAACTCTACGGGGAGGGTTGACTAAAGGAAGGACTTAAATCTCATTTGGTCAAGATCAGGACTTGGTCAACTCGACTTTACGGGAAGGGTTGACTAAAGGGTGGACGTGGCTCTCATTTGGTCAATGTTGGGATTTGGTCAACTCGACTCTATGGGGAGGGTTGACAAAAGGATGGACGTGACTCTCATTTTGCCAACACCGGGATTCGGTCAACTCGACTCTACTGGGAGGGTTGACTAAAGGATGGACTTGAATCTCATCTGGTCAATGTCAGGATTTGGTCAACTCGACTCTACAGGTAGGGTTGACTAAAGGATGGGCGTAACTCTCATTTGGCCAATGTCGGGATTTGGTCAGCTCAACTCTACGGGGAGGGTTGACTAAAGGAAGGACTTGACTCTCATTTGGTCAACGCCGGGATTTGGTCAACTAGACTCTACAGGGAGGGTTGACTAAAGAATGGACTTGACTCTCATTTGGTCAACGTCGGGATTTGGTCAACTTGACTCTACGGGGAGGGTTGACTAAAGGATGGACGTGACTCTCATTTGGTCAAGGTCAGGATTTGGTCAACTCGGCTCTACTGGGAGGGTTGACTAAAGGAAGGAGTTGACTCTCATTTGGTCAACGTCAGGATTTGGTCAACTCGACTCTACGGGGAGGGTTGACTAAAGGAAAGACTTGACTCTCATTTGGTCAACTTCGGAGACAAAGGCTTCAACCTAAAATGACCACTCTGGGTCTAGGCTTGGGTCAACTCCAACTTTGGAGAGTTTGATGGAAAGACTGGTCTTACGTCCGACTAAGGACTGCCGGGACATTTTTCCAAATTTTCACAAATTTTTAATGGGCTTTCGTCAAAGACCGCGTAGCGTTTTCTGCACAAATCCTTTACTCAAAACAATGGGCTTACGTCACATGGGGACCGCTGGGGCTATTTTTTACAATTTTCAATGGAAGGTTTTAAACAACTCTTAAAAAAGGGGACTTAGGAAAATATGGTTCAAAGTGCCAGGGGCCAAAGTGTAAATTTCAGGAAGGGATTTTCCTCGCCAAAACTATCCGTACGGCTGGTGGGTCATCTCATTTTTTCTAAAAAACGCAGCAGCCTTACGGCTCCTCTCCCAGTTTGCTGAGTTCAAGCGAGAAACAGAGAGGAAATTGAGAGGGAAACTCCATCAATTTTCGAATTTCTTCCCTAAATTGTTCAAGGATTACTCATGGCAGGACGGGCACGCACGGGTTATCCTAGAGGAGCAGAGAAGAGGCTTTATATGGCCCGAAACCTTCGGGGCTACACCGTTGATCTCATGGATGCGGGAGCGGGCTTCTACAAGTCTCCTACCGTGCATTTGTGCCATGGTGATGGGGTAAGCATTCCTAAGCCGTTCCCTTTTCAATTTGTGTCAAATTTGGTGCATTCCCTAAACCTAGGGCTTGTGTTCATGAAAATTGGGATTTTTGTGCTTCTTGGGGTCACTTTGTGAAATTGACTTGATTTTCATGAAATTGAAGTTACAAGGATCATGGGCATGTGTTCATTTTTTCGATCGGACATGCCTAGCTATGCTTTTGAAAATTAAAGTGAAATATGCTAGGCTTTGTGCATGAAATGCTTGTACCTAGGGCTTCGACTAGCTATTGGACATGTTTTGGGGCCATGTTGCCTATGTACATGCTAGTTGTTCATACTGAGAGAGGGATTGGTCCTACAATGGGGACGTATTTTAATGTTTTCTGAAATGACTATTTTCCAAAAATGACTTTCAAATGACTATGCAATTTGAAAGGGGACGGAACATGATTTTCAAATGACCCTCAAATGTCTATGCAATTTGAAAGGGGAAGGAACATAAATTTTCAAATGACCCTCAAATGTCTATGAAATTTGAAAGGGGATGGAACATGAATTTTCAAATGACCCTCAAATGTCAATGCAATTTGAAAGGGGATGAAACATGACTTTTCAAATGACCCTCAAATGTCTATGAAATTTGAAAGGGGATGGAACATGAATTTTCAAATGTTTTTATCGTACGATATTCCTTCATCACATGCATCGGTCTTTTAAGACGGGTTATTCATACCTCTGTTGTGTTTACCTGCAGGTCAAGGATGTCAAATCACGAGGATCTCCGGATGCTTGCTTCTCCTTGTGGCAAGCTATGCCAGAGTCTGTTGATGGTGAGCCCGGTCCGAGGGAGTGGGTGGAGCGTACTGGTCTGGTACTCTTTATCGAGTGTGTGGGTACATTGGTGAACACCAACAAGAGCATGGGGCTTCTCAATTCCCTTTGCGAGTATTGGTAGGACTCGACCCATACATTCCATCTGAGCTGGGGGGAAGTGACTGTGACTCCCGTTGACTTTTCGGTGATTACCGGACTCTCTTTTGACGGGCACCCGGTTGTGTGGAGGGATAGGATCCCTATTGAGGAGATTGAGGTGCTCATCGGCTTTGCTGGCCCTACCAAGGGTTTGGGCATCTTGGTATAGAAGGTGGAGAGGGCCATTCGGGCCAACTATAAGGAGTACTTGGCGGTCAGGGTGACAGCGGAGCAGATAGGGCGTTCTTACGTGTGGCTCCTTCTTAGCAACACCATTTTTGCCAATACCGATACTACGTGCATGTTTCCCCTCCTTGGCTCCTTGATGACGCCCGAGGGTATTAGGAGCACTGCTTGGGGTGAGGCTGGTCTTGCCGAGCTATACATGGAGCTCGACAAATACAGTCGTCGGGCGAGCAAGTCTTTGGCTTGCTTTTAGTTTGTCCTCGAGGTAGACCTTTGTACATTTTTGTTCTTTTCTGCCTTCGCTTTACTTTCTTCTTTGGCTTTTATCTTATTTCTTGTGTACTGAGAGCCGTCTTGTTTTCCTTTTCAGGCTTGGTACTATAAGATCTTTGGTGGCTATTTGTGGAGGCCATCCTTAGACTGGGACCTAAAATTTCCAGCCATGGTATGCTGGGCTAGGGAGGCCCGAGAGCCGCGAGGGTCTAAAGGAAGAACCTCCATCCGGTACACCGATGTGAAGGCGATATTAAGGGGACCCATGCCTGAGGAGCATAACCTATATCCATGGTCGCAGTATGAGAGGCCTGAGATTGACTTTGATTTGGGCGAGGCCCAGAGGGTGATGAGGCAGAGGAGGCTGCTGGTGGGGTTTCAAGGTGAATCCTTCTACCTGGGGGAGAGGGTCTTATGGAAGCATGGGTTGGAGCTCGTGCAAAGGACACTGATGGATCCTCCTGAGGGCATGTACCTCTCAGACCACCGGGATGGCCCTTATCTTATGGGGGCGGATGCAGTTGGTCTGATCACCGATGAGCCATATGGTCACTTCGTGGCCACGAGGTTGAGGTCACCTCAGGTAGTGACTTCTGGGGTAGCTCCATTGGCTTGTGTAGACACCCCATTTTGGACATTCATTCATAATCACACTACTTCTGTGTCTCGCCTTTGATTTGGGTCAAAACTCGTTAAGTTGGACATGTTTCGTTAAGTTTTTTACTGACTCCATCAGTCAGGGGCCTAAATGAACATCAAAACTACTGGAGAGGGAAAAAATGTGATTCCAGCACATGGATGTCTCATACGAGACATTGATGTCTCGTACGAGATATCCCCCCTTGACAGTCGGGTTTTGGTCAGTTTCTTTATTGATCTCAACCCCTTTTCTTGGAAAACACTTAGGCAATCTGGGGAAAACCTAATGGACAATCCTAGAGTCCAAAAATACCTCTGTGGAAATCATCGTACGAGATATCCCCCTTGACAGTCGGGTTTTTCAGTTTCCTTATTGATCTCAACCCCTTTTCTTGGCAAACACTTAAGCAATCCGGGGAAAACCTAATGGACGATCCTAGAGTCCAAAAATACCTCTGTGGAAATCAAGTCTTGGATTCCCATCACAACTTACCTTCTTGGCCAAAACCCTAGGTCTTGAACTCCTATAAATATAGAGGTTCTTGAACCAAAAAGCCTCTAGAATGGTAATTCACCCAAAACCACTCCAAACCTGATCAAAGAGGTCTCCATAATCAGCCTCTCTCCCTCACCCATGAAATTCAAACCTTCATAACACCATTGGAATCAAGCTTTTGGATTGTCAAGGCCTTTATTCAAGGCCATCCATAGGATTCTTGAAGAACGCTTAGGTAAAACTCTTGTTTTCTACCTTCTCATCTCCTTCTTTGCCTTTGAAGTATTGTGGTTCCATTAAAGGATCAGCCTAGAGCCTCTCTAATTCATAGAGATGGTCTCGAAGTACATGATCCGACATTTCTAATAAATAAGAAATTATTTATTTGGTTCCTTTTGCGTACGTTTTGCATGATTTTGAAACAATGACGATGATTTCTTAGCAAGACCAATCCTAGATTGGGTGAATTGGGTGCTCCTTGACCTTCCCAATTCATAACTTAACCCCCGAATCCAGATATCACGATCCGTGTTCCGACAACCGCATGGTGGCGACTCTCAAATCAAAAGTTAAAACGAAGGACGAAACCGCCCTAAAAACCCGCGCGCAAACAGTGTCGACTCCGCTGGGGATGATCACAGTAAGTGGGTTAGACTTGCGTCGAAAGAAATCATCGTTGTTTCAAAATTCTTCATTCTGTACTGTAATTTGTTCCCAGATTTGGATGCCTCGTACGAGGGACCCCTAGTGTCGTACGAGACATCTCATTTCCACCCGGCTGATCTGGCTCTCTGGTTTGATAAAGGAATTTTTGTTCGGTTCAAACACTCCCCCCTATGTTTCTGAGTCTTAGGACCTTCCTAACGATGAAGAAACTCCCCATATATCGTAAAGGTAACATTTGTTTTGTAGGAGTACTTGCTAATTGTTTTATTCCTTGCTTTACTTGCGTTTGCTTTATATGTGAACTACGACGGCCTGAGTTCCTCTACAAGAGGGAAACGTAGGCAGCCACTTGGCCCGGCCATTGCATGTTTTTGTTTTACCTTTTAAAAAAAAACTCTTTATTTTCTCTTTGTCACATAGATCTTGACTCTCACACACGTGCACACATGTAGAATAATTGCACTACATACCCTACAAACCCGAGTCCCAATCGGAGGACGGATGTCGGTCAGCACCCCCATACTAACGAATGGCCCTTGCCGGTCTCTCCAAAGATGGTGTACCCACTCCGTGACACGCTCCTAGACTGTGTTCATGGGGAGCCTTAGCCGTAAGCCTTGCATCAACCTCATGCCTACATACTAGTTAATAAGACACTCCTCGAGACCGGTCAGTTCGATTCTTAGGGTTGTTTTAATCTTTGCCCAAGATAACGCATCTTTACAATCTATAATCCTCCCTTGTGAATATGACGAATGTCCCTTCGGTAAAATGTTGAATAAAGGATCTTGAAAGAATGGAGAACCTCTCTACGGAAATTCGAGTTTGTGTTTTCCTACTTTCACTATACTGTGCGGGATTATGGATGCCATTTTGCCTTAGTTTTGACCACACCGTTCAACATGTCCCTTTCGGTTGTCCCTTAAAATTCACAAGGTTTGATTGCATCAATGCGCTGTTTAAAATAGTGCAAAACAACTACGGAATCACTTAGGTTTGGTTAATTTGAATGGTGGATTCCGATGAGAATATGAGACCTTTGCCCGAATTGTCCGTTTGGGAGAGTGCAATACAGGTGAAAAACAAGGGGCTCATATTCTAGGGTGACAGAATCCACTGTTCCAGGATGAACTAGAGTAGTAACCTCTCAAAATGGATTAAATTTCGTCCGACCAATAGGATTAAAATCTGCAAATCTCACTGTTAGGCTGGATGCCTCGTACGAGACATCCATTGTCTCGTATGAGACATCCTCCTTTTTCTGTGAATTAGCCGTGTTGCTCATCCCTATTTCATAAAAGCCGACTTGTTGGGACCCCAGCCTGGATTTGACACAGTTTATGCACTCTAGGTCCGTCCGATCAGCAAGGTAGCTCCACAGTCCCAACACAATCGCTTCGGAAGTCTACATCGGTGATCCCAAGACCATGAGACTAGAAAAAGTCGCAGTAATGGCCGGTACCCCCATCAATGACTTGGAAACCGCTAAAACCGTCATTGCCCGACTTGAGAAACAAATCAAGGAGCAAGCTGAAATTGCTGCCCGTGAGAGTGATCGTCACGCCCAAGATATACACTCTGTCCTTCAAGAGCTCCAAGAACTCAAAAAGAGCACTAAGAAGTCGAAATCCCCCTCCAAAGATGGGGAATCCCATGCTAAGAAAAAGAATAATAGGGATGATGACTCCGATTCTGATTCGAATACATCCGACTCTTCCTCCTCCTCCGATGACGAGGACACTAAGGCAAGTGATAAGAAAAAGAAAGCTAGTGATGACACCAACATCATCAACTCCGCCACTGCTGAGTTTCTCGAAAAGAGATTTGCACACCTTGGTATAGCAAAGGGCTCCATTGTTCCATTTGACCCCATTGCGCTTCGCAAGTCAATCACTAAGCTACCACAAAAGTTCCGCACTCCTGACATAGCCAAGTTCAATGGCACTACTTTCCCTCGTGTTCATGTTGAGACCTACACTTGGGCCATGCTTCCAATGAAAGTGGATGACACCATCCTAGCCCAAAGCTTTCCCCAAACTCTAGAGGGGGCAGCAAGGGATTGGTACATGTCTCTCCCTTTAGCCACAAGTACCGATTGGGCTACCGCATGCGAAGTCTTCCAAAGACGCTTCGAGGACAATACTACTTACCGTCCCACTAAAAGATACCTAGAGCAAATCCAACAAGGTGCTAATGAGACATTTGGTGATTTTACCAAAAGATGGAGAGCCAAGCTCACCGAGATTGTTGATAGGCTGACTACGGACGACCAAATGCACATATTCTTGAAATCACTCCGTAATGAGTATGAGGACCGTCTCTCCGGTACATTCTTCCCAAGCTTCTCCGAACTTCATAAAGCCGGTCTTTGACTAGATGACATCTTCAAAAGTAGGAAAGAGGCTAAGAGAGATAGTGGATACCACTACACTAACAAGGGCTCTACTAGCAAAGACACATCCGTCAATGCTATCACTTTCAATAACCAAGGGAGGAGCAACTATTCCTCCGTCCCTCCACCAAACAAAGCCAAGAACGGTCTCAAGAAAGAAAGAGTCTACAACATACTAGAAGGTATCACTCAAGAAGAACTGTTTGATATACTCGTAGAAGCCGGCAAGGTCGCACCAAGGAAGCCTCCTACTACTCCGAGGGAGCTCCCCCCCAAATCATGCTCACCATCTCCACTGCAAGTTCTACCAGTTTAGTGGCCATGATATGAACTCCTGCAACCACCTCAAAGATGTGATCCACAATCTCATAGACTCTAAGCAACTAGGGGTTCCTAATGTAGTAACAAACCCTCTCCCAACTTCGGGAGGAGGGATCAATGTAATAGAAATAGCTAGTGAGAAAGAGGAGACTACTTGCCTAGTCCCAAATGTGGGCGAGAGCACTCCAAAGTTTAATAATGAAGTTTATTTCTGTTACATGTTGTCTTATAATCAAGTACTAAGTATGGAAAATAACAATTTTTACGCAAGGGGGAAAACTTGCCATACTTCATGTTCCCTGAGCAGTGGGTCGACCATAGGGGGAAGGCCAACCAGGCTTTGAAATTTTCAGTGACTGTGATCCGTACTCAATTGAAACAGAACCGATGCAATTCTCATGGCTACCTCGAGAATTAGGAGGTACCAAGGCCGAAGCATGCAGCGAGTGGGAATTTGTGTTGGGAGAAGACCTACTGCGCCAATTTCTCAACCTCTGCAAGCTAGATGACACTCAGATTAATGCAATAGATAAGGGGGACGCTCCAAACCAAGACTACACCAAGCTCATCGAGAAGAGTGACGAGCCTATCCAGAATTGGTATACAACTGGGGGACCCATAGCAAGTGAAGAGTTCCTGATCCAAGAGTTAGGATGTACTCCCCATCCCATAGAGGAAGAAAATTTATAACTCTTACCTTAGTGTCAGATACCGCTACCGATGAGCTCACACAAGAGGACTTGGATGCCATCGCGGAACATGTATTCCCCTACTTTCTTAATGAAAAAATAGATCTATCTGAGTATCCCGAGATTGCTAGCGTCGTAAATGATGAATTAACTAATAACTCTAACGAATTAGATAATAATGAGTCATATGACGAGATAGATCAAGAAACGAACAAATATTAAAAGAAATTAATAAGCAAGTAGGTCATCGTAGCGGATATGGTCCTATTGATGCCGAAGAAATGCAAACAGTTAATCTGGGGACGGAGGATGATCCGAAAGAGACCAAGATCGGCAGTTTCTTCAAGGGGGAAGACCGACAAGCCCTCATAGCGCTTCTCCGAGAATTTGTAGATGTGTTCGCTTGTTCCTACAAAGATATACCGGGGCTAGCCAATTCAATTGTTGAACATGAGATACCGCTGCTTCCCGATTCGAAACCAGTCAAGCAGAAACTCCGCAGAATTAAACCCGAATGGTCGGTACAAGTCAAGCAAGAGATAGAAAAACTCTTGAGTGTCGGGTTCATCAAAGTAATAGAGTATCCAACATGGTTGGCTAATACTGTGCAGGTTTCCAAGGCAAATGGAAAGGTCCGCGTTTGTGTTGATTTCCGTGATCTCAACAGAGCATCTCCAAAAGATGATTTTCCTCTTCCAAACATAGACATGCTCATTGACAATACTGCAAAATATGAAGTCCGCTCATTCGTAGACGGATTCGCCGGTTACAACCAGATCCTCATGGCCGAGGAGGACCAACACAAAACAGCGTTCACCACACCTTGGGGGACGTTCTGTTATACAATCATGCCATTTGGACACAAAAATGCCGAAGCCACGTACCAGAGAGCCGTAACTGCGCTATTCCATGACATGATACATAAAGAGATGGAGGTGTACGTTGATGACATGATCATACACTCAAAAGGCTCCGACGGACAGCACTTCATCGACCTCAGAAAGTTCTTTGAAAGGTTGAGACACTATAAGATGAGATTTAATCTGGCCAAGTGCACATTTGGGGTAGTAAAAGGAAAGGTCCTTGGGTACATGGTCACCGAGCGTGGTATAGAAGCGGATCCCGCTAAGATCAACAAGGATAAAATTCCTGGCGAAAATTCCATCGAAAGATCAGCCATGCATGGTAAACCTTAGCAGCGATGATTCTAGGCGAAAATTGACAAAAGACGAATTGATAGAACACTAAATTGAGACATGCAACAATGAAATTGACATGGAAACTCAGTCAAAGGAAGAGATCCTTACCCGCCTCGTCCGAACGGCGTAAGAAATATGATCATCAGAGAATGGGTACAACTCATCCGTCGCCCACACTTTACCCTTTATATGCCTACCAAAGAGGTGTTCTTTGTGGGAACGATGTACACCGGCCATCAGAAAGGGTTGGGAATCACTAGAGCTTGGTAAACATAGAGATTTTTAGGAAGAAAATCGCCTAGGGTTGATGAGCTCCCGAAAACAAATCTGAAAAAGTGATTTGAAAATCACTTTCAGCGCCTGAAATAACCCTGTTTGCGCAAAAACAGAGAAGTCTCGTACGAGACATCTTTTCCCTCGTACGAGATATCTCCTGAAATCCAACAGAAAACCCTGTTTTCTTAAGAAATTCCAGAAAAAGCCTTGCTTTTAACAAAAATTCCAGAAAAGCCATGCTTTTAACAGAAATGTCAGAAAGCCCTGCTTTCAATAGAAATGTCAGAAAAGCCCTGCTTTTGACAAAAAGGTCAGAAAAAGCCCTGCTTTTGACTGAAAGGTCGAATCTGAACCCGGTTCAAGATGGAACATTGAGTCATCAACAAAGGGATATTTTCAGAATTGGAACAAGCAAAGTTGTTTTTCAGTACGAATTTATTCTCATCGCACATCCAAGATCATGGGTGAGCAATAAAGTCTGCATCAGCAAACTCTAAATCCAACAACTGTCATCAAGACGTATGTTAGTGGCACATGATTTACAACCGGGTATCCCACAACTGTTATCGAGGCTTAAGTTAATAACATAGGATCCGACCATTTAGAGTCCCATAATTGCCATCAAGGTGTAAGCTAATGGAATAGGATTTATATTTTCCGACGGAGAGGCAATCTCGTTGGAAGGAGAAGCAAGGATCCAAGTAATTGGCGTCTCCACAACCAGTGATCCCACAATTGTTATCGAGGCGTACGCCAATAGCATAGGATTCGCACCCCTCAGAGTCCCATAATTGTCATCAAGGTGTAAGCTAATGGCATAGGATTCATATTTTCCGACGGAGAGGCAAGTTCGTTAGAAGGAGAAGAAAGGATCCACGTAATTAGCGTCTCCAAACCCCGAGTCCGATAATTGTTATCAAGACGTATGTTAATAAATAGGATTGCCACTAGGGCTGAAGGCGGTTCGTCATCAACAACAGGGTATATTCAGAATTGGAGTCAAAGAGATTGGTTCCTCAGTATGGATTGCAACTGGAGACGGTTCGTCATCAACCAAAAGGAGTATATTCAGAATTGGGTCAAGGCCATTGATTCCTCAGTATGGGTACTCTCTAAACTCTAAGCTTTACTTACCGCAAGTATTGTTTTCAAAAATTATTTTCAAAATACCTTAAACCTCAGTTTTTGCGTGTTTTCAGAGTCGAACTACGTTTGGTCTGATTTCCTTCCGAGGAATACGTAGGCAGCTTTTCACCACGACCATACCCCTAGTTCAAAATGGTCTCTTTTCTATCGACGGCGTAACTTTAACTATAAGTATCATTGCTGAGGGGCTCTGTAGACACCCCATTTTGGACATTCATTCATAATTACACTACTTCTGTGTCTCGCCTTTGATTTGGGTCAAAACTCGTTAAGTTGGACATGTTTCGTTAAGTTTCTGACTGACTCCGTTAGTCAGGGACCTAAATGAACATCAAAACTGCTGCAGAGGGAAAAAATGTGATTCCAACACATGGATGTCTTGTACAAGATATCCCCCCTTGACAGTCGGGTTTTGGTCAGTTTCCTTATTGATCTCAACCCCTTTTCTTGGCAAACACTTAAGCAATCCGGGGAAAACCTAATGGACGATCCTAGAGTCCAAAAATACCTCTATGGAAATCAAGTCTTGGATTCCCATCACAACTTACCTTCTTGGCCAAAACCCTAGGTCTAGAACTCCTATAGATATAGAGGTTCTTGAACCAAAAAGCCTCTATAATGGTCATTCACCCAAAACCACTCCAAATCTGATCAAAGAGGTCTCCATAATCAGCCTCTCTCCCTCACCCACGAAATTCAAACCTTCATAACACCATTGGAGTCAAGCTTTTGGATTGTCAAGGCCTTTAGTCAAGGCCATCCATAGGATTCTTGAAGAATGCTTAGGTAAAACTCTTGTTTTCTACCTTCTCATCTCCTTCTTTGCCTTTGAAGTAGTGTGGTTCCATTAAATGATCAGCCTAGAGCCTCTCTAATTCATAGAGATGGTCTCGAAGCACATGATCCAACATTTCAAATAAATAAGAAATTATTTATTTGGTTCCTTTTTCGTATGTTTTGCATGATTTTGAAACAATGATGATGATTTCTTAGCAAGACCAATCCTAGATTGGGTGAATTGGGTGATCCTTGACCTTCCCAATTCATAACTTAACCCCCGAATCCAGATATCACGGTCCGTGTTCCGACAACAACATGGTGGCGACTCTCAAATAAAAAGGTAAAGCGAAGGACGAAACCGCCCTCAAAACCCGCGCGCAAACAGCTTGGACCGATTTTTCTTTCATTTTTGTGGACGGCAAGGTCCACAGGGTTGATCTGTCTACTCCAGGGGAGGGGGTTTCAGTTGAGGAGATCCCGGCTGAGGCGGTATGATTTCTTCTTTGTTTTGCACACACATACCTCTTAGATATCCGTCTTTTCCTTTACTGAGCCCTTTCATTTCCATGTGCAGATTGCGGGACGAGTAAAATCTATGTGCAACTCAAAAAGAAAAGGAAAGAAAAATTGTCTTCGCCTACGCTGAGGCAATAAATATATCAAGAGAATAAAAGGAGGGAATGGAGGATCCTATCTACTCCGGCATCAAAAGGAAGGAGACGCCGCTACCACTGCGTCATCACTCGTCCGTCCGAGTTCTCTTCCCGCAAGCGACCGACTCTGCAGTCTGACGAGCCAATCGGCCTAAGAGCCCCACAGTGTCGCTCTTCACCCTCTTGGCATAGGCCATGAACTGGGCAAGCCGTCCTGCAACCTCTCTGTACTCAGTAATGGGCACCTGTTGGGAAGAAACAAATGAAATTATCAAAATCATCGGATAAATGATAAACAGAGGCATGAAATGGTAGAATGACATAAACGACAAGAGAAAGGTCATGGGTCATACCATAGTCGCATCGGCAGGAGGTACGAGTCCTTCCGGCATATCGTACTCAGCGGGAAGATTCTCGACGCTCTCTATCCCCTCAGCCATGCTGTAGGTAAAAGAGGCTGGTCCGAGCTGTGGAGGAAAAGAGACATGAGAGATACCCTAGGCATGAGCCTTGTCACCCTCCAGAATCAATCGAGGCATGATACGAGTAAGAAAGTCCTGATAATCAGCCTCAAGATGCATATGGTCGAAGGCGACCTGACCAATAATGAGATCCTCTCTCTCCTCATCCTTGATAGCATAAGAGTTAAGCATGTGAGCTGGTAGGTCCAAACGGACGATGAGATCGAGCCTGCCACCATCATGCTGGCGAGAGACCCTCTCTCCTAAGTAAAAGCACCCCCCCACCGAGGCTAATCATCAGTAACCTCAGGCCCGCATACCCGTAAGCCTGATGAATCTTTAAACCCCTCTAAGGGAAGAGAGCAGTGTCCACCTCAGGAACGACGGTCTGCTCATCAAGATACCGCCTCATCTGCTCAAGGGCAAGTCTGCCCCCTCAGTATGCTCGTCATGAGTATCCCTGTTAGTCCTACGCCACCTCAATGTGTCCGGAAACATGACAGCATTATCCTGGAGGTCAAAGTTGAAGAGTCTCAGTACGATGTAACCCCAAGCCTGCAGATGAGAGAAACATAGAAAATGTCAACATACAATGGCGAAACTAAGAATGCTACTGAGACAAAATAACTTGGGGCTGAAATAAAGGAGGAATATAGAAACAGATGAGTATTATACCTCCCAAGCATGACTGTAGCCGCCTAAGCCAGTGTTCACCCGATCTCGCGAACTCTCATCCATGGCCACATAGCAGTGGGCCAAGCTATCCAAACCCCAACTGGCATCCGTGACATGCTGCATGTCCCTCAACACACTCAAAAGACTAAACAAGGCAGTCGACGCATGATTGGCAAAAAACGTCTTAGAGAAGGCCCACCATAGAAAGCCACGGACGGCTACGATACGGGTGTTGAGAGAACCCATCTAACCCGCGTTGGCGGTAACATAAGCATCCAATTTATCCCTCAAGGCCTTGAGAGGGACACCCTTGCCTAGGGTACGCACAGTAAAGCCCAGAAGGTGCCTCATATCATCACTACTAGGAGAAAAGTCCGCATCTACCTCGATCGGATCACCGGCAATAGGGAGCCCAGTAATGGTGTGAAAGTCAGTGGGAGTCATCGTAACCTCTCCCCACCGCATCTGCATCGTGTGGGCGCTGTCCCACCATTGCTCCCTAATAACCTGGAGCACATGACTGTTCCTCCCCTCACCCACCAGTCCGTCAAAGAAGGGTTTAAACCCCATATTCTCGATCTCATCCCTCAACTCACCGTGGAGAGTTTCCGATCTCTCAGCGACCGCTTGCACGCTGTCCCTACAGTTGTTGATAACCCTGAATGGCTGCAAGCAACAAAGACAAAAGAAACAAATGTCAGAAAAATGGTAAAATCCTCATTTAAGTATTTTACCCGAAAATCGCAGAATTGCCTAAGAACAACAGTCAAAATCATGTACTACTATACTACAATGATTATCGACATCGACAGGGATGAGATTCTGTCAAAAAATCAGCCATGCATGATTAGTCCTAGCAGCGGTAATGCTAGGCAAAAAATTGACAAAAGATCGACAAAATTGACTGCAAAAGCATGGAATTGAGACATGCAACAACGAAATTGACATGGAATCTCAGTAAAAGGAAGAAATCCTTACCCTCCTAGTCTGAACGGCGTGAGAAACACGATCCTCGGGAAACGGGCACAAGTCATCCGTCTCCCACCTCTTTCCCTTCATATGCCTACCAAAGAGGTGTTCTTTGTGAGAACGATGGACACCGGCCATTAGAAAGGGTTGACAATCACTAGAACTTGGTGAAAATGGAGATTCTAAGAGAAGAAAATCGCCTAGGGTTGAGAACTCTCGAAAACAAAATATGAAAAGTGATTTTAAAATCACATTCAGTGCCAGATATTGGCTCTGATCTGCGTAAAAACAGAGATGGCTCGTATGAGGCATCCATCCCTCGTACGTGGTATCCCCCAGAAATCCACCAGAAAGCACTGTTTTCTCAGGAAATTCCAAAAAAGCCCTGCTTTTAACAGAAATGTCAGAAAGCCCTGCTTTGACTGAGAGGTCGAATCTGAACCCGGTTCAAGATGAAACATTGAGTCGTCATCAAAAGAATATTTTCAGAATTGGAACAAATGAATTTGTTTCTCAGTACGAATCTATTCTCAATGCACAACCAAGATCATGGGTGAGTATCAAAAGTCTGCATTAACAAACTCGAATCCCACAACTGTTGTCAAGACGTAAGTTAACAACACAGGAATCAAACCTCGAGTCCCATAATTATCATAAAGACGTAAGTTAATGGCATAGGATTCACTTTTTCAATGGAAAGGAAGTCTCGTTGGAAGGAAAAGAAAGGTCCGAGCAATTGGCGTCCCCAAAACCCGAGTCCCATAATTGTCATCAAGGCGTAGGCTAATGGCATATGATTCACTTTTTCAACAGAAAGGAAGTCTGGTTGGAAGGAGAAGAAAGGTCTGAGCAATTGGCGTCTCCACATCTGGAATCCCATAATTGTTATCAAGGCGTATGCTAATAATATAGGATTCACACCAAAGCACCCTATGGTCACTGAGGCATACAAGTAAGCAGCTCTATGGTCATTCCGGCACCAAAGCAGCCTATGGTCACTGAGGCACACAAGTAAGCACCTCTATGGTCATTCCGGCACCAAAGCACCCTTGGTCATTGAGGCACACAAGTAAGCACCTCTATGGTCATTCCGGCACCAAAGCACCCTATGTTCACTGAGGCACATAAGTAAGCACCTCTATGGTCATTCCAGCACCAAAGCGCCCTATGGTCTCTGAGGCACATAAGTAAGCACCTCTATGGTCATTCCGGCACCAAAGCACCCTATGGTCACTGAGGCACACAAGTAAGCACCTCTGTGGTCATTCCGGCACCAACAAAAATTGAAGACGGTTCGTCATCAACAACAGGGAATATTCAGAATTGGGTCAAGGACATTGATTCCTCAGTATGGATTGCAACTGGAGACGGTTCGTCATCAACAACAGGGTATATTCAGAATTTGGTCAAGGACATTGATTCCTAAGTATGGGTTACTCTCTAAATTCTAAACTTTACTTACTGCAGTATTGTTTTCAAAATGATTTTCAAAATACCTCAAACATCCCTTTTTTTGTGTTTTCGGAGTCAAACTACGTTTGGTCTAATTTCCTTCTGAGGAATACGTAGGCAGCTTTACAGCACGACCATACCCAAAGTTCAAAATGGCGTATTTTCTATCGACGACGTTACTTCATTCATAAGTATCGTCACCGAGGGGCCCTGTAGATACCCCATTTTGAACATTCATTCATAACCACACTACTTCTGTGTCTCGCCTTTGATTTGAGTCGAAACTCGTTAAGTTTGACATGTTTCGTTAAGTTTCTGACTGACTCCGTTAGTTAGGGGCCAAAATGAACATTAAAACTGAAGAAGAAGGGCATTTTTGTGATTCAGACACAAGATGCCTCATACGAGACATTAATGTCTCGTACGAGACATCCACCTTTGATAGTCGGGTTTCAACGGTTTCCTTGTTGATCTCAACCTCGTTTCTTGGCAAAGACTCCTTAATTCGGGAAAGTTGGAAAGGACACTCAGAGAGTCCGAATAAACCTCCTTGGAAATCAAGTCTTTGATTCCCATCCAAATTAAACCCTTTGGCTTGATCCTAAAGTCAAAAACCCCTATATATATAGTTGTTCTTGGACTAGAATCAACTAATGAAGGTCTCCTAAAACCCTACACACTCAAATCTATCAAGAAGGCTCTCATAATCACCCCCTCCTCCTACCCACGAAATTTAGAAGATCATAACTCAAGTCAAATCAAGTTCTTTGGATCATTAAGGTCTTTAGTCAAGGACATCCATAAGATTCTCGAAGAACGCTTAGGTAAATTCCTTTGTTTTCTATCTTCTCATCTTCTTCTTTGCTTTGAAGTAGTGTGATTCCATCAAAGGATCAGCCTAGAACCTCTCCAATTCATGGAGATGGTCTCGAAGCATATGATCCGACATTCCAAATAAATAAGAATTTATTTATTTGGTTCCTTTTGTGCATATTTTGTATGATTTTGAGGCAACGATGATGTTTTCTTAGCAAGACCAATCCTAGATTGGGTGAATTGGGTGCTCCTTGACCTTCCCAATTCATAACTTAACCCCCAAATCCATGATCTCACGGTCCGTGTTCCGTTAAACATGGTGGCAATTCACAACAACCTAGCAATAATCAAGTCCTTACAATCCAAACCGAACGGTGGCGACACCGGGAAGGGCGCGCGCTCACATTAACAACACTCAAACAGTCACATTCACATTCACATTCAGATTCAGATTCATCAGCTTATCCTCATCTAGTCTTTTCCTAATTCTTTTTATCTTTATCTAGTCTTTTTTTCTTGTTTTCTTATCCATAAAGTTCATGTATTCAGCTCCATATTGCAGCCTATATAAAGGCAGAATAATCATGTATTCCGCATCAAATATCCAGCAAAGAAAATCGTAATTTATCTTTCTTTTCAAGACAACAGTTTAGTTGTTGTTTTGGGTTGTTTCTTCGTCCGATTGAATGGTATCAGTCACCCGTCCGTTCGTACGATAACGAACTTTAATCCTTCACTAGTTTTGTCCTACATCAGTTAGTATCTAAAGCTAAGGTTCACGCAATTTTTCTATAGATTGCGGTCCAGGTTCTGTCAGATTTTCATCATGGTAGAAGAACCCACTCGCAATGAAGCCTTTGAGAAGCGATTCACAGCTCTCGAAGTAGGTTTACAGGAGACACGTGCTTCGATTCAACAACTTTTGGATGCTCTTCAACTTGGTGGACAACAACGTGACAATCCAGCAACACGTCAACATGCCGTAGCACATGAAATAGATCTTGGTTTTGTGTATCAGCCTGCTCGCAACCCTGCTGCTTTTCAACCATTTCAAGGTTACTTCCCTAGACGAGATGATTATGATGGGTATCGAATCAAAGCTGAAATTCCAGTTTTTAATGGGAGTTTAAAGATCGAATCATTCCTTGATTGGCTTAATGAAGTTGAACGGTTCTTTGAGATAATGGAAGTTAGTGAAGAAAGAAAAGTGTCAATTGTTGCGTATAAATTACAAGGAGGAGCAGGAGCTTGGTGGTAAAATCTACGAGAAGAACGTTATCGCCTTCGATAACCTCCAGTTCGAGATTGGCCTTTGATGAAAAATTTATTTCAACAACGATTTCTTCCGCGTGATTACACCCCGAATTTGTATCGGCAATTGTTAGACTGTTATCAAGGTAATCGTTCAGTAGCTGAATATACTGAAGAGTTTCTGCGTTTGACTGCTCGATGCAATATTCGAGAAGATGATGACTTACAAGTTGCTCGCTATGTGAGAGGGTTACAGCCTGAGATTTAAGAACGCATTGTAGTCCAGTCCATTATGTCACTTACTGATGTGCGAGAAGTGGCAGCACGAGCGGAGGCTCGGTTATCTCAACCACCCCCACGTTTCACATATGCCCATCGACCTCTATTAGAGCCTCAATGACAAAATTCAGCCGGCACATTCTAGCAACAAGCACCAACACCTGCACCCATTGCGTGATCAACACCAGCTGCTACAAATGTTCCATTAGAGACCCGCAAGACCCAAGGGGATCCACGTTCTGATAGACAAGCTTCCTATAATACTTATTAGAAACCAAAGTGCTATAGGTGTAATGAGCTCGGACACAAGTCTAACGAGTGTCCAGCCCGCAAACCAGTACATGTGGTGGATGCTATTTCTGAGGAAAATTCGAACGACCTTTGTGTCGAGGAGGAAGAATATGATGCTGATTATGTTTGTGGTGATGAAAATGGTGAATTTTGTGTGTGTTATTCAGCGTGCTCTTTGCTCAGCCAAACATGGGGATTTGAGACAACAGAGGTGTATATTCCAGGCAAAATGTTGAGTAGGGGACATAATTTGTAGCTTGATCATTGATAGTTGCAGCTGCGAAAATTTGATTGCTCAAAAATTGGTTGATGAGTTACAGCTCCCATCAGAACCACACCCAGAACCGTACCAGATTGGTTGGATACAAAAGGGCCCAATATTGTAGGTGACTCATATTTGTAAAATGCCATTGGCCATGGTTAAGTTTTATTCTGATAATGTCTACTGTGATGCTGTGGATATGGATGCATGTCAGGTATTATTAGGACGGCCGTGGCAATTTGACGTTGATGCCATTCATCGAGGACGTGATAATATCCACATGTTTCAGTGGAAGGGGAAAAGGATTATTGTTGCTCCGATAGGTAGTCCGAAGTTACCTTCTAAAGTGGAAGGGCAGGCTCTTGTCCCACTGTCTAATTCTCGTAGTTCTTTTATGGCCGATGTGAAAGAAAATGGTGGTGCTTATGTTATGGTTGTTAAACCTGATTATGGCGAGATAAAGATTCTTGAAGCTGTTCAGAACTTGTTAGCTGAGTTTCCCCACCTCACTACAGAGCCATCTCGACTATCTCCTGTGTGAGATATTCAGCACCACATTGACTTTGCTCCCGGCGCCAGGCTACCCAACCTACCACATTACCATCTAAATCCGGAAGAGGCCAAAATTTTGAAAGAAAAGGTTGAGGCTTTACTACATATTGGGCATGTACGTGAGAGCATGAGTCCATGTGCGGTACCAGCTTTATTTGTACCACAGAAGGATAACCAGTGGCGTATGTGTGTTGATAGCCAAGCTATCAATCGTATAACTGTACAATACTGTTTGCATCCGAGAAGATCCTCGCTCGGCTTTTTGATTTGAGAGTCACCACCATGTTGTTGAACGGAACACGGACTGTGAAATTCTTGAGTTCGGGGGTTAAGTTATGGATTGGGAAGGTCAAGAAGCACCCAATCCACCCAATCTAGGATTGGTCTTGCTACGAAAACATCATCATCATCTTGAAATTATGCAAATCATGTACAAAGAGAGCCAAACAAAATAAATTCTTATTTATTTGGAATGTCGGATCATGTGCTTCGAGACCATCTCTATGAATTGGAGAGGCTCTAGGCTAATCCTTTTGATGGGATTACACTACTCTAAAACAAAGAAGAAGATGAGAAGTAGAGATAAAAAGCGTAAGAGTTTACCTAAGCGTTCTTCAAGAATCCTATGGATGGCCTTGACAAAAGGCCTTGAAGATCCAAGTGTTTTGTGATGATTTTGGCTTGAAAAGATGAGTTTTTGATGGTGTTTTGGTGTATGGGGAGAGGAAAAACGGGATTAGAGTGAGAGAGGCTGATTAGAGAGTGATTAGTTGTGGAGGTGATTAGGGACCATTAGGAGAGTCTAGGGTTGAAAGAATCTTTATTAATAGGTTTAGCTTACTTAGGGACCAAGTCTGGAGGTGGAGAGGTTTAATTGGGTAAGGAAATCAGTAGGAAATCGTCTAGGAAGTCTCCTATTAGATATTCCCCGGATTAGGAGAGTGTTGGCTAAGAAATAGATCGGGACGGAGAAGGAAAGCGGATTAAGCCCGAAACAGCAGGATATGTCTTGTACAAGACATCCAATGTCTCGTACGAGATATCCAGTACAAAAGTTCTGTTTTGTCCTTCTGTCAGTTTCATTTGTTCAATTTTAGCCCTTGACTAATGGAGTCAGTTAGAAACTTAACGAAACATGAAAAAATAACGTGTTTTCATCCAAACACAAAGGCGAGACACAAGAGTAGTGTAATAATAAATGTGAGTTCAAAATGGGGTGTCTAAAGTGCCCCTCGGTGATGGTACTTATGGAAGAAGTAACGTCGTCGATAGAAAGATACCATTTAGAACTTTGGGTATGGTCGTGCTTGAAAGCTGCTTACGTATCCTCTGGAAACGAATCAGACCAAACGTAGTTCGACTCTAAAAACACGTAAAAACGGTCGTTTGAGGTATTTTGAAAATTGTTTTTTGAAAGCAATGATGCAGTTAGTAAAGTTTAGAGTTTAGAGAGTAACCCATACTGAGGAATCAATGTCCTTGACCAAATTCTGAATATACCCTTTGTTGTTGATGGAGCGGTTGACGGTGGTGATGTTGCAGACTGTGTTGCACACTGTGTTGAAGTTGTTGGGGAATATCCTCGATCAATCGGTTCATGGAGCTGATTTGAAAGTACTGGATATTATCCTCGATCAATGGCCGCAGCTGATTGAAAGTACTGGACATGTCCTCGATCAATGCAACATTGAAAGTACTGGACGATTTGATGTAGATTTCTGAATACCCTCGATCAATCAGTTCATGGAGCTAATTGAAAGTACTGGACATTATCCATGATCCATGGCCGAAGCTGATTGAAAGTACTGGATACAGAATCTCTTGATTTGATGTAGATTTGTAGACTTCTGAATATCCTCGATCAATGGCCGTAGCTGATTGAAAGTACTGGATGCAGAATCTCTTGATTTGATGTAGATTTGTAGACTTTTAAATATCCTCGATCAATGGCCGAAGCTGATTGAAAGTACTAGAAATTATCCTCGATCAATGGGTTTAGCTGATTGAAAGTACTGGATGCAGAATCTCTTGATTTGAATTCTCTGTCTTTAAGTGATCTCGTGCGAGATATGTTGTAGGAGCCATTTTTGCGGACTTTTGGCGCGCTTTGCCATTTCTATTTTGTCTTGTAGATGTGATTTGTCTGAACTCAGTGGGGATCATCTGATCGTTGCTGAATTTTTTTTTAGCATGGATTGGTTTATGTGTACCTGTTTATACAACAAGTAGAACCTATTCTAGCAAGAAATTTAGCTTTGATTTTAGTTTGTAATTGGACTCATCTGGAGGTGACTGTAGATACCCCGGGGGAAACCACGGCTTGGCTAGAGCGCGTGAATTATCCTAGGATGTCAAATTGATTTTAATTGTTAGAGTCGCCACCTATGTTATTAAGGGAATATAAGAAAAACCTAGAGATAGCCTAATTTATGTTACGAAACCAAAGATTCGGGAGATAAGGGTTCAGGGGTTAGGTGACGGAGTCAGAATTATTTAAACACCCACTCCGCCCCGCTTACGTGGGTCTTGCTACTAAAGGTGTTCTAATGCATAAATGTCCTTCTTTTACTAAGTAGTGCTAGCAATTATATAATAGAGAAAAAGGAGAAATAAAAGGGAAATAAAAGAGAATTGCTTTATGGATTTAATGTCAAAGGTTACATGTAATAACTATGCTAGCAATTACATAATATAGAATGAGAAAATTAAAGTAGTGTTTGGAATGTTGGAAGATAACCTTGACCAAACTTCAATAGTGAAGTGGCCTTTTAGGTCATGTTCCCTTTTATGGGGATTTCATACATTGACTAGACAAATAAAATAGAAGAAGAAAAGTTGTGCCTTTAGGAGAAAGAAGACTTGAACTTTGACTTGAAAAGACTTTTGTGTAGAGTTTTGGTGCTTGAGTTGTTGTTGGGAGAATTCTTGTAAAAAGAATTCTTTGAGAAAATTCTGTATAGTGTAAGTGTAGAGAAAATTCAAGTCCTTTTGGTGTGATTTTTGTGTAAAAAAACGTCCTCCTTTCTAAGGTAGAATGAGAGGGTTTTATAGGTAGAAAAGAGAGGAAAATATGGTCTTTCAACCAATAGGAAAATAAAGGAAAATAAAATAAATAAAATAAAATAAAATAAAATAAAATAAAAAGGAAATATTTTATTTTGATGAAATGGCTAGGAATATGGGATTGGGAGTTATAGAATAAGGGGGGATGAATGTGGAGGTAAAAAAAGGTCTTTGTGAACTTAGAAAAGGAGGGGAAAAATACTACAATCTGTAACTGCCATACTGGGAGGCGCGCGGCTCCTGCGTAGGCCGCGAGAGGCGTACGCATCCCGTAGGAAATGTCAGAGGCGCCTGGGGGTAAAAAAGACAGAATGACAGAAATGACTCTAAAGTTAACTCTGTTATTCAGTTTAGTCCAGAACTAACGGAATTAGTTAAGAACTTAATGGAAGTAACAGAAATTAACAAAAATAAGTTAAATAAAAATACCATGTATGCAATCGAGGTGAGCGGTCCAAGGCGGGGTGTCTACAGTGAAAAATTTATGTGCATGCCCGGTCGGTCAACCTTGGTGTAAGTAGTGTGAATAGCATGAATTCATGATGGGATGTTTATTGGTAATGAACTGTATGTGTTTATTTGTGTGTGTGTGGGGGGACTTGTGTTTGACAAGTTGGGACCTAATCAGGTTTTCTGCAAAGATGATGTGCTACGGAGTTTCTTTGATGGTTGTCTCGTGTGAGACTCATTTGTCTTATGCAAGATGATCCGTCCAGATCATTCCTTTAGTCATGTCGTGTCAAGGGAGACAACTATTTGTCCGACAACCAATGATATTGATCAATGTGCAAGCTCTAAGTAGGCCAGCGTACTTTGTTGACAACTCTAGAGTTCCATATCCGAAAGTCTCCGGTGAAGGTGATGAGAGACATGTTCTATTCCCCCAAGTTTATCTCATGTGTGGTCTAAGTCAAGCCCTAAGAATCTTGTATGTTGTAGAGGACTATGAACAAGCATATGAGGCTGTTTGATTTCAAGAAGAGTGCTCTCCCTTTTGTTGGATTTAAGGAAGGTTGAAGAAGAAATGATTTGAAGAATGTTCTCCCTATATATATATATATATTTTTGGTGACACACCCTGATTTTTGCCTAGACCGCCCTTTCGGGTTTTAAATCTAGCGGGCATCTCTTTTGCGTCTCTTTTAAAAAAAAAATTGACAGAGTATGTACTCGAAGATGACTCAGATGAAAGAGTAATTTTTCTCTTATTGGGAAAGAGACATTTAAGATGTTGGGTGTGAACGTGTTAGGCATTATAAGCTATCGACTTGGCTTTCGGAAGTGTATTCCAAGCACCGACTTAGTGGGGATAATGTACTTTGTAATGAGAGTTAGAGGCGAAGAGGATAGCCCCTAGTGTGGATTTACTTTGACGAGTTCGTATGTTTCGAGAATGAATAGACTAGGGAAGGAAAGGATCAAAAGCCCCTAGCCTTGATTCTTGGATTTGAAGAAGGCATGTGAGGGTGAGGAAGAGGAAGCCTCTAGACTCAACGAAGAACGCTACTTGGCTCAAAGTATTAGAAAGATAGTTCTACCTTTAATGGACCCTAGTATTTGTTTTTTATGTCTTAAGCGTTTGTCCAATTCATTTTTTCAAGTGAATCATCTAGAAATGTCTTGACAAGTTTTGAGGAGAAGGCCTAATCATTAGTGCGCTCTTCGGATTTCTTCATGAGTGATATCTACGGATGATGGAGACGGTCTTCAAGTTAGGAGTCTCATTTTTTCTTCATTTGGATTTGATCTTTGTTGTAGGAGTAGATGAGAGGTCTCCTTCTTCATTGTGTGTGGTTGAAACTCCTTCTTTATAGGGTTGTGAATGCTTGAGTTTTTTTTTTTTTTTTTTTTACTCTCAAAGCTTGAATTGAGTAGCCCCACTTTTGTTTGGGAATGATAATGCCTTTGACTTTCTTCCATTGTGATCCTTCGACTTTTGAGCGTGGTGATAGTAACGTGTAGCCCCGAGGCCTTCTCACTTGTTTAGACATTTCTATTATCAATTGCAAGGTTTTATATTAATTACAATTATTGTTTGCGGATCTATTTCATGAATTAGAGAGATATTCAAAAGGTAGAACAACCTTAGAGTAGTGTATGGGAAATAAGAATGACTTTTATTAATAACTAGAATTCAAAATAGACTCGATAGTTGATACAAACTAGAGAGGAGGGAGATGGACTAGAATGACAGAATGACTCTTCGAGTTCATACTAGGAAATTAAAACCTATTCTATTTCTAAGGAGAAAGGGAGAGGATAGTTGTAGCCCCAAAGTGGGGAGATGGACTAGAATGACAGAACGACTCTTCGAGTTCATACTAGGAAATTAAAACCTATTCTATTTCTAAGGAGAAAGGGAGAGGATAGTTGTAGACCCAAAGTGGTTGATCTTGATTTCTTCTTAAAGCTTCATTCTTCTTTGTGTAGCTAAGGAAGAGGGTTGATAGTAACACTTGGTACCTCTATTTCCTTCTTATAAATGAGGTCTTGGATGACATACTTTAAGTGGTGGCAAGAGTTGGTGTCATGGACGGGATCATTGTGAAACTTGCAGAAGAGATGATGAGCATGATTAGGAGGGAGTTCCCTTGGTGTAGTAGGAGGATTTCTTGGTTTGATCTTTCCTTCCTTCATGAGGATATCTAGGAGCCCCTCTTGATTGGTACCTTCAAGTTTGTCGTTGTGTCTACCTTTTCTTTCTCTTTTTCCTCTTTTATGAAGGGGAACAGTATAGAACTTGCTCTTTCCTTGGTTGTTGAAAGTATTAACGGAGGTTACTTTGTTATAGCATTCTTTTTGGGTTTGCAGACATGCTTGAAGAGTACGAATCTTACTTTCGTAGTTATCCTTTTGAGACTGGAGGTGACCGTGAAGGATTGCGATTTCTTTCTCATAGTGCTCCCTTTGGATTCGTAAGCGAGTCATGAATTCTACCTCCATTTTCCGCTTGAAGTCAGTGTCCAAGGCAGTCGCGCCGCCTTCTTCGACCATTTGACTTACTTCCCTTTCTAGTCGAGTCTTGAAATCATGGGCCTCTTGCATAGACTTGGTGTCGCACATGGTGTTGGAAGAGTTTGGAACGATCTAGTTGAAATTCGGACGGACCTAACGGTTTAGAGATTGCGTTAAACCTAGATTAAGGTCCCAACAAGTCGGGTTTATGAGGTGTATAAGCTTAGGAGTGAGTGTAGGTTGACTAAACAAGCACATCACATAAACTGACACGGAAAGAAGGAGATGTTTCGTACGAGACAAAGGATGTCTCGTACGAGGCATCCAGCACAGAACACAAAACTTCAGTTTTTAATCCTAATTTTGGTTGGACGGAACTTAATCCTTTTTGGGGCGTTTCTATCTAATATTCTGGAACAGTGGATTCGTCACCCTAGAATATGAGCCCCTTGTTTTTCACCTGTGTTGCACTCTCCCAAATGGACAATTTGGGCAAAGGTCTCATATTCTCATCAGAATCCACCATTCAATTTAGCCAAACCTAAGTGATTCCGTAATTGTTTTGCACTTTGTTAAATAACGCCTTTATGCAATCAAACCTTAAGAATTCTTGTTAGGGACAACCGAAAACGTAGGATCTTAATGGCAAAAGAGACTAGACTCGAATCTTCATAGAAAATTTCTCAATTTTTCCATCGCAACCCCTTGTCAAACAATTTTTACCGAAGGGACATTCGTCAAGAATTCATGAAGGGATGATTATAGATTGTAGCAAAAGCGTTATCTTGGGAAAAGATCAAACCGACCGGTCACAAGGAGTGTCCTATTGACTATTATGTATGCATGAGGTTGATGCATGGCTTACAGATAAGGCTCCCCATGAACACAGTCGAGGAACGTGTCACGGAGTGCGTACACCATCTTTGGAGAGACCGGCGAGTGGGGTGCTGACCGACATCCGTCCTCCGATTGGGACCAGGTTTTATAGGGTATGTAGTGTAATTAATCTACATGCGTGCACGTGTGTGAGAGTCAAGTTCTAGATGTCAAGGTGAAAATAGAGATTTTTTTAAAGACAAAACAAAAACATGCAATGGCCAGGCCAAGTGGCTGCCTACGTTTCCCTCTTGTGGAGGAACTCAGGCCTTCGTAGTTCACACATAAAGCATAACATATGTAAAGCATAGAAATTCTAAGTTTACAAATAATCCAGCAAAACAAAGGTTAGCTTCATGATATATGGGGAGTTTCTTTGTCGTTAGGAAAGTCCTAAGACTCAGAAACAGGGGGAGGACAGATCTGGAACTCTGTTTGCGTGTTTGAACCAGACGGAAATCCCTTTTTCAAACCAGAAAACCAGACTGTCAGACAAAAAGGAGATGCTTCGTACGAGACATCAATGCCTCGTACGAGCTATCCCCTTCTGGGAGCAGAAACTGTACAGATTTAGCAGAATTAAAGAACGATGATGATTTTTTAAACACAAGTCTAACCCTCTTAGTCTGATTCATCCCCAGCGGAGTCGCCACTGTTTGCATCCGAGAAGATCCTCGCTCGGCTTTTTGATTTGAGAGTCGCCACCATGTTGTTGAACGGAACATGGACCGTGAGATTCTTGAGTTCGGGGGTTAAGTTATGGATTGGGAAGGTCAAGGAGCACCCATTCTAGTATTGGTCTTGCTACGAAAACATCATCATCATCTTGAAATTATGCAAATCATGTACAAAGAGAGCCAAATAAATAATTTCTCTTTCCCACTTTACTTTTCATACTCACAACATTTTTATTTTTTTAATCTCCGTGCAAAGTCAAACTAAGAACTTTAAATTGGAACGGAGGGAGTATGATTTATACTCAATAAACATGTAGATCTTGACTTGTGAAATATATGGATCTTGCTTGGTGGTAGTAGATAAAAATTGTCCCTTGATTCTTAACAAAAAAACCCAACATGCTTGTGATATACATGTTGATACAAAAGGGCCTTGATTGTTAGCTAAAAAATTAAAATAAAAAAAAATGCAACACATTAGAATTGAACTCGTGACCAATTGAGAGCTAGGGAAAGATACTAACTAGCAAGGCTATCAAACTCATGATTTTATTATTGTATTGTTTTTATTTTATTTTATTTAATAATATACTCCCTCCGTTTCATGTGAATTGAGACGTATTTCCCTTTTTGTCCGTTTCACCTCAATTGAGACTGCCTAAAATGGCAAACTTTTTAATATTTTATATTCACCGAACCCCACCCATTTAACCCCACTAATTCTCTCTCTTCATTTTCCACCACTCCTTTTATACAACCAACACTACTATTTACCTCACTCATTCTCTCTCTTCATTTTCCACCACACATTCACTATTTTCTCTCATTCACTACTTTCTCTTAATTATAGTGCCCATTTTTTGGTCTCAATTCACATGAAACGGATGGAGTACACACTATAGAATACTAGTTTCTTAATAATGGTTGTCCGTCCGTTTGCTCAAAAAAAATAATGGTTGTCCGTCCCGCTTTCGCTTTGTTTGACTATTCAATTAGTAGAAACCCTAATTCCACACGAATTTTCGCGCGCTGGGAATCAAGGTCGCCACTAAGACTATGGCCAACAAACCTTCTGGATATCAACCTCAAACATTTCTCGTTATCAATATAAAGCCTTCTACTCATGGATATGATTTTCAAGCACATTTAAAGAAGGTCATGGCCAAGAAACCTTCTGGATACCAACCTCAAAAGGCTCAGGACATCAATAATATAGCATTCTGGATATGATTTCAAACACATTTGAATAAAATCATGGCCAACAAACCTTCTGCATTTCAAGCTCAAAAGGTTCTGGATATCAATAATAATGTATTTTGTTGTGCTAGTTCATGTGTTTTTTTATCACATATGAAATAAAATTTGGAATTGTTTTAGTGCAAGTGAGAGTGTATTTTAGTGTCACTTCTAGTGTTTTCATAGGCAGTTGTACTGTTTTTTATACCCAGTGAGTAGTTTGAAAGAACCTTTAAGGCTGATGACTAATAGCCAGAACCCTTGAGACTGATAGTCAAAACTTGTGAAGCTGATAGTCATATAGTTTTTTTTTAAAAGGAAATTTCAAGACCTACTAAAGTCATCGGGCTGTGCCCCATGATTACGGGTTTAAAAACCTCAAAATACGTCATTTAGGTCCTCAAACATGCATTTGAAGTTTTTATCAACAATGTGTTAATATATGGCCAGTGACAATGTTTAGGATGAGGAGTTGGTGTATTACAAAGACTAAAGAGTGCTAGATGGTGTTTAGAAGTTTCGATATTTACAAAAATGTCACCGCGCGTGTTTTTTAATGTTTCGATTATTTACAAAAATGCCATCGCGCATTTTAAAACATGTTTTTCTTAGTAACTAGAAAAAATGTGTTTTACATGAGACTAACCCTTACACAAACAATTCAACATTTAGTTAAAAAAAGAATTGAGAATAAATAATGTACATATATATATATATATATATATATATATATATATATATATATATATATATATATATATATATATATAGGGTCGGGCTCCTGTGAGAACCTAAATATCGTGAGAACCGTGAGACTTGGATAGATTAGGTAAAAAACTAATGTATCCAATGGTTCACTTGGATACATCATTGGATATATTACTTAATAAGCCAAGATGAGATTTGTTCCTCGTCAAGAGAGATGTCAAGCTTTGGCCACTCGATGAATGGTATTGATGAAATGCATGGCCGTGCTAAAGTGAATTGATTAGATCAATGTCATTTGTATTATCAATACATTCGGGATCGAGAAAGCATTGAACAATGTAAGTTGACCATTGACCATGACTTACGTTCAATAGACATCGTGTAACAAAGAGATTGTGTTATGTTCTATTTAGGAAACTTTGGATTTCAAAGTTATACTAATTGGGTAGTCATAATGGCTTGCTAGAGTCCGCTTATGACTTACGAGGTTTGACTAGTTCGGACTCGTTGCCAACTTAGTATAATCCTATTGGGTCACAAACGCAGAACAGATAATTAAAAGGAGCGAAAAACGAGGAAACAGATGGAGACAACCGTACGGCTGGACAGGCGCCGCATGGCTGGCTTGTCGTCGTACGGCTCCCCCCCCCCCCGGCTGTCAGTTTAATTTTTGTCAATTCTTATTGATCAAGAATACCTAAGTCCTAAAGGGTTTTGGACACCCCTTGTATATAATGTGGACAGACGGGGATTGTTCCCACATTATTGATTTGATCAATTCTAAACTCTTTCTTGGAGAAAGAAAATACACATTATATTCTTGGGTTATTGTATTTGACTAATCACAATTATCAAATCACAATAATCATTAGGAGCTTTGAAGAATCGTTCTTCAACATCGTTTTTCAAACCAAAGCCCTAGCAGTCAAGTTCAAGAAGGCGTTCTTGAAATTTGTTCGTTGTGTGGATAACCCATAGAGGGTGCATCTTAGCATCTTAATTCAAAATTTTCACATCCCGATTAAATGGTTAGTGTAGACACCCCGCCTTGGACCGCTCACCCCGATTGCACATTTGATCTTGTGTTTCTCCCCATTTTAAGTGTTTCTCGTTAGTCTCTGTCACATCTGTTAAGTTCCTGACTGACTTCTTAAGTCCCAGGGACTAAACTGAATAACAGGGCTGACTTTCTAGTCCATTCTGTCAAAATCGCCTTCTCTGAGTCGCGCGCCTCCGGCAGGAGGATCCAGACGCGCGCGCCTCCCGCCCCCAAAGCAGGAAGCGCGCGCCTCTGGGCGTCGGTTACAGATTTCTGGCCAGGATTCTCTCCCTTGCTCAATTTACAGGATTTTGCCCGGGAAAGATTTCTTGGTGACTGAGTTTTGGCACCAAAAACATCTCTCTTTCACCTATAAAAACCCCCCCTTTACCTCCATTTTCAAGGACCTTTAGCTCTCAATCTTACATTCTCAATAAGACACTAAAATTTCACACTTACAAAGGATTTCCAAAGGATTTCTCCAAAGAATTCATCAAGAAGTGTTTGAAGTCTCTTGAAGTCTAGGTAAAGTTATTTCTTTCCTCTTCTTAACTTCATCTCTTTTCTCTTTCTTTTTGTTTTATCAAAGTGCAATCACCCAAATCATTTTGGGACATGACTCTAATGATCACCTCATCTCATTGAGGTCGGTTAAAGAGTTATCTCCTACATTCCAAACTCTATTTTAAAACCCCTTTCTATGATTTAAAGAAGAAGAAGAAGAACGTTTATCATTCATGTAGATTTTGATCAAGCAAGACCAACTTTAGTTGGGCGAGATGGGTGTTTCGGTACTTCCCATCTCGTAACCTAACCCCCGAACCTCAAAACAAAGAATCTCTGTTTTCGTAATCAAACTTAGGCTATTATCAATAGGTTTTTCTTATGTTCCTCAAAACATAGGTGGCGACTCTAAAAACAAGTTAGACATCCTAGGATAATTCACGCGCTCCAGCCAAAGCCGTGGTTCCCCCGGGGTATCTACAGTGGTGACTCTGCTGGGGATGTTTGAGGATTAAACTTGCATTCTGATCAAAATCTACATCTTTTCTGGGCATTCTGACTCCTGATGGGGGAGGCGCGCGCTTCTGGCCTCTTCAGCCTAAGGCTCGCGCATCCCGCATCAAGGACCAGAATCGCCCGCTTCTTCATGTACTTCATCTTCTTCTTCTGCTATTCTCCACTAATCATTTATGCAGGGGTTACAATATGCACATAGGACCAGGGCAATACCCTGAGTCCAAAATCTGACAATCTGACAGGTGTGCCCAGAAGCGCGCGCCTCCCAATAGCATCGCGCCATGCGCGCGCGTCTCGTATCAACACTCAGAGGCGAACGCTTCTGGGTTGGTTCCTAGAACAGAAACAGGTCTCAGAACAGAGCAGTATGATGGGGGTGTGGGCACAGTTGCCTGCATCAGTGGTTATTCTGAATTTCGGACTGTTTTAATTTTATGTTCTATTTTATCGGTCACACGAGTGATTCGAAAGTTGTAAATTACGTGCTTATTTGTTTTTTTTATTTCCTTTGAAAAAAAATATAATATTTTGTCACCTTTTAGACCTCACACTACATGCACATATTCCTATGAATTACTCACTATCGAGTCGCACAAGTCCAACCCCAAACCCGTCGAGGCCCGTCCTAGAAAGTTTCAAGCTCCACTCGACCTTGGCTCTTTCGAAGCGGTAAACCTCAGCCCGTGGCGTAGTTCATGACTACATGCCGGGGGTGACCTTTGAGCCTCATATTCAAGCCGAGCACAAGCCACACAATTCTAGTTAGGGTCTAACACTCTGTGACTCAAGTCGGTTTCCATGTACCGAGATTTCCCTAAACTAATATCTTCAAATCATACATGCCAACTTGTTGAAATGGACGCAATAAAAATCCGTCCCCAAAAGTGGTTATTTTGGACGAAAATAAAAATCCGTCCCCGCATGTATGCTTTACTACATTAATTTAGTTTAATCCCGATACATGTAGGATTCACAAACGCGATGGAATCCGATGAGTATATGAGACCGCGAGATGGTCTATATACTAGTGTGACGATTCCATTATTTTCTTACAAACCCCAAAACGGATCCATTCCCTCCGACTTATAAAAAAAAAAAGTGTCTTTTCTTATGTGGTTCGAGTCGTGTGCCCAACTGTGTGTTCTAAGCCTCTTCGTGGACCGCAAGTGTTACTCAAGACTGACAAGGGCCTCTTCTGCAATATAGGTTCAATTGGTACTTACAGAGTCTACCGAGATTTGGAAAATCAGTTAGTCCGTGAAGAGATCACTCCAACAGCTCCTACATCAACAATGGCCGGCGGCTCCAACACCAACAATACCATGACTCTCGAGCAACTCGCAACCATGGTCCAACTCCTCCAAGAGCAAGTCTCCACCCTTAATAAGGAGGCACAAAGCAAAGACGACATTTGGCAATCCCACCACGACAGCCAAAGGGAGGCCCACGAGGCCGAGATGGAGCTAATGAAAGAAAAGCTCACTAATCTTGCCAAGGGGAAGAGCAAAAATGACGATGACGAATCCGAATGGACCGAAGGTTTGTTCAAAAGTCCTTATGTCAACACCCGCACCAAGAAAGTGGGAGACCCAAGTTCCGAGAACAATGAGCCCAAAATGGTGGATTCTATCATGGCCTACATCGACCAAAAATTCAATAGGCTCAACATGGGGAAAGGCTCCGACACAAGCCTTTATCAATCATCCATCCTCATTAGTACTATGGCCGCTCTTCCTGATAAGTTCAAGATGCCCGACATAAGCAAATTCAAGGGAAACTCTTGTCCTATGGCTCACATTGAGACTTATATTTGGGCAATGGTTCCGAAGAAGGTCTCCCCCAAGGTGATGGCTCAATGCTTTCCTCTCACTCTCGAGGGGGAGGCAAAAGATTGGTATGCTACTCTCCCGCTCACTGTCCGTCTTGATTGGGACTCTGCAATGCTTGCCTTCAAGAACCAATACCAAGGCAACACCACTCACCGGCCCACAAGGAAAGAGCTAGAGAACACTACTCAATGAGACCATGAGTCCTTCATCGACTTCACAAGGAGATGGAATGATAAACTCTCCGAGATTGTGGAAAGGCCAGATACCAAGGAGCAAATGGACATCTTTCTCAAATGTCTCAAAATTGATCTCCGCACCCACCTAAGTGGGGCTTGCTATGCGGATTTCTCCCAAATGTATGAGGCGGGGGTCCGAATGGACGAGTTGCTCAAGGAAGTCAAGAAAAGTGCTCCTAGCTACCGCTACAAGGCCGCTTCCAACTCCACAAAAGAGGCCTCGGTCAACGCCGTCACTATCGACAAGGGGAATTACAAAAAGGTTCCTCCACCCCAAGGGAAGAAGTCTCGAAATGACCGTGTCTACACGCCTCTCCAAGGCATGACTCAAACCGAAGCTTTCGAAGTCCTCAAAGCAAAGGGTCAAGTCACACCCGTACAAGGGTACCAACCCAAGACGGTCAACCCCAATCATGCTTACCACAAATATTGTGGCTACCACCAATATAGTAGCCACACCACCGAGGAATGCTTCGTTCTCCGCAATGTCATTCAAGATCTCATAGACAAGAAAGAATTTGTAGTGACTAATGGCGAACATGTCAATGTAATAGAAATAGGAGAACTCGAGGGGACCACCCATTCAATCCCAATTGTGAATGGGGGCCCCAATGTTATGAATAAACTTGACAATTCTTGTTATGTTGTGACTTACGATGAGGTAATGAGGGAAGTACTAGAGAATAGGAAAAAGAAGCAAGTGCTGGGTTTTGAGCAAACATGCACAGCGGAATAAACCCAAAAGCCTAGATCCGATCACGATGATTAAATTAATATGGAGATGAATTTAGAACACTAACCGTGACGGAGCTTTAAAATTCTGAGATCTTCAATCTTTGTTCTTCGCGCTTCTTCGAATCACGAACGTAGGAACGACCGCAAAACTTGGATCACGAACTTTAAAGGAGTTGATGCCAACGCCCTCTATGTTTATCCACACGCGAACGAATTTCAAGAACGATTCTTGAACCGGATTGCTAGACCCAATAGAAACTCTTTCTACTTTGAAGGCTATATGAAAAATCAATGTTCTTGTTCTTGAGGAAGAAGAAGAACTTGTTTTTCTCTCTCTCGGAGGCTATCCAATTGATATGGAATCAATACCTACTGATTAGGTCGTTGTTAGAGGTTTATATACTTATTAGTCCTAGACCGTTTAGGAGAAATAGGTTAAAACCCGTCACAACACGAAATCAGTTTTTGGGCCCGAACAGGGCCTGCTCGGCCGAGTCCTTTAAGGTGCTCGGCCGAGCACCTTTGCTCCAGAAAATCTGACCTTCTGATTTCCCATGCTCGGCCGAGTCATATGAGGTGCTCGGTCGAGCACCATCAGAATTCCGATTTTAGCCTTTTAAACAATTCGTCCTTTTGTGTGTGACCCCATAGGATTATATTAAGTTGGCAATGAGCCCAAACACATTTGTGCTCATAAATCATGAGCGGACTCTAGCAAGCCATCATGACTACCCAATTAATATAACTTGTATAAGTTCGTGAATCCTTTATAGAACATATTACAATCTCTTTGTTTCACGATGTCTATTGATCGTAAGCCATGGTCAATGGTCAACTTACAATGTTCAATGCTTTCTCGATCCAGAATGTATTAATAGTACAAATCTTATTTGAGCACGGCCATGCATTTCATCAACACCATTCTTCGAGTGGCCAAATCTTGACATCTCTCTTTTACGAGGAACAAATCCCTTCTTGATTTATTACCTTTCCCTACATGAATCCGATTACGCCAATCACATTCTTTATAGCTACCCGATTAGGGGTAACGTTTGAATATGTCAAACGTAATGTTCATCGAGTGGAAGACTGTGATAATCTCAAGTCTAAAGATTCCAGTAATATAACTATATGAGACTTAAGTATGACATTGTGACCATGACATAAATCTCATATGGGTCAGTCCAGTATTTGGTCTCCAACAAATACCCATAAGTTTAATTGTATCCCATACACCATAATCATCATATGATTATCCATTAAACTTATACTAACAATTAATCATAATTATCAGGGACGGGGATTATTATAATAAACATGCAAAGGATATAATAATCAAACATTCAATATCTTTAATATATAAATAACATTAATCGTTTTACAAAACGTGCCTAGAGCATACAACACCAACAATCTCCCACTTGCACTAGGCCTAATTAATGTATCGAATACCCATAGACCTAACATGACCATCATGCTTTGCTTGTGGAAGACCCTTTGTCAATGGGTCGGCAATGTTATCATCAGTCGGTACTCTGCATATATTCACGTCACCTCTGTTAATGATTTCTCGAATGACATGGTAACGCCTAAGTATGTGTTTGGACTTCTGATGGTTTCTTGGTTCCCTTGCTTGAGCAATAGCACCATTATTATCACAATAAAGGTCTATTGGATCAGCAATGCTAGGAACTACCTCTAGTTCAGTTATGAACTTCTTGATCCAAACAGCTTCTTTAGCAGCATCGGATGCAGCAATATACTCAGCTTCCGTTGTAGAATCAGCGACAGTACTTTGCTTAGAACTCTTCCAGCTAACAGTACCTCCATTAAGCACAAATACAAATCCAGATTGCGATCTAAAATCATCCTTGTCGGTTTGGAAGCTTGCATCTGTGTAACCACTTACAACAAGATCACCTTCCACACCTCCATACACCAAGAACGAATCTTTTGTCCTTCGCAAGTACTTAAGAATCGTCTTGACTGCAATCCAATGATTTTCACCAGGATTTGATTGGTATCTACTCGTCATGCTTAAAGCATACGAGACATCGGGTCTAGTACATATCATGGCATACATGATTGATCCAATTGCGGAAGCATATGGAATCCCAATCATTCTCTTATGCTCATCAGTTGTCTTAGGACACTGATTCTTGCTTAGAGTTATGCCATGTCCTACTGGCAAATTTCCTCTCTTAGAGTTTTCCATGCAGAATCTCTTAAGAACTTTGTCAATATATGTATCTTGACTAAAACCAATCATTTTCTTGGATCTATCACGATAGATCCTAATGCCAAGGATATAAGCGGCTTCTCCCATATCTTTCATAGAGAAACACTTTCCTAACCAAGTCTTTACAGACTGTAGTGCGGGAATGTCATTTCCTATGATCAATATGTCATCAACATATAGTACCAGAAATAATACTACGCTCCCACTAATCTTCTTGTAAACGCAAGGTTCAAGGTTCATCTTCGTTCTTGATGAAGCCAAACTCTTTGACCGATTCATCAAATCGAAGATTCCAACTCCTAGAGGCTTGCTTCAATCCATAAATGGATCGTTGCAATTTGCATACTTTGTTAGAATTTTCTGGAATTATAAAACCTTCAGGTTGTGTCATGTAAACATCCTCAAGTAAGTTCCCGTTAAGGAATGCTGTTTTGACATCCATTTGCCATATCTCATAGTCAAAATATGCGGCTATGGCAAGTAAAATTCTTATAGACTTGATCATTGCTACGGGCGAAAAGGTTTCATCATAGTCGATTCCATGAATCTGCCTATAGCCTTTCGCTACAAGTCTAGCTTTATAAGTATGCACCTTTCCATCCATGTCAGTTTTCTTTTTGAAAACCCATTTGCATCCTATGGTTTTTACACCTTCGGGCGCATCAATCAAGTTCCAAACTTGATTATCATACATGGATTTAATTTCAGATTCCATGGCTCCAAGCCATTTATCTGAATCAGGAGCGGACATCGCTTCTTGGTAGGAAGTAGGTTCGTCATCAACTATGACTTCTACTTCATTGCTATCCGTCATGAGAAATCCATATCTCTCAGGTTCAGATCGCACCCTACCAGTTCTGCGAGGAACTTGAGTATTCTGAATAGGTTCCACAACTCTTTCTGAAACTTGTTCAGATCCAACATTTTGTTCCATGTAATTTTCGGGTTCTCGAATTTCTTCGAGATTAATTTTACTCCCACTAATTCCTTTGGAGAGAAACTCTTTCTCTAGAAAGGTACCATGACGGGCAACAAACACTTTGTTTTCCGCGCGGTTGAAAAAGTAATAACCCTTAGTTTCCTTAGGGTAACCAACGAAAATACATTTATCAGATTTAGGTGTGAGTTTGTCAGATATGAGCTTCTTAACAAATGCTTCACAACCCCAAATCTTCATGAAAGACAAACTAGGTTTTCTTCCAGTCCACATCTCATGTGGAGTCTTTGGAACAGATTTTGTTGGAACATTATTTAGTGTTAGTGCAGCAGTTTCTAGTGCATGTCCCCAAAAGGTTAAAGGAAGATCAACTTGACTCATCATGGAGCGGACCATATCCAATAAAGTCCTATTTCTCCGTTCGGACACACCATTCCATTGTGGTGTCCCAGGTGGAGTTAATTGTGAAACAATTCCACAATCTTTCAGATGATTATCAAATTCTTGGCTTAAATATTCTCCACCACGATCTGATCGAAGTGCTTTAATAGTTTTGCCAAGTTGATTTTGTACTTCATTTTGAAATATTCTAAATATCTCAAAAGATTCACTTTTATGTTTCATTAAGTAGACATAGCCATATCTACTAAAATCATCAGTAAAAGTTATGAAGTATTGATATCCTCCCCTAGCATTGCAACTCATTGGTCCACACACATCAGTATGTATGAGGGCCAATAAGTCATTAGCCCTTTCACTACTCTTAGTAAAAGGTGCCTTAGTCATCTTTCCAAGTAAACATGACTCACAAGTTTCATATGATTCAAAATCATGTGAATCTAGAAGTCCGTCCCCATGGAGTTTTGAGATACGCTTCTCATTAATATGACCAAGACGGCAATGCCACAAATAAGTATGATTTACATCATTAGGTTTGGATTTCTTATTTACATTATAAACATTCTCATTATTCCCATTTTCAACATCAAGAACATAAAGGCCATTAAATGAACATGCAGTACAATAAAGCATATCATTTAAATAAATAGAAAACTTCTTATTTTCAATAAGAAACTTAAAACCTTCATTATCCAAACACGAAATTGAAATAATATTTCTACTTAAATCCGGAACGTAATAACAATTGTTCAAAACAAGAATTAATCCGCTAGGTAAAATGACATCATATGTTCCTACGGCTAATGCAGCAACTCTTGCTCCATTCCCCACGCGTAGGTCCACTTCGCCATCTTTAAGTAGCCTTCTATTCCTTAGTCCCTGCACATTTAAACAAATGTGAGATCCACATCCAGTATCTAATACCCAGGAGCTAGAAGTAGAGAGTAGAATATCTATAACATAGATACCTGAAGTAGATGCAGTCCCACCGCTCTTCTTCTTCTTTAACTCTTCCTTGTAAACCTTGCAATTTCGTTTCCAATGTCCAATCTCATTGCAGTGGAAACAAATTGCATCCTTTTGGGAGGCAGGTTTAGCCACATTAGCTTTGGCAACAATTGCCTTGCTAATCTTGGGTTTGACAACTTTTGCCTTTCCCTTTCCTTTGCCTTTTGGGCCCTTTCCTTCCTTAGATACAATGAGTACAGGAGCGGTCTCTTTACCGATTTTGTTTTCTACCTGCTTAAGCATCCCATGCAATTCAGACATAGTCTTATCCATCCCCTGCATATTAAAGTTCATGACGAACTGATTATAGCTTTTGGGCAATGAATTAAGAATAAAATCGGTAGCCAACTCAATCTCAATTGGATGGCCAAGCCTCTCTAGTTTCTCAAAGTAAGCCTTCATTTTCAAAACATGAGGGCTCACAGACTGTCCTTCGCTCATCTTGCATGAGACTAGGGCAGCTATGGTGTCGAACCTCTCTTGCCTTGCTTGTTCTTGGAACATATCTTTCAATGTAGCAGCAAGGTCAAATGCTTCCAAGTGTTCAAGAATCTTCTGAAGTTCTGAACACATGGCCGCAAGCATAAGACAACCCACCTCACGAGAATCATTCACATGTTTCTTGTAGGCGTTTCTCTCATCCTTGGGTGCATTAGAAGCAGGTTCTTCTTCAGGAACGGGCTCATCAAGAATATAGAGCTTATCCTCATGCTTTAGAACAATTCTAAGGCTACGGATCCAATCCGTATAGTTAGCTCCATCTTCTTGAAGTTTCTCCTTCTCAAGGATAGATCGCAGTGATAAATTTGTATTCTGAGCCATTATCTACAATTATGCAAACATATAATTAAATATAAGTACCAACTTAATTAAAGATATTAAATTAATAGTATTTTACAAATACTCCCACTAAATTATATAACCTTCATATACATCCAATGTATAATATAATTTGAATGGGCTAAGATCCATATTTCACTTAACTTTGAGTCGGCTAGGGCACGACTGCTCAAAATAAGTTATTTAGGTAGACAACTCCTTGTCAATCATATCGTATATGACTCTTAGATCTTTTATGAGATTTTAGATATCGTATATCTAACATGTTTTAATCTCATCTGTGCCTTAGGCCCAAAACTGTTTTGATAGCCTAATTAAGTTAAACCATTTTAAACGTATAGGAATCACTGTTTCCTCATCTTGCTCATAAATGGATAGAATCAATGCACCTACGCTAGGGCGTAACCCACACAAAACTACCCACGTACTCACAAGTGTTTTAATCATGGATTGGTACTGAACTTAAATTTTAAAGAAGGTTCATGACATATAGCATGGTCAATGTTTATAGTCACATAATATAAACACATAAAGCAACGGTTAATAATTTAACTAATCTCATTAATTAAATTAAGATTTCATGTGATTGATTTATGGGGATAAATTCTTTAACACATTATTGAGAGCACGATTGTACGGTCGAAACTAAGCCAAAAGGCATCCACAATCCCGTACCAAATTTAGAAACTAGAAGAAACAACTATATAAGGTCGAAACTAAGCCAATAGGCATCCACAATCCCTTACATAAAGTAACTCGATTCTAAATTCTTTTGTCCCATCAATTCATTACTTTGACCTTGATATTTGTTTTCAGGAAACACGGTTTCTCAAACCAGCCATCTGACAAACAAATTCAATCCAAAGTGATTTTAAACAAGCCATTTAATTTCAGGAAACACGGTTTCTAAAACCAGCCATCTGAAAAACAAATTTTGTCCAAAATCAACCTGCTCGGCCGAGTCCTTTAAGGTGCTCGGCCGAGCGCCTCTGTGTTCCAGAAAACCCTTGCTTCTGACGACTCTGCTCAGCCGAGTCTTATAGACTGCTCGGCCGAGCACCACGAACAGAACAGATTTTCTTGTCGAATTTTAATTCTAAGATTGCCTTCCCGATTCATTTAGGATTTGGTGTTCATAATGATCATATCATCATGTTCATCAAAACCTTGAATAAACGATTTATTCATGAATCAAAGATCATCAACAAATCAATCCAATTAATTTTTGATAATCTAAAGGAACATAATAATCAAATTATTATTGCAATCGTAGATCCCACATAACGTATTTAAACAGTGCGATTTTTATGATTTCAATATATCTCATATACAAACATAAAACTCAGATCACATAAACATCTTGAATCCAAATTCTCATAGCATGCCAAAACATATAATCCAATTATATCATTAACATGTTATTATTAAAATAATCATGATGAACGGGCTCTGATACCACTGTTGGGTTTTGAGCAAACATGCACAGCGGAATAAACCCAAAAGCCTAGATCCGATCACGATGATTAAATTAATATGGAGATGAATTTAGAACACTAACCGTGACGGAGCTTTAAAATTCTGAGATCTTCAATCTTTGTTCTTCGCGCTTCTTCGAATCACGAACGTAGGAACGACCGCAAAACTTGGATCACGAACTTTGAAGGAGTTGATGCCAACGCCCTCTATGTTTATCCACACGCGAACGAATTTCAAGAACGATTCTTGAACCGGATTGCTAGACCCAATAGAAACTCTTTCTACTTTGAAGGCTATATGAAAAATCAATGTTCTTGTTCTTGAGGAAGAAGAAGAACTTGTTTTTCTCTCTCTCGGAGGCTATCCAATTGATATGGAATCAATACCTACTGATTAGGTCGTTGTTAGAGGTTTATATACTTATTAGTCCTAGACCGTTTAGGAGAAATAGGTTAAAACCCGTCACAACACGAAATCAGTTTTTGGGCCCGAACAGGGCCTGCTCGGCCGAGTCCTTTAAGGTGCTCGACCGAGCACCTTTGCTCCAGAAAATCTGACCTTCTGATTTCCCATGCTCGGCTGAGTCATATGAGGTGCTCGGCCGAGCACCATCAGAATTCCGATTTTAGCCTTTTAAACAATTCGTCCTTTTGTGTGTGACCCCATAGGATTATATTAAGTTGGCAATGAGCCCAAACACATTTGTGCTCATAAATCATGAGCGGACTCTAGCAAGCCATCATGACTACCCAATTAATATAACTTGTATAAGTTCGTGAATCCTTTATAGAACATATTACAATCTCTTTGTTTCACGATGTCTATTGAACGTAAGCCATGGTCAATGGTCAACTTACAATGTTCAATGCTTTCTCGATCCAGAATGTATTAATAGTACAAATCTTATTTGAGCACGACCATGCATTTCATCAACACCATTCTTCGAGTGGCCAAAGCTTGACATCTCTCTTTTACGAGGAACAAATCCCTTCTTGATTTATTACCTTTCCCTACATGAATCCGATTACGCAATCACATTCTTTATAGCTACCCGATTAGGGGTAACGTTTGAATATGTCAAACGTAATGTTCATCGAGTGGAAGACTGTGATAATCTCAAGTCTAAAGATTCCAGTAATATAACTATATGAGACTTAATTATGACATTGTGACCATGACATAAATCTCATATGGGTCAGTCCAGTATTTGGTCTCCAACAAATACCCATAAGTTTAATTGTATCCCATACACCATAATCATCATATGATTATCCATTAAACTTATACTAACAATTAATTATAATTATCAGGGACGGGGATTATTATAATAAACATGCAAAGGATATAATAATCAAACATTCAATATCTTTAATATATAAATAACATTAATCGTTTTACAAAACGTGCCTAGAGCATATAACACCAACAGAAAGATGGGAACGTCAACATGCTAACTCGATCCGGTCGAGTCATAGCAAGTAACTCTTCCACTTCATCACCAAGCTCTTCTTCTCAAAGGCCGCAAGCTCGCGACACTCCCGAAGATCCTCTACTTCTCCAACTCAAGAAAATTCAAGCCAACATCTCTATTTGGGACCTCATCGCATCCTCAAAGAAACACTGAGATCTTGTCATCCGCAATCTC